>WNWU01000210.1:122716-165191 GCA_012654045.1 Ptyas mucosa
TTAAATTAAATTAAATTAAATTAAATTAAATTAAATTAAATTAAATTTTCAGGAAGCTGAGCATTGGCAAAATGCTGCTATTCAAATTTATTTATTACCATATTTTTCAGAGTATAAGACCCACCTAGCTTTTGGGGCGGAAAACAAGGGGAAAAAATCTGCCTCTGCCTTCCAGCATTCATCTGGTATTCTTCATCATCATCATCATCATTATTATTATTATTATTATTATTATTATTATTATTATTATTATTTCTATGCCGCCCACTCTCCTAGGACTCTGGGCAGTTTACACCAAAGACAGTATACTAAATAGCATATTGCCCCCAACAATCTGGGTCCTCATTTTACCCACCTCGGAAGGATGGAAGGCTGAGTCAACCTTGAGCCGGTGAGATTTGATCTGCTGAACTAGCAATCAGCTGAAGTAGCTGCAGTACAGCACTCTAACCACTAAGCCACCTCGGCTCTCATCTGGGTCTGTTTGGCATGGCCCATTTACTACAGCCCATTTGCTGCGACCTGTTCACTGCCACCCATTCGCCACCACCACCTGTTCGCTGCTGACTCCCATTCGCCATCGGTGGGGCTTGTTTGCCACGGCCTGTTCACCACCACCCATTTGCCACTGCTGCAGCGGCCTATTGGCTGCCGCCATGGCCCATTCTAAAACAGCTGAGCAGTGCTGCATCCACCCCCTCCCCCACACCGCAACATTCACTGTATAAGATGCACAGACTTTTCCACCCACTTTTTGGGGGGTGAGGGGTGGGGAAGTGCATCTTATACTCTGAAAAATATGGTATTTTCTTTATATCCTGCCTTTATTATTTTGATAAAGATATCCTGCTGTATCAGATGAGCTGATAATGTAAAAGGAAGTAGCTTTGATAATCATCCTAAAGATATCACATAAAGCACCGAGAATGACATTTTTGGCATGTGGAGAAGCTGAAGATGAATTTTTAATCCCTACAAGGAAAATAAATTCTCATAGGAAGGAGAACGTATCAAGAGAAGAGAAACATGAAATGCTGTATATATTCTGTGTGTGTTTGTATGTAATACAAAAGTCAGTCACCATAGGTAATTTATTATACAAACTACATTATATAATTTATAAGGGTAGGGGCTTCCGGTGTATGTCAGGGAATTGCGCAGCCAGTGTCCAAATGGAGTCAGAGACGGTGACATGAACTTGTTGTTTTATATCAATGAATTTATTTTACAACTATATAAATGGCAAACTAGATATTCAGGCAAACAGGAGCATCCTGAGGTAAATCACAGAGCACACAGGGCACACAGAAAAAGAAAGCAGAGAAAAAGGGAAACTCTCCCTCCACATCCACAGCAACCAATCACAGTGCAGACTGCCTCACGTAGGATCTGGCGCTCTGGTGCCAAACTAATATCCACATATTTAATATTAATGTTTACTGCTGTCTTGATCACTGGGGCCTCATTGGGGACAATCAACCAAGATCACATTATTTACAATTATTTAATGGACAACAATTTTCTAGCATTTCATGATTTTTTTAAAAGAAATCAGTTAAAAACAAAAATGTTCCAAAATCAAAACTCCCAATATGCACATAAATTAGAGTTTCTTCTGTCTCATGATATTCTCTTTACAATTCAGATTGGGCCTCAGTAGGATAATGTAGCATTTGGGGAAAAAGATGCAAGCCAAGAGACCAGCCCCAGAGGCCAAGATGGAGAAGATCTCCACGGCCACCATGAACTTTCCTTTAGTGCTCAGGTAGGTGGGGAGGAAGGAGAGCCAAACACTGCAAAAGACCAGCATGCTGAAAGTAATGAACTTAGCTTCATTAAAACTGTCGGGCAATTTCCTAGCTAGAAATGCTACTGTGAAACTCACAAGGGCTAGGAAACCCAAGTAGGCGAGGACAGCATAAAACATTGAAGCTGAACCTTCCTTACATTCTAAGACAATCTCTTCAAACAAGGAGTGGAAGTCCAAGTTGAGAAATGGAGGTGAAATTGCCAGCCAAATGGCACAAAGAACTGTTTGGACCAAGGGACAGCCTAAGACAATGGAGTTGGTCAGTGGTTTTCCTAAGAATCTCCTTGCCTTGTTCCCTGGCTTGGTAGCCATGAAGGCCAGGACAACCATGACAGTTTTTGCCAACACAGAGGAAACTGCAAGGGAAAAGAGAATGGCAAAGGCAGCTTGTCTGATGAGACAAGTGAGCTTCCCGGGTTTTCCAATGAAGAGGAAGGAGCAGAGGAAGCAGAGCACGAGTGAAGCCAGGAGAATGTAGGTGAGATCTCGGTTGTTGGCTTTGACAATTGGTGTGCCATGATGTTTACAGAAAATCACCAGGACTGCAGATGTGATCACAGAGAGACAAAGAGCTAGAGAAATTAAAGCATATCCCAGAGGCTCTTGATAGGCAAGGAAGTGGATCCTCTTGGCAACACAGTGGTCCTTGTGCTTGTTGGGGTATTGGTCGTCTGAGCACGGGTTACAATAAGCTGCATCTGAAATGAAGAGTCTTTATGTAAGGATTAAGAGTAATCTGCCATGAGCATTATCTCATCTCCAGGGGTGACATGACTGTTTCCTTGGTGCTAGAGCCAACTCTCAAAGGGAATTTCATGGTGGATCAAAAAAAAAGGGGAGGGAAATCATTCTTCATTATTAATGATCCTGGGATAGGTTTGCCAGAGACATGGATCTATTCCTCTCCAGTTGGCCTGGTCAGTTTGCTCTGGAAAAAGGGCAGCATTCCCATGATCAAAATTCAGATGCTTGGCAATTGGCTCATATTTATGACAGTTCCAGTGTCTTGGGATCATCTTCAACCTTCTGATAAGCAAAGTTAAAGGGGAAGCCAAATTCCCTTAACAACCGTGTTACTAGCTTAACAGCTTGATTCACTTAATAATTGTGGTAAGGAAGTCTCTAAAATGAGGCAAAACTCATTTAGCAAAATTTTGGGTTCAATTGTGATTGTCATTCAAGTACTGCAAATCTGTTGATTCAGATTTGGGGTGGGGGGGGAGGATTCACATATATGGATAAATATACCATTGTACCCTATGACTATCATTAAGTGTTGTATCTTATGATTCTTCATGAACATATCTTTTCTTTTATGTACACTGACAGTGTATATACCAAGACAATTTCCCTGTGTGTCCAATTATACCTGGCCAATAAAAACAAATCTATTCTATTCTAATGGATATCCTCTTCCTCTGACAGATCTATCAATTTCCTGGGAGATTGATAATGCTGACAAAAGAAGCATATCCTAAATAAAAAAGGTGAAAAATTGAATGACATATCCCATTCCTTTAGGAAAACATAGTTGCTTGGTTATCCTTATGAAACATAACAATAAGAGTTAAAATGCTGGTTGGGAACTCATAAGTTATACCCTGAAACTTTGAAGCCTATCAATTCTATGAACAATTATTTTTTATAAAAAAAATCAATATTTTGATCTACAGAATGGCTTCCTTGATCTTGGAAGGTCCACATTTGAAGTCTGTTCTACCTGTTCGATTAGAAATAGTCCCTCCTGGACAAGGGGTACATTGGTAGCAGCAAATCTGCTTGCCCTCTGGAACTCTTCTCCTCTCTCCTGCCTGGCATCTCTTCATGCCACACCTGGCAAAGGGCTTCTTCTAAGAAAGAAAAGAGAAATGCTTGAGATGGCCTTAAGCAATGGACATGCTTCACTTATCCATTTCCACACTCTGTGTCTATCTTCAGAAATAGTTCACCAGGGTCTCCCCTAAACCAGGATCAGCTCCTGGGGAATTCAGTTCAGTGGCACTCCTGACTCACCAGTGGATGCTGGAGATCATAGGAGAGACCTTGGCATGCAAAGGAAGTGTCAGGTTCCAATTAATGTACCCGTCACAAATCAAATTCCAAGGCATTCTACTTCCTCAAATAACAAATTTATTTAGATACATCATTTTAGCACAAACTGGTGGAAAGCCAGTACTAAAGGTTCCTATGCTTTCCACCCCACTTAAAGTAAGAGTTTCTCATTTTCCCAAAACAATATGTCACGCTGTCCAATCAGGACAAGAGCTGGTTGCTTGGTGACTTCTCTCCTCCTCCTCCTCTGGCCAGCCAGCCGTTGGAATGTATCTGACTCATCAGTTAACTATATTGTTGAAGACTCCATCCACCTCCACTCTCCCCCTTCAGCTCCAAACTGCATCAACCTGAATTGGGCCTGAGTGGCTCAGTAGACTAAGGCACTGTGATTAACATTCAGCTGCTGCAATTACTGCAAGTTCTAATCTCACCAGGCTCAAGGTTGACTCAGCCTTCCATCCTTTCTAAGGTAGGTGAAATGAGGACCCAGATTGTGGGGGCAATAAGATGACTTTGTATAAATATACAAAAAGTATGAAGGCTATTGCTTAACGCATTGTAAGCTGCCCTGAGTCTCCGGAGAAGGGCAGCATATAAATCAAATTAAATAAATAAATAAATAAAAAATTAATGTGAGAATAACCCATGATAGAAGCAACCCCACAGCCCAGTCAGATTCAGGCTTGACAGGAAGACTTGACACATTGAGTTATAGCATTTATGAAACAATGAAGCATGAGAATCTAAGTGAACGTTGAGAAGAAACGAAGTTCCTGAATGAGTTGGATTGTGTTACCAAAACAGAAACATACTGTAGAAGAAATTTGCGATAATTAAGACAACCGTGAAGAACTTGATTCTCAGTATGATTTATCAATGTTTCTGTTTCCATGTAACTGATGTTTTTTTTTATTAATACAATATTTTTTATTGAGGATAGTAACAGTAAAAGTGTTGGGAATTAATTTGAGTTTCACCAATTTTTAATATCTATGAATTACATCTTCTATTACCTGTTCATAGGTATGAATGTGCCATTTTCTACATCTCTCTTGAAATGTTTAAATCTGAGTGCACCCTGATGGTTTTTTTTAAAAAAATAATATACAATATTTTTATTGAGGATAGTAACAATAGAAGGGTTGGGAATTATTTTGAGTTTTACCAATTTTGAACTGGTAATTTTTTTTATTTATTTTCTTTTTATTTATTTATTTTGTCAAGCATGTATTAGATAACAGATATAGGTATAAACATGGTTATTAATACATGAAATGGATACGAATAAATAGGGACAGTAGGACAGGGACGGTAGGCACGCTGGTGCACGCCACTTATGCACGCCACTTACAGACCTCTTAGGAATGGGGTGAGGTCAACGGTAGGCAGTTTAAGGTTAAAGTTTTGGGGGTTTGGGAAAGAAACTACAGAGTCAGGTAGTACATTCCAGGCATTGATCACTCTGTTGCTGAAGTCATATTTTCTGCAATTGGGTTTGGAGCGGTTTACCTTGAGTTTGAATCTATTGTGTGTTTGTGTATTGTTGTGGCTGAAGCTGAAGTAGTCATTGACAAGTAGGACATTGTAGTGGATAATTTTGTGTACTATGCTTAGGTCAGATCGAAGGCGACATAGTTCTAAATTGTCTAAGCTCAAAATTTCAAGCCTGGTGGCATTCTGTTGCGAGTGGAGGAGTGGAAGATTCTTCTCGTGAAATATCTCTGGACTGTCTCAATTATATTAAATAAATAATTAAATTAAATAATTAAATCAAAATTAAATAAATTGACTCTTAAATAAAATAAATCATTGCAGTGAGCCCTGATGATTGGGTTTTGGGTTGTGTGTTGGATTTTACAATGGGAATGGAGCTTAGAAATCACTGTTGTCTGCTCTAATGGCCAAATGGATTACAGAAGTTCTTCTCAATTGTGACACAATTCAAATGTCTTCCATGCAAAGCACATTTTTCACTAAATGTCATTCAATAGTACTATTTTCCAGTTGGGACATTCTGCATCCCCAGGAGAGAATGAATCTTCCAGCTCACCTTTGTAGGCCAGATAATTGCATCAGAGCGAATGGTGACATCCTGAACTGGGGGAGCCCCAGAATTTATTTCCCCAACTTTCAGAAGGACAATTGATTGATTAGGGAAGCGAACCCAATTGAGAAGGTCATAATGACCAGATCCTAGTCCTTTTTCTGAGAAGGAGATTTCCTCTCCAGCAGTGTTGTTGAACTGGACATTCATCAAGTAAGGAAGAAGCTGAAACAAAAATAACCTTCAGAAATTGCAATCATTGGCTGAAAACCATACATAAGGTAACCTGGCTTCTATCATTTTGTGGTTTCTCAGACACAAAACAGATTAGAATAGAATAGAATAGAATGACAGAGTTGGAAGGGACCTTGAAGGCCTTCTAATCCAACCCCCTGCTTAGGCAGGAAACCTTACACCACTTCAGACAAATGGTTATCCAACAGCTTCTTAAAAGTTTCCAGTGTTGGCACATTCACAACTTCTGGAGGCAAGTTGTTCCAATGATTAATTGTTCTAACTGTCAGGACATTTCTCCTTAGTTTTAAATTGCTTCTCTCCTTGATTAGTTTCCACCCATTACTTCTTGTTCTACCCTCAGGCGCTTTGGGGAATAGCTTGACTCCCTCTTCTTTGTGGCAACCCCTGAGATATTGGAACACTGCTATCATGTCTCCCCTAGTCCTTCTTTTCATTAAACTAGACATACCCATTTCCTGCACCGTTCTTCGTATAAAGATTATGTAGAAACCAAACAGAGGGTCAGTCAAAAAGGACACAAATGTCTATACACCAACTACAAATATGTGGAATTCCTAGTACATAAGGGCATGTATGATATTGTTGGCATTACAGAAACCTGATGGGATGAAACCCATGAATGAAATATACAACTAGAGGGATTTAAATTGTTTTAAACACCAAATGCTTCCCACCGTCCTATACACTCTCACAGAGAGGGCCTCCTCAGGGTGCCGTTGGCCAAACAATGTCGGCTGGCGACCCCCAGAGGGAGAGCCTTCTCTGTGGGGGCTCCTGCCCTATGGAATGAGCTTCCCCGGATATAAGAAGGATCCCCGATCTCTATGCCTTCAGTCGTGCGCTGAAGACTCTATTGTTCCAGCAAGACGGCCTGATAGAATGAATTAATTTAAGTGGGTTTTAATAGTTTTAAAGGGGTTTTAGCTAGGGGTTTTAATATGGCCAAATGCTTTAATTTTTGTGCTAGGATTGTTTTATTATGGCTGCACACCGCCCTGAGTCCTTCGGGAGAAGAGCGGTATAGAAATGTAATCAAATCAAAAGAAACAGACCTAATAAATGAGGAGGTGGAGTTGAACTATATATAACAAATAACTACATTTCTACAGAAATACAGCAGAACAATGATGAAAACCATCCTGAATGCATTTGGGTCAATATAAAAGGGGGAAAAATAGCATATAGGTATATACTACAGGCCACCCAACCAGTGGTAGGATTCAAATAGTTTAACAACTGGTTCGCACAGGGTCATGTTGGCTGTAGTGGGAGGCGTGGCCTATCCCCATCCTCCAGCTCTGCCGCATATGCGGGATGAGCCTCCCACAACAGCCAACATGACCCTGGGTGAAACCAGGGTCATGTTGACCCCCCTGCCAGCTCCAGGCACTATATTGCCTCCCTGCAGAGCCCGTTGTGTGCCAAAGAGCCCAGCCAAGGCCTTGCTCAGCTCCTGCTGAGGTGCCTGGACTTCCGGTGATGGATGGGGTCTTTCAGGCACTTAGCTTGGATGCCTGTTTAGTAACTGCAGCCCCTCCCTCCAAGTGCCTTGTCTGAGCTGCCTTCAGGTTTTGCCTGCATTGACATCGCTTGCTTGAGGAGGAGGAGTTAGAGGAGTGCCAAGATGACAAAATGGCCTCAGGAGAGGTCGGGCAAGGTTAGGAATGGCAGAGAGGTGAGAGGTGAGCTACGATGCGGGGCCGGTCATGTGATTCAGCCAGTTCGCCAAACTGCACACAAAGTTAACAACTGATTCAGTTGAACCAGTGAGAACCGGCTAAATCCCACCACTGCAACCAAACAAAATGAGCAACTTTTTGCTGGACAGTTAAATAAGGTATGTTGGAAGCACACGACTATAGTAATGTTATGTCATTGGCATCCTTCAGTCTCAAGAGACGGTGGTATCGTGCTCTGGAAAAAGGTCCTAAAACAGCATCTGGTGGGACTAAAAAGGCCAATTGGAGAGTGGTAATCCCTTCCACACTGAGGGCAGATCCATTCTTACCCCTGCCCAGCACCCAGATTTTGCTGGTTCCGGGACTGCCTCTTTGCCTCAGCCTGCCAAACAAGCGTCTCTTCGAATTGGAGAAGGCCAGGCTGCGTCTTTAGCCTCCAAGCAGAACGATCGGAGGTCAAGGTTTCCCAGTTGTTAATGTCCATTCCCAGGGCCTTTAGGTCCCTCTTACAGATATCCTTATATCGCAGCTGTGGTCTCCCACTGAGGCACTTTCCCTGCACTAATTCTCCATCCAGGAGATCTTTCGGAATTCGACCATCGGCCATTCTCACGACATGCCCCAGCCAGCATAGACATCACTGTTCAATAGTGTACACATGCTAGAAATTCCAGCACGTTCCAAGACTGCACTTTTTGGAACTTTGTCCTGCCAGGTGATGCCGAGAATATGTTGGAGACAGTGCATATGAAAGGGGTTCAACTTTCTCTCCTGCCGTGCGTAAAGGGTCCAAGACTCACTGCAGTACAAGAGTGTGCTCAGGACGCAGGTTCTATAGACCTGGATCTACTACTACTACTCTGACATCAACTGGGAGACAAACTCTGCACCAAGTGGAAGATCAAGCAGATTCCTAATAAACCTAGCAGACAAGTAGGCAACACAGGTAACCTTTGAAGATCTTTCAGGATCCTTTATGAAGATATTTTCTCTATAGATTTTACAGATAACTGTTTTGCAGTTCTTCTTTTTTTTTCTCTCTTCCCCTTTCCAACCACATATATACTAAATTCAGATTATTTTTTTTTTTCAATAATTGCTGTTTTAATACATTGAGATACATATTGCAGAATTATATTACAGGCATACAGAAACTGTATGACACTGTATTTAATGAATATTTCAAATAATACATATAGGAAGCTTCCTCCCTAAAATCTATGAATACAAAGTGACAGAGATTACCTGCCATGACTGAACACTGGAAATCTCCTTTCCAAGCCTCATCCTGGCTAGTATTGATCCAGATTCAAACATTGCATGTAATGCATGTGCCAGAACATAAATGGCATTGTAGACATTGTAACTTTCACCTGTCATGCTTGTTTGAAACAGGTAGGTGGGCAGATGCTGTAAATTCTCTTTTCCTGTACAGTATTTTATCCATTTTACAAAAGAGTGACCTGGTTTGTGGATCTCACAGCCAAAGACCCTTTTCCACCACAGTGGGAGGATCATATCTCCTTGTGGGTTCAACGGATCTAAAGACAGGAGGAAATTTCTGAATTCTGAGATATCACCGCTGTGCTCCCTAAAATGCAGAGACCCATGCAAGTGCTTTAAAACTTTCCAAGAATCGTGAAGATGGTTTATATGTGGTTTCCAATATGAAGTTAAGATCCAAACTTTGGGATGTGGAATTGGACGAAATACATTAAACTCCGGAGCCAAAAGAAATGTTTGAACAATGTCAGGTTCTCCAAAGGAAAGAATAACTTCAACATTAGCCCATAATTCTGAATATAAAGTGAATTCGTTCACATCCAAAGGAGAAAAATTATGTTTCAGCATTTGAGTGAAGGCCAAGCAGATCTCCTTCTCCAAGAGCATTGGCCTCAGAGTTGAGATGAACCGTTCTCCATTCTCGCTATCAGAGGCAATAAACCCAACCCAGTTCCACTGGAAATATAGGAGCATCCGGACTAAACCCACAAATTGAGGAAATTCCTTGGGATTAATCCGGAAGGAGGAAGGATAAACTCTTCGGTCTCCTTGAATGAACTCAAAGCCAATACTGAGCTGGAAAAAGTGAGAATCTTCTTTAAAAGACAAAAGTAAAGATAGATGGTGACTTTAGGGGTCCCCATTGTGTAATTTATTGACCCCATCAATCCATCTGAGTCATTTAGAGAGATAAGCTTCCTTTCTTAGGAAGAGCCACCAATCAACATATTTTCCCTGCTTGTGACATGTCAGAATCCAAGGAAACAAACCCTAAATCTGGTACAGGGAATAAACTGCAATGAAAGAGTGACTCTTTTATGAATTATACTTTAGGAAGAAATTCCTCTTGAAATAGTATATTATGTATCACTTAGGTGTTTTATAAAATATATCTTGAAACAGCAAATATAAGAATGAAGCCAACTGTAGCATTAATTCTCTAAGTCATATGCTATTGATGACCAATTCATTTGGTGTCATCTTCTAGTTTTCTGTTGGCTTCTGTAGTTATCTCCTCTATACCTGTTTCTAAAAGAACCCCCTTACCTGTGGGACCTTGAGGATGCTAAAGATGGAGTCGATCTGCATTGAGAATGTGGGGTCATCACCTCCAATCACAGAGATGAGAGTGTCCTTCCGGTCACATTTATAGCCTGGAACTATTTGGTTATGTGTGGAGAGCAGAAAGAGGTTGATCAAATAAACTCTCTTGTTCCAATTGGCATTGTCATACATGTTGAAGCCCAGGGTGATGTTGGGGAGGAGAACCAGATCCTTGTTGATCTCTGTCACTGCAAACACCAAGGCCATGAAGTGCTGGTAGTTGTTGGCTGTGGGTCTACAGTGAGAGAAACATTGTGAAACATTACCTCAAACCATTTGTGTCCTGATGAAGTTTGCCTTGTCTTCGTTCTTTGTGGGTTGTTTTTGGAGCAGGAAATTCCAAATATTAATGGGGTTTTCATTTTTGAAAATGTTTCTGATTAAACTTGGATGGCTTCGTGAGAAAGGAGAAAAGTCTGCCTATCCATATCATCGATCATTTTATATCCCTCTGTCGTTCCTCACTTCTTCACTTCACCTCAGTGTTTGCAATTCTATCCAATTTCTCTTCTAGTAAACTAAACTAATTTTGTTCTCTTCGGAGCAGGTTCTTCATATCTGGCAACCACTGCTGAGCACAAGACTCAAGTGAGAAACACAGCAAATATTTATTGAGGACAATTATTCTGAAGCACTGCTGAATATAAAATTGATAATAACTGAATATAAAATTTTGCAGTACCCTACACTGGAAAAGTCTTGTTCTTTTCCTTGAGTGTTCGATCACGACTTTCTGTCCAAATTAACATTTTAAGTCACCTTCTTCACTAGGTTAGTAAAGTCCCTAAGGTGTTGTCTCTCTTCACTCTTTATCTAATGAAGAGTTCCAGAAAGATCTAGCCTATTTAATCAGTTTGGCTCTTGTTTGAGAAAAACACAAAGATTTGAACTACACTAGGAAATCGAAACATCATAAGAACAGATATTCTGAAGAAATGGAGCAAACGAACACCTAGATATTTGTCCTCCAGGTAAAACTTACAAATATGGGATAAAAAATGGGTATGGGTCTTTAACAAAGTTTAAGTAAGGATTCCAATAGTTCCCCAAGTGCAAATTCCCACCAATAATGAGATCCCCAGGCCTGTAATAGTGTTCCTCAATCTTGTAACGTTGGGGCAGCACACAAAGAGTTTGCATCCTCTTAGCAGTTATGGGTGGCAGGAGCCAGAAGAGTAGAAGAAGCAGGAGAGGCAGCCCAGTCATTCTTGTCACCATCCCTCCTAGATTTAAAAAAAAAAAATCAAGATTGGGCAGAAGCTGAATTGCAGGCATCACTTTCAATTTTACCAGAGATTTAACAGGATAAACCCAGGGCATGCCACCTGGATAGATTCAGGGAAAATATATCCAATTTGCTTCCTCTTACCTGTAATTCGGATGTGACCAAAGGGAAAATTAAGGATAGCTGAGTCTCTTCAAACCCAGGAGTTAGCTCTTTGCAAGACAAGGTGAGATGGCATTGCCTGCCCCCCACTTGGAGAACTCCAAGCATATTTTTTTAAAGCAAGTTTTCTCTTGGAAGATTTTTTTTTATCTTAAAATCCACTGGGGATACCTCAACAACTACTCTTCTTTTGATAATTGCAAGGAAAAGTAATTGCCCCAGCCACTTAGCACTCCATTTTGTTTGTGCATCAGAAAGGGAAAAACACTTTTGTGTCTCTTGTTGCTAATCCACAGAGCAGCTGAACTTCAGAGATGAAATGAAGTGAGTAATTCACTTAAATGAAACACACAAGGGGGAATTTGGCCTGCATTGGTTTGTTCAGATAGGGTGAGTGCCAATGTGGCATGGTGGCACATGGCAGTCAGTTGCAAGTGTGAATAATCAAACCAATGTTTGGATGGAACACCTGGTTTATTTATCCCCCACATCAGAGGTGGGTTTCAGCAGGTTCTGACCAGTTTTGGAGAACTGGTAGCGGAAATTTTGAGTAGTTCGGAGAACCGGTAGTAAAAATTCTGACTGGCCCCTCCCCCATCTATTCTCTGCCTTCCAAGTCCCAGCTGATTGGGAGGAAATGGGGATTTTGCAGTAACCTTCCCCTGGATTGGGGAAGGAATGGAGATTTTACAGTATCCTTTCCCTGGATTGGGGAGGGAATGGAGATTTTACAATATCCTTCCTCTGGATTGGGGAGGGAATGGAGATTTTACAGTATCCTTCCCCTGGATTGGGGAGGGAATAATAATTATTATAATAATAATAATAATAATAATTATTATTATTATTATTTTATTTCTATACCGCCCTTCTTCCGAAGGACTCAGGGCGGTGTACAGCCTATTAAAAGCACAAGACAGACGTCAATTAAAATAATTTAAATTTTTAAAATAATTTTGGCTCAGTTTAAAACCCCCAAAATTTAAAACACCTGATTTAAAATTACATTGATAGCCCAGCCTGACGGAACAACAGGGTCTTAAGGGCACAGCGAACACCCAGAGGTCGGAGATCTTACGCATTTCTGGGGGCAGTTCATTCCATAGGGCTGGGGCTCTCACAGAGAAGGCCCTCCCCCTGGGTGACACCAGCTGACATAACCTGGCCGATGGCACCCTGCGGAGACCCTCTCTGTGGGAGCAAACTGGCCAGTGGGAGGCTCTTGGTGGCAGAAGGCGGTCTCGAAGGTACCCGGGTCCTATGCCATGGAGTGCTTTAAAGGTGGTGACCAACACCTTGAATCGCACCCGGAAGACCACTGGAAGCCAGTGCAGCTCGTGCAGGAGGGGTGTCACATGGAAATTTTACAATATCATTCCCCTGGATTGGGGAGGGAATGGAGATTTTACAGTTTCCTTTCCCTGGAGTGGGGAGGGAATGGCGATTTTACAGTATCCTTCCCCTGCCATGCCCACCAAGCCAGGCCCACCAGGCCAAGCCACACCCACCAAGCCACACCCACAGAACCAGTAGTAAATTTTTTTGAAACCCACCACTGCCCACATGGCAGGGGATAAAAACGTAGGTTTCAACTTCTCCAATGGTTCTTCGCAATAGGCAGGAGGGTTTCCCAAGATGTTAGGCTCACTGATCTGGCTTAACAAAAACAGGAGTTCTAAGTTAATGTACAATTGGAGAATCAAGCCAACTGATGATGAGATTTCATACACGAAAGGTTCTTTGAAATACTTCTGATTTTAACTTGCAGAAATGAAATAATGTGAAAGTTATGAGTTTCCAGGAGGAGGAAACAACAGAAAAGCAATGTCTGCATCTGCATCTTTTTCGTTGGGCCTTCAGGCCTGCCACATTTACTACCATGGGAAACAGGGAAGGGGGATTTTATGGAGCCAGGGTGATATATAGTCATAATAACATTCCTTTCTCAGAAAGTCAAGGTCATCTTGCCCTGCACCAGGATGGTTGGAACAAGGAGGCATCTCCAGTTGGGATGGTGTTTGGATTGGACCTTGTGATGGACATGTGGGTGTTGAATGACAGCAACTCTCTGCCCCCACACCATAAAACTGGAGCACACTATAGCTTCTCCTGGGAACTGTGAGCCAGGCAGGTCAAATCTGGATGGGGACACCAAACGTTTTCTACATTTTCATCAACAGAGGGACCCCCATACCCAAAATCAGCATCTTCAGGGAGCTGAGCATTGGCAAAATGCTGCTATTCAAATTTATTTATTACTTTCTTTATATCCTGACTTTATTATTTTGATAAAGATATCCTGCTATGTCAGATGAGCCGATAATGTAATAGGGGGTAGCTTTGGTAATAGTCCTGAGGATATCATGTAAGGCTCTGAGAATGACATTTTTGGCATGTGGAGAAGCTGCAGATGAGTTTTAAAACTCTACAAGGAAAATAAATTCTCATTGGTTAGGGGAACGTATCAAGAGAATAGAAACATGGGGTGCCATATATACTCTGTGTGTATTTGTACGTAGCACAAAAGTCAATCACCATAGATAGTTTATTATCGCTTTGTGGCGAAGATTGTTGAGAGGGTGGTTGCACGACAGCTCCCCCAGCACCTGGATGAAACAGTGTATCTGGATCCATTCCAGTTGGGCTTCAGGCCTGGGTACAGCATGGAAACGGCATTGGTCGCGTTGGTTGACGATCTCTGGAGAGCTCGGGACAGAGGTTGCTCCTCTGTCCTGGTCCTATTAGATCTCTCAGCAGCTTTTGATACCATCGACCATGGTATCATGCTGCACCGGTTGGAAGAGTTAGGGGTGGGGGGCACTGTGTTGTGGTGGTTCTCCTCCTTTCTCTCCGACCAGTTGCAGTCTGTGTTGGCAGGAGGGCAGAGGTCGACCCCAAGGCGCCTCATATGTGGGGTACCATAAGGGTTGGTCCTCTCGCCCCTTCTGTTCAACATTTATGTAAAGCCGCTGGGCGAGATCATCCGTGGTTTCGGGGTGAAGTATCATCAGTACGCTGACAATACTCAGCTGTACATCTCTACCCCCGACCACCCCAACGATGCCCTTGAAGTGATGTCCCGGTGCCTGGAGGCCATGCGGATCTGGATGGGGAGAAACAGGCTCAGGCTCAACCCATCCAAGACCGAGTGACTGTGGTTTCCGATGTCCCAATATAGTCAGTTGGTGCCATCACTGACTATTGGGGGCGAATCGCTGGCCCCCATGGAGAGGGCTCACAACTTGGGCATCCTCCTGGATTCACGGCTGTCTTTAGGAGACATTTGACGGCCGGGACCGGGAGGATTTTTCATCAGGTTCACCTGATTCACCAGTTGCGTCCCTTTCTGGATCGGGACTCCTTACGCACGGTCACTCATGCCCTCGTCACTTCCCGTCTGGACTACTGCAACGCTCTCTACATGGGGCTCCCCTTGTGGAGCACCCGGAGGCTCCAACTGGCACAGAGTGCGGCTGCGCAGGTGGTTATGGGAGTGACATGGTGTTCTCATGTAACACCTCTCCTGCGTGAGCTGCACTGGCTCCCGGTGGTCTTCCGTTGGCGCTTCAAGGTCTTGGTTACCACCTTTAGAGTGCTGCATGGCTTAGGACCTGGTTATCTATGGGACCACCTGCTGCCACCAGTGGCCTCCTACCGGCCGGTACGCTCTCATAGAGAGGGGCTCCTCCGGATACCGTTGGCCAAACAATGTTGACTGGCGGCCCCCAAGGGGAGAGCCTTCTCTGTGAGGGCATCTACTATCTGGAATGAGCTCCCCCCAGAGATACGGAGGACCCAGGATCTATGCACCTTCCGCCACACCTTCTGAGCTCCCCCCAGAGATACGAAGGATCCCGGATCTACGCACCTTCCCTTCCGCCACGCTCTCAAAACCTTTTTATTCCATCAGGCTGGCCTGGCCTATTTTTTTCCCTTTTTCTCTTTTTAAAATGCAAATTTTAATCTGTTCCTAAGTTATTGGGGTGTTTTAAATCTGTTTTCAGCCAAATTGTTTAATTCGGTTTTATTTCTGCTTTAAAATTTTGTATTTATGTTTTTTATCTTGTGGCTGTTCACCGTTCACTTCCTTCGGGAGTAGGGCGGTATATAAATCAAATAAAACCTAAACCTAATTATACAAACTACATTATATAATTTATAAGGGGAGGGGTTTGGGGTATATTTCAGAGAATTGCACAGGTGGTGTCCAAATGGAGTCAGAGATGGTGATACGAACTTGTCATTTTATATCAATGAATCTATTTTACAACTATATATACGGCAAAGTAGATAGTCAGGCAAACAGGAGCATCCTGAGGTAAATCACAGAGGACACAGGGCCCACAGAAGAAAAAGGCAGGAAAAAAGGGAAACTCTCCCTCTACACCCATAGTGACCAATCACAATGCAGATTGCCTCATGCAGGAGCTGGCCCTCTGGTGCCAATCAACCATAACTGTGTATTCTGATTCCTTGCACAACCCCACTGCTCCAGCTACTAAATTTAAATATCTTAACACCCCTCTGATTTATAGCTGGACAACATTCAAACCTTGTATTTCTGTATACCCAATGGCTTTGTCATGAGATCAACAAAATTATCTTCCGCTGGGCATAAATTAGGTCTCACTCACTTACACACATAACCATGGTTTAGTGGGTTTATTAATATCCCCCAGCAATTCACTTCACCAAAAACCTAAAATTGTCCAATTAAGTCCAGCAGACCAATGCTAATCCACAGAGCAATGGCCAATGAGTCCATAAGGCAATTGAAAGTTTTCCAATGCAAATAAAACCACCGGGCAAAATTAAATCCACAATACAAGAGGGTTCACACGGGAAGATCCAAGTCAAGGCACAGTGTTGATCCAAAGCAAGGCAGGAATCACAACAACCAGAAAACAGACAGCTAGGAAATGAACACATTATTCCCAGCATTGTCTCCATCTGTCTGCTAAATCGGCTGCTTGTTTCTCCTTAGTTCTAAGTTGCTTCTCTCCTTGATTAGTTTTCACCCATTGCTTCTGGTTCTACCTTTAGGTGCTTTGGAGAATAGTTTGACAGGGGTGAAATCCAGCAGGTTCTGACAGGTTCTGGAGAACCGGTAATGACAATTTTGAGTAGTACGGAGAACTGGCAAATACCACCTCTGGCTGGCCCCAGAGTGGGGTGGGAATGGAGATTTTGCAGTATCCTTCCCCTGGAGTGGGGTGGGAATGGAGATTTTGCAGTATCCTTCCCCTGGAGTGGGGTGGGAATGGAGATTTTGAAGTATCCTTCCCCTGCTGTGCCCACCAAGCCACACCACTCCTACCAGGCCACGCCAACAGAACCGGTAGTAAAAAAAAAAAATGGATTTAATCACTGGTTTGTTGTGATTTTTACATGAAACAAAATCAGGATGAAGAAAAACCAAATTTGCTAGTGTTTCATCAGGAGAGCAACCCCTGACCCCAAAAACAGCATCTTCAGGGAGCTGAGCCCTCGCAAAAAGCTGCTGTTCAAATATTTATTACTTTGTTTATATTCAGCCTTTATTATTTTGATAAAGATATCCTGCTATATCAGATGAGCTAATGGAGGAATAACATTTGATAATTGTTCAGAGCATTTCACAGAAACCACTGAGAATAGCATTTTTGGAATGTGGGGAAGCTGTGGATGAGTTTTAAAAGGAAAATAAATTTTCAGAGGAAGGGGAGCATATGAACAGAATCAAAATATAGAATGCCAAAGATACAGTCTGCATGCATGCAGTACCAATGTCAGGCCCTGAATATAATTTGTTATATAAATTACATGATAGAATGTATAAGAGGAGTGACAGGGACTCTGTATATGGGAAAATAAACTACAAAATAAAAGAGAAAATTTTGATTTTCTCTTGCTAAAATGGGCAACATATAAATGTTTTCTTTGCAAACATTGATTTAATGTCCCAAATAGTTCTATCTTTTTCCTTTCCTCTAACGTGATCTTTGTATTCCACATTCATTCATTCATTCATTCCAGCATCTTATTCTTATTATATGCTTTGAGAACATGATTATCAACATGGATAATGAATCCAACCTGAAAAAAAATTGTAAAAACTCTTTGGATTAATATAAATAAACTGAGAAACTGTCCTGCTGGGAAGTAATATTGACATATTTAATATTATAAATTGTGTCTATCTTGATTACTGAGGCCTCACTGGAGACAATCAGAAAGAATGAATGATAAAAGGATGGGTTATTGTTGCTGATTAACAGATATTTTGCGATTAATCAAATCATGTTATTTCCAATTATTTAATGGACATTTTCTTGCATTGTCATGATTTATTTTAGAAATCAGTTTGAATACAAAAATATCCCAAAATCACAGTGCCCAATCTCCACATAAATCAGCAATTCTTCTGCCTCATTATATTCTCTTTACAATTCAGATTGGGCCTCAGTAGAATAATGAAGCATTTAGGGAAAAAGATGCAAGCCAAGAGACCAGCCCCAGAGGCCAAGATGGAGAAGATCTCCACGGCCACCATGGACTTCCCTTTAGTGCTCAGGTAGGTGGGGAGGAAGGTGATCCAAACACTGCAAAAGACCAGCATGCTGAAAGTAATGAACTTGGCTTCATTAAAACTGTCAGGCAATTTTCTGGCCATAAAGGCCACTGTGAAACTCATAAGAGCCAGGAAACCAAGGTAGGCAAGGACAGCATAAAACATTGAAATGGAACCTTCCTTACATTCTAAGATGGTCTCTCTGACCAAGGAATGGAAATCCATGTTGAGAAATGGGGGAGAAGTTGCAAGCCAGGTGGCACAAAGAACTGCTTGGATCAGGGGACAGCCTAAGACAATGGAGTAGGTCAGTGGTTTTCCTAAGAGTTCCCTGGCCCAGTTCCCTGGCTTGGTGGCCATGAAGGCAAGCACCACCATGACAGTTTTTGCTAATACTGAAGAAACTGCCAGGGAAAAGAGAATGGCAAAGGCAGTTTGTCGAAAGAGACAAGTGAACTTCCCAGGTCGACCAATGAAGAGGAAGGAGCAGAGGAAGCAGAACAGGAGGGAGACCAGGAGGACATAGCTGAGATCTCGGTTGTTGGCCTTGACAATTGGTGTGTCATGGTGTTTACAGAAAATCACCACGATACCAGTTGTGAGCAGAGAAAAGAAAAGAGCTAAAGAAGCTAAAGCATATCCCAGGGGATCTTGATAGGCAAGGAAGTGGATCTTCTTGACAATGCAGTGGATCTGATCCTTGTTGGGGTATCGGTCTTCTGGGCAAGGATCACATTGAGCTGCATCTGAAATCAAGAGTTTTTATGTAAGCATTTAAGAGTCATCAGCCATGAGTTTTATCTCACTTTCAGAGTTAACATGACTGTCCCCTTTATGCTATGGCCAGCCCCCAATGGAAGTGATGGAATGAACTTCTGTGCATTTCGTGGTGGATCAAAAAAGGTCAAAACCTTCTTCATTATTAATGATCCAGAGATACGTTTGCTGCATCTGCTGGCCTAGTCAGTTTGCTGTGGAAAAAAGGTGCTTTCTATTCACTGGGAACTTCTATGACTACTGTGGCTTTCAGTGACAGAGTGATGGTTTCCCCCACTTCATACTAGAACTGCAAAAAGTCTGATAGATCCATCAGCCAGAAACTTTGCTCTTTTGTGTGTTCATACCTTATCTTTTTATGTGTGCTGAGAATGTCCAAAGTGCAACAGATGAAGACATAAAAAGGTGCGCTGAACCTTAAGAGAGGGAATGCTCTCATTTCCTGATCCAAAATGATTCATTGAGAAATTGGTTACAATGAAAAGGATATACAATTATGCACCAAGTATTCTGAAAAGGGGAAAAAGGGATCTCCAGGGAAAATTCATAATTTCCCTGACCTGCCCCGAGTTGCCATAGGCAGGGGGATGAGAAATCATGCCTTGCAGCTGCACCAAGGAATTTACTCCTCAGTCATAACAAGATGCATTCTGGCTGAGCAAATCAAGGCCATCTCTGTGGATACTAGCAGTGTCTGGAAGGGAGTTACTTCTGCAACCCACAAAATTACAAAGTGTGACCGGGTGACATACTTTGGGAGGAAGGGGAAACAGGGTCAGAGGCAAGGCGTGAAGGGGGTGAAGTCAGAGTTGGCTGCACCTAGGTAATGCTGGCATGGTGCGCCTAATAAAAGACTGGATTTTTATTGCGGGATGGCTTGAGACTCTTAATTGCATTAGGGCACTAACAATACCCTGAAACTTTGAAGCCTATCAATTCTATGAACAATGATTTGGGAAAAAAAAATCAATATTTAGATTCAGGGAATGGTTCACTTATTCTGGAAGATCTATATTTGAACTATTTATTTATTTATTTATTTATTTAAGCTTTTATACCACCCTTCTCCAGCAGGACTCAGGGTGGTGAACAGCCGAGGTAAAACATAACAATATAAAATTTAAAAACAATTTAAAAGACATTAAATAATTTTGGCCCAACAATTTAAAAACAGCCCAATTAAAACCAAATTCAAATTCAATTAAAACTAAGAGGATGAGATCAAGCCAGCCCGGCTAGGTGAAATAAATGTGTTTTTAGGGCCTGACGAAAAGTCCGGAGGTCTGGTATCATGTGTAACTCTGGGGGTAGGTCGTTCCAGAGGGCAGGTGCTGCCACAGAGAAGGCTCTCCCCCTGGGGGTCGCCAGCCGACATTGTCTGACCGATGGCACCCTGAGGAGGCCCCCTCTATGCCAGCGAACTGGCCAGTGGGAGGCTATTGGTGGCAGAAGGCGGTCTCATAGATACCCCAGCCCTAAGCCATGGAGCGCTTTAAAGGTGGACACCAACACCTTGAAGCACACACGAAGCCAGTGCAGCTCGCACAGGAGAGGTGTCACATGGGAGCCCCCCATCGCTCCCATAATCCCCCACACGGCTGCATTCTGGACTAACTGGAGCCTCTAAGTGCACCCCAAGGGGAGCCCCATGTAGAGAGCATTGCGGTAGTCCAGGCGGGAAGTGAAGAGTGCCTGAGTGACCGTGCATAGGGAGTCCCGATCCAGAAAGGGACGCAACTGGCGTATCAGGCTATGTCCTACCTGTCTGATCAGAAATGCTCCCATCTGAACAAGGGGTGCATTGGTAGCAGCAAACCTGCTTGCCCTCTGGGACACTCCTCCTCTCTCCTGCATGGCACCTCTTCATGCCACACCTGGCAAAGGGCACCTTCTAAATTAGAAAAGAGAAATGCAAGCATTGGATAGTACAGTGGTCTAAAGCACCCTGTTATTAACATCAGCTGCCTGCAATTATTGCAGGTTCGAATCTCACCAAGGCTCAAGGTTGACTCAGCCTTCCATCCTTTCTAAGGTAGGTAAATTGAGGACCCAGTTTGTGGGGGCAATAAACTGACTTTGTATAAATATACAGAAGTATGAAGGCTATTGCTTAGCACATTGTAAGCCGCCCTGAGTCTCCAGAGAAGGGCAGCATATAAATCAAATTAAAAAAAATATATGATTCTTTTATCCATTTCCACATTCTGTGTCCATCTTCAGACATGGTCCACCATGGTCTGTCAGAAACCAAGAACAGCTCCTGGGGGATTCGGTACAGTGGCATTCCTGACTGACCAGTGGATGCTGGAGATTGAAACTAGGACATGGGCATGAAAAGGAATACTCATGACACTGAGCTATAGTTTTTATGAAACAATGAAACATAAGGATCCAAGTGAATGACGTGAAGAGACCAAGTCCTTGGAGAACCAAAGATGCTTTTTCAAGAGGCAAGTGGACTTTCTGGGTTTTCTTTGAAGACATTTTGCTTCTCATCTGAAGAAGCTTCTTAGATGAGAAGCAAAATGTCTTCAAAGAAAAACCAGAAAGTCCAGTTGGCTCTTGAAAAATCACCTTTGGGAGAACCATGAACTGGATGACTGAGAATCTCCATAGACAAGTTCTTGGAAAAGTCAGAAACATAAAATAAATGTGAGTTAATTGAGGCAGTCTTAAAGAACTTGGTCCCCAGTATGTTTTATCAATGTTTCAGTTGCATGTAACTCATATATTTTTTATTTAAGATCTTTTTTTTTTACTGAGGATAGTAACAGTAGAATAGCTGTGAAGTAACTTGAGCTTTGCCAATGATTAATATCTGTGCTGACATCTTCTATTACTTAGCTAAAGGTATGACTGTATCTCTTCATGCTACACCTGGCAAAGGGCGCCTTCTGAAGGAGTGTGAAGAAAAGAACTTCTTGGAAGAATTGGAGTGTGTTAGCAAAATAGAAACATAGAACACCTTTCTGGTAATTGAAGCAACCATGAAGAACTTGTTTCTCAGGATGTTTTAGCAACATTTCTGTTGCATGACATTTTGATCAATACAATAGAATAATACAATTTTTATTCAGTATAGTAACAGAAGAAGGGCTGGGAATAAACTTGATTTTACCAATTATGAATATCTATGCTTAGGTCTTCTATAACCTGTCCATAGCTATGACTGTATCATTTAAAACTCCATCTGTCTTGAGATGTTTAAATAAGAGTGTACCCTATGGCTTCCTGGAGGATATTCCTCCAATGCATGCTAATGAATGAATGAATGAATGAATGAATGAGTGAATGAATAAATAAATAAACAAACAAACAAACAAACAAACAAACAAACAAACAAACAAACCACTGTTCCTCATTTATTGATTTTGAGTGTGATTCTACATTGGGGATGGTCCATAGAAATCACTGTTTCCTGCTCTAAAGACCAACTCAGTTACAAGAACTTCTTTCCAACCCTGACACAAATCAGACCTCAAATGACTTACATGAAAAGCAGGTTTTTCACCAAATGTGATGCTGTCATATTTCCAGATTCAATAATTTAGTTGGGAAGTTCTGCGACTCCAGTGAATCTTCAAGCTCACCTTTGTAGGCCAGACAATGGCATCAGCGTGCATGGTGACATCCTGACCTGGGGGAGCCCCAGGATTTATTTGCCCAACTTTCAGAAGGACAACTGATTGATTGGGGAGGAGAACCCAATTGAGAAGGTCATAACGAGCAGATCCCAGTCCATCTTCTGAGAAAGAGACTTCCTCTCCAGCACTGTTGTTGAACTGGACATTCATCAAGTAAGGAAGAAGCTGAAACAAAAGTGACATTCAGAAATTGGAATAATCGGCTGAAAGCCGCACATAAGGCATCATGGCTTCTATCCTTTTGTGGCTTCTCAGTCATGAAACAGGTTATGTAGAAAACAAACAGAGGGTCAGTCAAAAACATTCAAAAGCCTGTACAGCAATGCACAAAATATGAGGGATAAACAGGTTGAATGAGAAATCCAACAACATGAAGACAGATGTGATACTTTTGGTGGAATGAAACCCATGCATGGAATATACAACTAGAGGGATTTAAGAAACAGAACTAATAAAAGAAAAGGTGGAGTTGCACTACATATAAGAAATAACTACATTACTACAGAAATAGAGCAAGAGAAAGATGAAAATCATCTTGGATGCAATTGGGGTCAATATAAAAGTAAAATAAGAATGACATTGTCATAGGTGTTTACTACCAGTCAACAAACCAAACAGAGGAAATATTGTCGATGAACCTTTTGCTAGTCACTTAACTAAGATATAATTAAATATATACATAGATACTTAATTAAGAGCCTGGGAGAACATTTGTCTGAAATGGTATAGAGCAGGGGTGTCAAACATAAGGCCTGGGGGCCAGATCCGGTCCACAGGGTGCTTAGATCTGGCCTGCAGGACTGCCCTGGAAACAGGAAAGGACTGGCCCAGGATGCCTTTGTGAAATTGTGGCTCTCCCGAACTCCCAAGCTTTTGCTGGCAGAAGGTTGCAGGAGGTCATCCCAGCCAAAAACGGAACTTGCAAGGGCTGTGTGTGGCCCTCCCAAGCTCTGATTTTGCTGGCAGAGGGTTGCAGGAGGTTGTCCCAGCCAAAAATGGAACTGGGGAGCCCGTTTTCTCTGGCAGAGCGCTAGGGCCACAGGTGCTCCCAACACAAGTGATGTTGAGCTGGCCACCTCCAACCCAGCCATGCCCCCCTGAGGTCAAACACAACCCCGATGCGGCCCTCAATGAAATCAAGTTTGACATCCCTGATGTAGAGTTTCCTGATTGAACAGGGGGTTGGATGAGAAGACCTCCAAGGTCCTTTCAACTCTTTATTCTGTGACGGCCATCATCTTAGGAGATAGGTGTATGTCTGATAAGATAGAGGTGTTCTTTGGTGGAGAAATGAGCAATCAGGAGTAACTTTAAATACTGAACTACTTCCAAAGTTCCCCTTTATCACTGGACATTTATATCATGACTTATTCAACTCCAGGTTTACCAGAATGGTATCTACATACAAAGATTTTAATGTAATACTCCAAGTTTTATTGCATGGTTTCACTCCTGTCTCCGCATACATTTTAAATGTTTATTTTAAATGTAATAGAATGATTAAATAATTCCTTTCACAGCAGTGCAGAATTCCACTATCTCATAGAAAAAAGACTAGAATGCAGGAACCAGGTCTGACAAAATCAAGATTGCATGAAGTGTTAATATCACTTTATAATTACTTGGTAAGGCCACACTTGGAATACTGCATCCAGTATTGGTCACCATGATGTAAAAAAGATGTTGAGACTCTAGAAAGAGTGCAGAGAAGAGCAACAAAGATGATTAGGGGACTGGAGGCTAAAACATATGAAGAACCGTTGCTGGAACTGGGTATGTCTAGTTTGATGAAAAGAAGGACTAGGGGTGACATGATAACAGTCTTCCAATATCTCAGGGGCTGCCCCAAAGAATAGGGAGTCAAGCTATTCTCCAAAGCACCCAAGGACAGGACAAGAAGCAATGGGTGAAAAATAATCAAGGAGAAGCAACTTTGAACTAAGGAGAAATTTCATGACACTTAGAAGAGGTTTTTAAGAAGAGATTGGATAACCATTTGTCTGAAATGGTATAGGGTTTCCAGGGGGTTGAACTATAAGACCTCCAAGGTCCCTTCCAACTCTGTTATTCTATGATCTCACTGTCCAGAAATGTCCAACATTTAACTTTTGATTCAGAAAAGTCTGATGAATTTTAAACCAGGAACAGGTTGAATTCAGGCTACATAGTGAGAGAAACTGAGGTGAGTCTGGAAACATGCCCACTAGGACTTCGATTGCCTTTTTGAAGCATCTTGCACAAATCCTCCCAGCTTGGCATCTTGTTCTGGGGTGACACCGCCTCCCTGAAACTCAGGCAACCTTTGAAGGCCTTTCAAGATGCTATATGAAGATATTTCCTTTATTAATCTTATAGACAACTGGCTTACACATCTTCTCTTCCCCTCCTTCTGCCCCCTTTCACCTAAAGATTACAGTAATTTCAAATTATTTTTTTTTTCAACAATTGCTCTTGTAATATGTTCTGAGGTACATTGATAAAGTAGTATACAAATACTGTATTTAATGTTTGTATTAAACAAATACTGTATTTGATATTTCAAACAATGTTCCCACCATGTTTCCTCTGTATTGACTGAATATTGCCCTCTCCCCTCCTTGGAAGAGCTTTAAAGCTCCCGCTGCCTTAAGAAAGTTCAAAACATTCTTAAAGATCCATCTCATCCTGGGCACCCCTTTTTTTGAATTATTACCATCTGGCAGCCGGTACAGGACAAATCAGCTGAAAAACAGCTTCTATCCCAAGGCAATTACCATATAGAATTCTACAGTATAGTGCAATATCGTGTTTTCAATTTCAATTATATAGAATGTGAAGGATGTATGTTTTTATTTTTATAGTTATAATGAAGGCAGCATTTAATTTCATTGCAACCATGTGCAATGACAATAAAGTAAACTATAAACTATAATAAAAAGTGACAGAAATTACCTGCCATGACTGAACATTTGAGATCCTTTTTCCAAGCCTCATCATTGCTGGTCTCGCTCCTGATGCATACATTGCATGTAAAGCATTTGCTATAGCATAAATAGCATTGTAGACATTGTAACTTTCACCTGTCATGCTTGTTTGAAACATGTAGATGGGCAGATTCCGTAAATCCTCTTTTCCTGTACAGTATGTCATCCATTTCATAAAATAGTGACCTGGTTTGTGGAACTCACAGCCAAAGACCCTTTCCCACCACAGTGGGAGAATCATATCTCCTTGTGGGTTCAAAGGATCCAAAGAGAGGAGGGAATGGCTGAATTCTGAGACATCACCAGTGTGTTCCCTCAAATGCAGGGAGCCATGAAAGTGCTTTAAAACATTCCAACTATCGTGAAGATGGTTTGTATGTGGTTTCCAAAAGGGAGTTAAGATCCAAACTTTTGGATGTAGACTTTTATCAAATAAGTTCAGAGTCAAAAGAAATCTTTCGACAATGTCAGGGTCACCAAAGGAAAGAATAACTTCAACATTAGCCCATATTTTGGAATGCAAATTTTTGAATTTCTGGATTTCGAAATGAGAAGCATCATGTTTCACCATTTGAGTGAAGGCCAGGCAGATCTCCTTCTCCATGAGCATTGGCCTCAGAGTTGAGATGAACCGTTCTCCGTTCTCGCTATCACAGGCAATAAACCCAACCCAGTTCCACTGGAAATACAGCAGCAGTTGGACTAAACTCACAAATTGAGGAAATTCCTTGGGATTAATCCGGAAAGAGGAAGGATAAAGTCTCCCGTCTCCCTGAATGAACTCAAAGCCAACACTGAGCTGGAAAAAGTGAGAATATCTTTAAAAGAGAAAAGTAAAGATTGATGGTGACTATTCACCCCATCAGTCAAGCAGAGTCATTTCGAGAGATAAGCTTCTTCCTTTCTTAGGAAGACCTACCAATTAATAATATTTTCACTGTCAGAATACAAAACTCATAAATCTTGTATACAGATGCAATGAAAAAGTAGCTCTACAGCTATGAATAGTACATTAGGAAGGAGTTCCTCTTGAAATATTACATTATGTAACTAATGTCATGTAAATATATCTTGACGTATAAAATATAAAAATCTATCCAACTATAGGATCAATTCTCTAAGTCATGTTCTAGTTATGTTGCCCCTGATTTTGGTGTCACCTTGGACTTTTCGTTCGCTTCTGTATTTTGTCTACTCCATAACTGTGTCTGAAGGAGTCCCCTTACCTGTGGGACCTTGAAGATGCTGAGGATGGAGGCCATCGGCATTGAGAACTTGGGGTCATCACCTCCAATGACAGATAAGAGAGGGTCCCGCTGGTCACATTTATAACCTGGAACCATTTGGTCACGTGTGGATAGAAGAAAGAGGCTGATCAAAGAAACTCTCTTGTTCCAATTGGCATTGTCGTACATGTTGAAGCCCAGAGTGATGTTGGGGAGGAGAACCAGATCCTTGTTGATCTCTGTCACTGCAAACACCAAAGCCATGAACTGCTGGTAGTTGTTGGGTGTGGGTCTACAGTGAGAGAAACATTGTGAAACATTACTACATGGTGAAGTTTGCCTTGACTTCTTTCTTTGTGGCGTTTTCTTTGGAGCAGGAAGTTCCAAATATTAGTGGGTTTTTTAGAGATATTTCTTGGATGGGTTTGTGAGAAAGGAGGAAAGCCTGTCTATCCATATAATGAACCATTTTATATCCCTCTATCATCCCTCACTTTGCTTCACTGCCTGCAATTCCTACCCAATTTCGTCTCTAGTAACCTAATCAATTTTGTTCTCTTTGGAGCAACTTCTTCATGTTTGGCAACCATTGCTGAGCACAAGACTCCAGTGGGAAACACAGGAAATATTTACTGAAGAGAGCCATTATTCCAAAGCAAACTAAATTTTGCATATACAGTAGTGGCCAAAATTGTGGAAAATACACTTTTGGGAAAAGTGTATTTTCTAAAACTAGCTTATAACACCACTTTTGTTTTGGAGTAGTACCATAAAATTATATATCGATGGAAAGATAATTTAACCAAGACTATAATGCAATAACTTTTATCAAGGATTTGCTGTTAGAATAGCAGTTACAATATAAAGTAGAAAAGTGAAACACGTAGAAAAAAATGATATATACAAAAATGATCACCATAGAAAAAACGAGATATGCAAAAATCATTACCATGTCAGTTAATACTTAGTCGGGTAACCTTTAGCATGAATTATGGCCTTAAAACATCTTCCCATGGAGTGAACCAAGTCTTTTAGTTCTACAGCTGTTATAATGTGAAACCAAGATCGAATGATTGCTTCTATTAACTGGGTTTTATTGCTGGGTCGCTTCTGACTAAGAAGTTTCTTTAGTCGGCTCCATAGATTTTCAATTGGATTAAGATCTGGGCTATTCCCAGGCCATTCCAGCAGTGGAATAGGTTTATCTTGAAACTCCAAAAAAAGTGGTGTTATTAGCCATCAAACCTCGAAGACACACTTTTCCCAAAAGGTTCCCACAATTTTGGCCACTACTGTATATTTTTGCAGCACCCCACTCTGGAAATGCATTGCTCACCTCCTTGAGTCTTCCCTCATAACTTTCTGTCGAAATTAACACTGTAACACAATTTCTTCTCTAAGGTGAACACCTTCTTGGGAGCAGCACTGTAGAGGACAAAAAAACTCTACAGAGAATCATTAAAACTGCCCAGAATATCATCGGACTCCAGCTACCAGCCCTGGGATGACATCTTCGAATCTCGCTTTTGAGAAAGTTGCATAACATTCTCAGAGACTCTTCCCATCCTGCTTATAATCTTTTTGGACTGTTGTCTTCTGGCAGAAGATACTGAACAATTAAAACTCGGACCACACGTCCTCTGAATAGTTTTTTTTTTTTTTATCCCAGAGCTATGATTGCACTCAACAATGAACTAAAGGGCCACCATCAATGAGCTTTTGGACAGTATTACTTGGTCTGTTGTGTGGATGTTTGGGTGGTTTAGGGGTGGGGAATTTTGGTGGGTGGGGGGGGGTGTTTGGGGATTGTTATGTGTGTTGAACCTGGTCTTTGGGTGTTAAGGGAATTTTGTTGTATGGTTATACTGTGTACATTATGTACACATACAATTTCTGCGCTCCCGGTACTGTGAGTTATACAGAGTATGTAGGTCAATATATATTCTCCCCTTACTAGAGAGATTGCCAGGGAGGACAGATGACTTTTATGTAGACTTTCTCCTCCAAGACTCAAACCCAGCTATCACGTGTGTATTATATTCTATACATACAATGACAATAAAGTTATTATTATTCTTAAAATGTGGTCCCTCCTCACTCTTTATGTGGTTTATTGCCTTCCTGATGAAGAGTTTTGGAAAGATCAAACATCTAGCTTATTGTCAACTTGCAAAGCTTTCAAGTTGCCATGAGCAGGAGGGAGGGAGAAGTGATAGAGCTGATTGATTTCCATAACTGAAGCTGCATTCCATAGATGCTTTCTTACTGCAATCAGAAGGAGGGTGTTGGATTTCACAGCCAGCCAAAGTGGTTAATTGGAGAATGTGATTTATGACATGGCCAGGGAGGAGGGGAGAGACAGGGCCATAGGGGAACGTAAATCTACGTGGGATTAGTTCTAACTGCATCCGAATATTGCCGAAATGGTGTTCCTAATAAATGACTGTATTTCTTTTGAAGTTTGGCTCATGGCTCATGAATTAATAAGGGCATCTTTCTGAAACTTCACACTTATTTTATCAATTTGGCTCTTTATAGAGAAAAACACAAAGGTGTTCCAACTACACTGGGAAGTTCAAATAGCACAAGAATAAATATTTCTGAGAAAACACAGCAAATAATCTCCTAGATATTTGTCCTCCAGGCAAAACTTACAAATATGGGAGAGAAAACGGGTATGGGTCTTTGTTAAAGTCTAAGTAAGGGTCCCAATAGTTCCCCAAGTGCAAATTCCCACCAATAATGAGATCACCAGGCCTGTAATAGTGTTCCTCAATTTTGTAACGTTGGGGCAGCACACAAAGAGTTTGCATCCTCTTAGCGATAATTGGAGGCAGGAGCCAGAAGAGCAGGAGGAGGAGGAGAGGCAGCCAAATCATTCTTGTCACTTTCCCTCCTAGATCAGAAATCAAGATTGGGCAGAAGTTGAATTGTAGGCATCGCTTTAAATTTTAATAGATAAGCCCAGGGCATTCCACCTGGATGGATTGGGGGGGTGGGGGGGAATACATCAAATATGCTTCCTCTTACCTCTGTTTGGGCTGAGACCAAAGAGAAAATTAAGGGCAGCTGAGTCTCTTCAAAGCCGAAAATTAGCTCTTTGCAAGGTCCAAGGTGATGTGGCTTGGCCTGCCCCCATTTAGAGAATTCTAAGCATATTTTTTAAAACAGATTTTATCTTGGAAGATAGTTGTGGCTTGAAATCCACTAGGAATATATTAACTAAAACTAATGTTTTCCTAATAATTGCAAGGGAAAGCAATAGTCACACCCACTTAGCACTCCATTTTGCTTGTGCACCAGAAAAGAAAAAACATGTTTGTGTCACTTGCTGACAATCCACAGAGCAATCTGGACTTGAGAGTCAAGGCTGAGTGAATAATTCACTTAAATGAAACTGAATAATAATAATAATAATAATAATAATAATAATAATAATAATAACAACAACAACAACAACAACAACAGCAACAACAACAACAACAACAACAACAACAACAATAATAATAATTTTATTTCTATACCGCCCTTCTCCTGAAGGACTCAGGGCGGTGTGCAGCCTATTAAAAGCACAAGACAGACATCAATTAAAATAATTTAAAATGTTTAAATAATTTTGGCTCACTTTAAAACCCTAAAATTTAAAACACCCAATTAAAATTATGTTGATAGCCTAGCCTGACGGAACAACAGGGTCTTAAGGGCGCAGCGAAACACCCAGAGGTCGGAGATCTTACGCATTTCCGGGGGCAGTTCATTCCACAGGGCTGGGGCTCCCACAGAGAAGGCCCCCCCCCCGGGTGTCGCCAGCTGACATAACTTGGCCGATGGCACCCTGAGGAGACCCTCTCTGTGGGAGCGAACTGTCCAGTGGGAGGCTCTTGGTGGCAGAAGGCGGTCTCGAAGGTACCCGGGTCCTATGCCATGGAGCGCTTTAAAGGTGGTAACCAACACCTTGAATCGCACCCGGAAGACCACTGGGAGCCAGTGCAGCTCGCGCAGGAGGGGTGTCACGTGGGCACATCGGGTTGTGCACATAACCACCCGCACGGCCGCATTCTGGACCAGTTGGAGCCTCTGAGTGCTCTTCAAGGGGAGCCCCATGTAGAGAGCACTACAATAGTCCAACCGGGAGGTGACAAGGGCGTGAGTGACCATGCGCAGGGCGTCCCGATTCAGAAAGGTCTGCAACTGGTGAATCAGGCGGACCTGATAAAAGGCCCACCTGGCCACGGCCATCATATGCTCTTCTAAAGACAGCCGTGCGTCCAGGAGGACACCCAGATTGCGAGCCCTCTCTGTAGGGGGCAGTGATTCACCCCCAATAGTCAGCGATGGCACCAGCTGACTATATCGGGATGCTGGGAGCCACACCACTCGGTCTTGGAAGGGTTGAGTCTGAGCCTGTTCCTCCCCATCCAAACCCGCACGGCCTCCAGGCAGCGGGACATCACATCAAGGGCATCGTTGGGGTGGTCTGGAATGGAGATGTACAGCTGAGTATCATCAGCATACAGATGACAAAACCACGGATGATCTCACCCAGCGGCTTCACATAAATGTTGAACAGTAGAGGCGAGAGGACCGACCCTTGCAGCACTCTCCATGCGAGGCGCCTCGAGATCGACCTCTTCCCCCCTGCCAACACAAACTGTGAGCGGTCGGAGAGGAAGGAGGAGAACCACCACAAAATGGTGCCCCCAATCCTAACCCCCTCAACCGCTGCAGCATGATACCATGGTTGATGGTATCAAAAGCTGCTGAGAGATCTAATAGGACCAGGACAGAGGAGCAACCTCTGTCCCGAGCCCTCCAGAGATCATCCACCAATGCGACCAATGCTGTTTCAGTGCTGTACCCCTGCCTGAAACCCGACTGATACGGGTCCAGATAGATAGCTTCATCCAGGTGCCGGGGAAGTTGTCGTGCCACCGCGCTCTTAACAACCTTCGCCACAAAACGAAGGTTGGAGACCGGATGGTAGTTAGCTAATTCAGCCGGGTCCAGGGACGGCTTCTTGAGGAGGAGCCTCACCACCGCCTCTTTCAAGGCAGCAGGAAAGGCACCCTCCCTCAGAGAGGCATTTGTAATTCCCTGGAGCCAGCCTCATGTAACCTCCTGGGAGGCCAGTACCAGCCAGGAGGGACACAGGTCCAATAAACACGTGGCGGCACTAATCTTACCCAGAACCCTGTCCACATCCTCGGGAGCCACAGGATCAAACTCCTCCCAGATAATATTCTCAGGACCGACCCTTGTATCCTCCCCTGGTCTCATCCATTTGGAGTCCAAGCCATCCAGAATCCGAGCGACTTTATCATGCAGGAATTGCACAAAATCCTCAGCACAATCCTGCAAGGGATCTTCCCGCACTTCCCCCTGAAGAAGGGAGTGGGTCACCCTGAACAGAGCGCCTGGGCGGTTCTCTGCAGATGTGACAAGAGCGGAAAAATGGTTAGACTTCGCCGCTTTTATCGCCACTAGGTAGGTCTTGAGATAAGACCTCACCTGTGTTCGGTCGGAATCGGATTGACTAGTCCTCCAAATGCTCTCTAGGCATCTTTTCCGACACTTCATCTCTCTCAGCTCCTCAGAGAACCAAGGAGCCAATTGAGATCGGCATCGGGTCAGAGGCCGCAAAGGTACGACACGGTCTAATGCTCCGGCAGCCGCATTCTCCCAGGCGGCCACCAGCTCTTCAGTCGAGTCATGTGCCAGAGTCTCAGGAAATGGCCCAAGCTCTGTCAGGAACCTTTCGGGGTCCATCAGGCGCCTGGGACGGAACCATTTGGTCGGTTCCGTCTCCCTGCGGCGGGGGAGAAAAGCGGTAGGAAAGTCCAAGTGAAGGAGTGAATGATCTGTCCATGACAAGGGTTTGATGTCTAGATCCCCTCTACCAAGATCATTCAACCACTGACCAGAGACAAAAATCAAGTCCAGAGTGTGTCCCCCTATGTGAGTGGGGCCTTGAACTAACTGGGTCAGGTCCATGGCTGTCATGGAAGCCATGAACTCCCGGGCCACCTCTGACGTCTCATCCGCAGATGGGAGGTTGAAATCCCCCAAGACAATAAGTCTGGGGGTCTCAACTGCCACCCCGGCAATGATGTTGAGTAGCTCGGGTAAGGTCGCTGCCACGTGGTAGGGAGCCAGGTACATAGTCAGCAAACCCATCTGCACCCCACGGCCCCACTTCACAAAAAGGGACTCACATTTGGTTATCTGAGAAACAGTGGTCTCCCTTGAACAAAGACTTTCCCTAATAATCACCGCCACTCCCCCACCCCTCCCCTGGGCCCTTGGCTGATGAAATGCATGGAAACCTGGTGGGAAATTTCAATGAGGGGGACCCCCCCCTTGGCCCAACCAGGTCTCCGTAATACATGCCAGGTCCGCACCCCCCTCCAAAATAAGATCACAAATGAGGGGGGCTTTATTAACAACCGACCTGGCATTACACAACATCAGCCACGGACCCTGGGCCTGGGACTCTGAGCAACCCAGGACACGAGTCATGCATTGGGGGCCAGAGTACGTTATCGCTCGCAGACAGCGCATGCATACCCCTGCCCCTCCCACTCACTGTTTCAATTAAAGTGCCCTTCACCTCGCCCACCAGTGCCTCATCCCCATCCCCTCTCCTGCACCCATTCGACCCACCATCCTCATCCGTGGCTATATGGGCCTCCCCCAGGTCCACATCTACAACCCCGTCCCCCCTCCCAGGTTCCTTTAAAATTTTTGTTAAAAATTTTGTTAAAAAACCTTTCAATCTATGTCCATTAAAACCCTTAAAACCCTTAAAGCCCTTGTGCCATCTCTCGGGGTCCCAGGACCCGTCCTTAAGATAGATCTTTGCAAGGCCCACTGGCCACACCCAAGAATGAGGAGAACGTCTCAAGGCGACCAGGTCCGTGATTGTATTCAAGCTGGAGTTTGGCCTGTTCTATAGTTTCTTAGTAGTGTAAGTGCTAATGGGTCATGATGGCACATGGTAGTCGGTTGCATTTTTGTAAGTGTGTGTCAGGGTTCCAGGTAACACTTCCAATGAAAGAAGACTCTAAGACTTGAGTTTCCTCAAAGTTCCATTTTATTAGAGATGTCATATTGGCACATCTGGGAAAACCCGAATCTGAAAGCTTCCAGGTTTTTCCCACCCAAAGGAAAGTCCATGTCTCTGCCCAGCACCCACATGTCCATCACATGGCCCAATCAAAGCACCATCCCAACTGGAGATGCCTCCTATCCAGGTGCAGGGCAAGATGACCTTGACTTTGTTGTGGCTCCGACCCCCGAGCCCATTGTATCGGAGGAAGAAGGCTCCAAACATGAAGGAGAGGAACCGGCCAGGCCTCCCTCTCCCGGCCCCTCCTCTCTGGCAATTCCTCAGGTGTCGGCCAAAGGAGAGGAGATTGGCCAGGAGCCAGGTGTCTCTGATCTGTCGGAGAGTGATGAGGGAGACAAGTTGTGGCTGGATCCACGCCAGCATCGGCGTGCTAAACGATCACAGCAGATGAGGAGGCATGCCAGAGATTGAGCTGAGTCACTGGACCACACCCCACAGGCTATATAAGGGAGGGTGATGGCCATTCCAGCTCTGTGACGGACAAAGCAAAAACTCTGGCAAGTCACTTGCACTTTTGGGACAAACAACGCCTCATCTGTTGTGGGTTTCTGTTACTGGACTACTTCAAACTGTCTGTATTTTGGTGTTATCTGGTGGAGGAACTACCCCTCCTTCTTGGAGTAAAAGCTCTTGGCAGGCAGCTGCTGCATTGCTGCCAAGTTTTGATAACGAACCTTTGACTGTTTTGAAACAATTATTTAACCCTTTGGGGTGGGTGTTTGTGCGTGTGGGAGACAGGGACAGAGCAGACTTTCTGAGAAAGGAATGTTATTATAACTATATATCACCCTGGCTCCATACAATCCCCTCCCCCCAGTTTCCCCCAGTAGTAAATCTGGAAGGCCTGAAGATCCAATGCACATGACAAGGGATGAAAAGTTTGTTTCCAACTTCTCCAATGCCAACCCACTCCTAGAAGAATGAAAGATTTTGAGAAATGTTTAAAAAGGCAGGATAAAATATTTCCTCTAAAAGAGAAATACAAATCTTAAGGGAGACAGAAACTCAGAGCTCCAGCTCCCTGCCCCCAGCAGATATTTTGTGCCCATTAAGAAAGACTGGACCATCTTATCTACAAGACAAAAGACCTTCAGCTCCAGGATGATGGGATTCAGACAGGACTCTTCAGGACATTAGGATTAACCCACTAAGACACATGCTCACTACATTGCACAATCACCTGGGGATATTGCATCACCCTCCAAACTTCAACAAAACCTAGCTCAGACAACCCATAGAGCCAGGTAACCCATTCAACAGCCAATAGAATGCATGCTCTTTCCCCAGGAACAGGAAACTCAAATGCAAAGCTCAAGAGGAGGTATAAAAACCCCACACTCTCAAATCCATGTGGTCAGCTCAGGGGTGAAATGCTCCCAGTTTGGACCAGATTGCCTGATCTGGTAGCGATGGCAGCGGATGGTTCGGAGAACCGGTAACAAAAATCCCTGCCCCCCCCCCACCATGCTCAGCTGAGCCGCATGATCAACAGAGGCTTTTTTTTTTTACTTTTTACTTTATAACTTCTTCCACCGAAAAAAATGCTTTTAAAAGTTTAAAAAAAAGCCTCTGATGATCAGGCAACTCAACTGGGATTGCCAGAGCCTTTTCAAAGCATGTTTTTAACCACCTCTTCCTCTGAAGAGGTTGCAAAAAAAAATGATTTAAAAGTTTCTCTAACGATCCCAGTTGAGTTGCCTGATCATCAGATAGGCTTTTAAAAAAATATCCTCTGTGGATTACAAGAGACATGTTTTTCCATTCCTAGTGCACAAACACAATGTAATGCTTAAATGGGAAGGATACTGCTTTCCCTTGCAATTATCGAAAGAACAGTAATTCTCAATGCATTCCCTCTGGATTTCAACCCATGAAATTCTTACGAAATAAACCTGCTTTACAAAAATATTTCTCCGAGGTTTCCTGTTGGGGCAGGGTTATGTCATATGTAAGTTTACCTTGTCTTGCAAAGAACTAATTTGGTGAGACTTAGATAGCCTCAATTTCCACTTTAATCAAAGCCCAAACACAGATAAGAGAAAACATGATTGATATAAATTTGCCCCAAGAGCATCTGGGTTGCAGGCTAATCTCTACTCTGCTAAAGCTCTGCTGAGATTTCAGATGTTCCCTGCAATTCAGCTTCTGCACAATCCTTGATTTTGGATCTAGGAGGGAAGGTGTCAAGAATGACTGGGCTGCCTCTCCTCCTCCTGCTGCTGCTCTTCTGGCTCTTGCCTCCAACTGCTGTTAAGAAGATGCCAAAGATAATTGTGTTGCCAAACACTTTCCAGATTCAGCAAGAATATTACAGGCCTGGTGATCTCATTATTGGTGGGAATTTTCTCCTGACAAGCATTCTTTATTTGAAGGACCCAGACTTTAAAACAGACCCATCCAAGATTTCTTCTTCACTGTTGTAAGTTTCACCTGCAGCAGAAAGATAATTTTCTCCTGACAACCATCCAATACTTCAATACCCCAGACTTTAGTAAACACCCATCCAAGATTACTTATATTCTGATGTAAGTTTCATCTGCAGCAGAAAGATATACATGATTGTTTGCTTTGTTTTAGATTCAAAGACTTCTTTCAGAAATACTTGTTCTAATGATCTTTGCACGTCCTTGTGTAGCTCAAATCTGTACTTTTCTCCATAAAGCTCAAGCTCATAAAATATTGTCTCTTAGGTAGTCAATTAGAATAGAGCTGGCAAGGACCTTGGAGGTCTTCTAGTCCAAACCCCTGCCTAAGCAGGAGACCCTATACCATTTCAGAGAAGTGGCTGTCCAGTTTCTTCTTAAAAACCTCCAATACAAAATCTAATAAAATCCTGGAACCAAAAGGGCCTTAAGCCTAAAGCCACTTCATCTTTCCAGGTTTCAGTTGAAGCCTGTTTCTTCCCTTCCAGACCTTCAAAGCTCCAGACACTGAGACAGGATATCAACAGCTTAAATGCTAAATTTGACAGGACCAAGGTTGGATAGTTGAGTATCATTTCAATCACAATAGAGATGGAAGGGACCTTTTCTTCTTATTATTTTAAGAGGTCTTCTTACCCTATACCATTTCAGAGAAATGACTGTCCAGTCTCTTCTTCAAAACCTCCAGTGATGAAGCACCTACAACTTCTGGTGGCAAACTGTTCCACTGCTTAATTGTTCTCACTGTTAGGAAGTTTCTCCTTAAATCCTCTCTCCTTGATTAGTTTCCAATCATTCATTCTTGTCCTGCCCTCTGGTGCTTTGCAAAATAAGTTGACCCCCTCCTCTTTGTGGCAGTGAGATGGACTTAATGAGATGGATGGCATGTTAATTTAGTCAATAAATTTTAAAAAATGCTATCATTCTCAATCGTTTTACAACTCATCATCAGAATGATGATATACAACATAAAAAGTGAGGAGGGAAAAGACATGAGAAATAGCCCTTTCCTGGGAAAGAAGTTGACTTATAATATTAGTTTGGACAAACAATCATGGTGGAAAATTCAAATAAAAGCTCAGTCATTTTTCAGTGTGGCATATTGGGGAAAAAAATAAAACTCAGCAATGCTCATTAATAATCTATGTAAATCTATGCTGTGACCCCAACCATGCTCAGCAATGGTTAGCAGACCTGAAGAAGATGCTCAAAGAGGGAACCAAATTGATTTGGGTTGTAGAAGAGCAATTGGGAAGGATTACAGACACTGCAGGAAAGTGAAAAAGCGAGGGATGGCAGAGGATATAAAATAGTTAATTATGTGAATAAATAGGCTTTTCTCCAATTTCACAAAGCCATCCAAGTTTAATCAAGGTCTTTCGTTTAGAAGAAACACAAACACAATCAAACATGGGATTTGCTACTCTGAAGAACACCAATTTAAAGTCAATGCAAATTCCACACAGAAGTTGCTATGCCTTGTTTCTCAATGATTTTTCTCCCAATAGGCCCATCCCCAAGAACTACCAGCAGTTCCTGACCTTGAAGTTTGCAGTCACAGAGGTGAACAGGAATGGCGATCTTCTCCCCAATATCACCCTTGGCTTCCACATCTATGACAATCATCAAACTGAGAGGAATAGTTCTTTAATCAGCCTCTCCCTGCTCTCCACACATGGTCAAATGGTCCCAGGCTATAAATGTGGCAGGCAGGACCCTCTGCTCTCTGTCATTGGAAGTGGCAACCCAAAATCCTCAAGGCAAATGGCCTCCATCTTCAGCATCTTCAAGGTCCCACAGGTAAGGGGGCTTCACTGTGCACAAAATGAGGCAGACACACTAAAGAAACACACAGAAGCCAAAGCCAAGTTATCTGTGCATGGGTAGATGGCATATCAAGGGTTTATGAGTTAGAGAATCCATGCTTTTGTTGAATTCATTTTTATATTTTATGTGTCAGGATACATTTTTATACAGTATAACACCAAAGACATAGGGAATGGGATAATTCAGAAATGCTGCACTTGGGAATTTCTTCCTGACTTTCATAACAGTCTGGCCACCCTTTCAGTGCTATTTATTTTCTATGTTATTTATTTATTTTATTTTTATTTTATATCGAATTTATATACCGCCCTTCTCCCGAGGGACTCAGGGCGGTGTACAGCCAAAATAAAAACATCAACTACAAACGTTAAAATACAATTAAAAGGATATATATCTATTTGGCCCCAATTAAATAGCTTAATACTTTCTATCCTTGTATTCGGACCTGTCACAACCATGGAAAATATGATATTGGTGGCTCTTCCTAGGAAGGGGAAGAGCTTCTGCTGGTAACTCAGGGTGAGCTACTCTAATTGGTGGAGCAATAAACCAAACAATTGTGATCCCTAAAGTCTCCATAAAACTTTACTTGGTTTTTGAAAGAAGATTCTCACTTTCTCCAGCTCAGTGTTGGCTTTGACTTCTCACAAGGAGACAGAAATGATTATCCTTCCTTCTTCTGGATAAATCCCAATGAATATCGTCAGTATGAGGGTTTAGTCCAGCTGCTCCTATATTTTCATTGGAACTGGATCGGGCTTATTCCCTCTGAAAGTGACAGTGGGAAACATTTCATCTCAACTCTGATGCCAATGTTCAAGGAGAAGGAGATCTGCTTGGTCTTCCCTGAAATATTCAATTATGATATTTCTGTTATCAGAGTGGTGGCAACACTTATTTTGAAGATGTTTCAGGAAGCTGAAGTGATCACACTGTTTGGAGACACCCTTATTATTTCTATGGTATTGCTCATCCTGCTTGGTTATAGACAATCCACATCATTTCAGAAAGTTTGGATCCTACCTTCCTTTTGCGATTTTAGTGGGGTGGGAACACAAGAAATATTGCAATTTAAAAAGTATTTCCATGGGGCTTTGCATTTTAGGGAACGCACCAGGGAAATCCCAGCATTCAACCATTTTCTACTGTCTTTAGATCCTTTGAACCCAGAAGGAGATGACTTCCTCCCAGTGTGGTGGGAAGAAATGTTTGATTGTATAATCCACAAACTGGGTGTGATCCCTCCAAAGGGGGCAAAACTATGTACAGGAAAGGAGAATTTGCAGAATCTGCCATCTTATATATTTGAAACAAGCATGACAGGTGAAAGTTACAATATCTACAATGCCGTTTATGCTGTGGCACACGGACTACATGCAATGTTTGGATCAGGAAGACGATCAATCATGATGAGGCTTGGAAAGAGGATCTCAAATGTCCAGTCATGGCAGGTAATCTATGTGGTCTTCTATGTGAACAGGGGGTTGGACTAGATCACCCCCAATGTCCCCTCCAACTCTGTTACTGTTATAGTTATCTCACTTTTCACTCAGGACACAAATGATTAGAGAGTAAACTCCCATGTTCATTTCATCAATTACTGATGAAAGAACTATATGCTACTCTATCAATGGGTGTCAAAACATATTAAAACAGAAATTATTTTAAAAAATGAATTAAACATAACATTTTCTTGAGAAGGGACAGAAGAGGGAAAGAGAAGTACACCAAACTAAATGTCTGTAAGATCCATAGGAGAAAGACCTTCCTATAACATTCTGAAATTTCTTCAGCTATTGCCAAAGTTTAAGGAGTGACTCTTTCAGGAAGAGGTTTCAGCCCAGAATAAGAGAGAAACCTGGGTGCGTTTGTGAATGTTGTTTCAATAATGGTGTTTAAACAAGTCAGTTGAAGTCCTAGTCAAAATTCATGCAGAACCATCAAGGTTTCCCTCAGTAAGTACCCTGAATCCAACCTGGAAAATGTTGTGGTCCATCGGCAGCCTGTAGAGCTGGCAGCAGTCGTACAGTGAGGAGGCTGGGGAGGACCATGGGCCACCCCTGGAGTCTGGGGAAGGCCCATATGAGGGCTCTGCATCAGAGGCAGAGATGGGGCCAGGGCCATCTAAGAGTTATGTGCTGACTCCGGAACCTCCATAGTTCAAACATCAGCAAGGCAGAGGAACATGGGGAGCCTGTTCCCATGCGTTCGCATGCACAGAGCTGCCAGAAGGCAAGAACAGTTAAGACAAAAGGGGCGACTTGGAAGTAAGGCTTGGAGATGATTGGCCCCTCCCATAAGACATAAAGGTGGAACAAAGGGACATGAGCCTTTGCAGGAAGCAACTTTTTCGTTCTGGTCAGTTTAAACTCTGAAGCTCCGTTTTGACTTTGTGCTTCGTTTGGCCTTGCAAAGCTAATTGCCAATTAGGTCTTTGGCAGCGTTTCAAGGGACATAAAGGTGGATGCTTATCAGCCTTATCCCAAAGGACTGTGGCAGACTTCTGTTGGGACTCTTCACAAACTGCTTGGGACTCATTACAGGCTGTGGATGAACATAATTCACAGCCATCTCAATAAAAGAGGATTTTGGGGACTAAAATTGTGATTTATGCTTTCTCAGGAAGCCTAGGTCAGAACAGAAAGAGACACTGGATTCATTTTAACCCTGCTTTGTGTTTCTGGGGCTTAGCATCCTACATGAGCCCACTCCATCTGTTTAGTTTTCCATCTTGCTGTGTGAAGGCAGCCTCTGTAAACTTCAGAACACAGCCAAGTGATCCTAATAAATTTTTGGTCTGAAATTCATCAAAGTTTCAGCATCAGTGGCTAAATGATGGACATTCCTGGGCAGTGTAGTGACAAACCAGGGCAGGTACTTCTTTCCATATCATCTTCTTCTTCTTCTTTTAACGACCCCATAATCCCTTGTGGGGTGGAGACTGGGAAACTGAATGGAGCTAGCAGAGTGTTCTCTGGCCAGATGTCTTTCCTGTCGCCAATGCGGAGTTTTCTTCAGCAGATATATCCTCAGTGTGCTCAGAGAGAGAAACATCTGCCTCTACTTAGGATCGATCTCACAGCCTCCTGATTATGAGGTGAGAGCTCTGCCACTAGGCCACCGCAAAACTTGGTTCTTCTTTCCATATGGTCCCATTTATTCTGACCCAGTTCCTGCCTTCTACTCTTTTTGAATGTCAGCTAGAGAAACTCAATAGAATTGTACCCTCTGGTGATAGAAATTATTTAATCATTCAAAAAATGCATTTGTTATATATAGTACGACCTTAGGTGAAAGAAAACATTTACAAATGTACATAGCCAAGTATCAAAGGAGTGAAACCAAACAGTGAAATTTGGTATGTGGCATTAAAATCTTTTATATTAATATATATATGCCTTTCAACTCCAATCCTTATCATGTTGGGAAAGAAGTCAAATATTTGGTGTTACTCCTTATTGATCAGATCTCCACCTAGAAAACTCTTGTCGCTTTTCACCCATAAATTCTGTCTCTTAAGATGATGATCATCGCAGAATGATAGAAGCCCTGACATCTCATTTGTAGCTCTAAGTCAGGTACTCCAATTTTTAGTGTCTCTTTTCTTTCAGCTTCTTGACTATTTGAAGAAGATCCAGTTCAACAACAGTGCTGGAGATGAGGTCTCCTTCTCAGAAGATGGACTGGGATCTGCTGGTTATGATCTTCTCAACTGGGTTCTTTTCCCCAATCGATCTTTTGTCCCCATGAAAGTTGGACAGATAAATCCCAGGGCTTCCCCAGGACAGGATTTCACCATTAATTCCAATGCAATCATCTGGGCCACAGAGGTGAGATGGAAGGAAATCCTGTAAATTCAGGAAAAGATTCATTGTCTCCTGGGATTACCCAACATTTTTCTAACTGGAAAACAGATTTATTCAATCAGAAAATGTGGCAGATATTTTATGAAAAAGTTGCTTTGAGTGTAACACATTTAAGGTATCATTTGGGGCAGGACTTTTTTATCTATCTATCTATCCCATCCATCCATCGATCTATCTATCTATCTATATCTATCTATCTATCTATCTATCTATCTATCTATCTATCTATCTAT
>WNWU01000210.1:177318-195547 GCA_012654045.1 Ptyas mucosa
TAGAATAGAATAGAATAGAATAGAATAGAATAGAATAGAATAGAATAGAATAGAATAGAATAGAATAGAATAGAATTCTTTATTCGCCAAGTGTGATTGGACACACAAGGAATTTGTTTTGGTGCATATGCTCTCAGTGTACATAAAAGAAAAGATACGTTCATCAAGAATCATAAGATGCAACACTTAATGATAGTCATAGGGAAACAGTCAATATAAATCTTAAGGATACCAGCAACAAGGTTACAGTCATACAATCATAAGTGGGAGGAGATGGGTGATAGAAACGATGAGAAGATTGATAGTAATTCAGACTTAGTAACTAGTTTGACCGTGTTGAGGGTAGAGCCACTTGAGAACTGAACTGAATGTTAGAAATATTAACATTTAGAAGTTGCACATTTGGCAAGAGGAAATCAAAAGAAGAAGAGCCTTGGTAGTACAGTGGTCTAGAGCACCCTGTTATTAACACCAGCTGCCTGCAATTAATGCAGGTTCGAATCTCACCAGGCTCAAGGTTGACTCAGCCTTCCATCCTTTCTAAGGTAGGTAAATTGAGGACCCAGTTTGTGGGGGCAATAAACTGACTTTGTATAAATATACAAAAGTATGAAGGCTATTGCTTAGCACATTGTAAGCCGCCCTGATTCTCCGTAGAAGGGCGGCATATAAATCAAATTAAAAATAAAAAAAAGAGGTCAATAATATATTATTGATCATCTTACTCCACTGGGATTGACCCGTAGCATTCATGCTGGCAGGGGAGGCATGCTATACGTACTGTCATCCTGATTATTGAGGCTGGTGGGGACCAGGAGGAGGGCCTTCTCTGCCCTCTGGAACATCTTGGTCCCCGATGTGAGGTTGGCCCAAACTTCCTATCTTTTCATAAGGGCCTAAAGAACTGGCTGTGCTAGTCGGCTTGGAGCCCGAGTAGGGGATCAGCGCAATGGAGGTGGTTGATCGAATAATAACAGATCCCACCTCCTCGCTATTTCACCCCTGACATCCCCATGTGTCTTTGGTTTTAAGGTTTGATTTTTAACATTTTTGTTTTAGCTGAGATGTAACCGTAAGCCACCCAGAGTTACACTTTGGTAAGGTGGGCAGCCAATAAATTTTATAAATAAATAAATAAAGTTCATGAATCAATAAAGTTTATCAATCAATAAAGTTTATCAATCAATAAATAAAGTTTATCAATCAATAAATAAAGTTTATCAATCAATAAATGAATTTTATAAGTAAATAAATAAATCTTATAAAGTTTATCAATAAAGTTCACAAATAAATAAAGTTTATCAATAAATAGTTTATCAATAAATACATTTTATAAATAAATAAATTTTATGAATAAATAAATAAATTATATGAATAAATAAATGAATTTTATAAATAAATAAATAAATCTTATAAATAAATGAATCATAAATAAATAAATAAAGTTCACGAATAAATAAAGTTTATCAATAAATTGTTTATCAATAAATACATTTTATAAATAGCTAAATAAAGGTTATGAATAAATAAATAAATTATATCAATAAAGTTTAGAAATAAACAATTAAATAAATAAATAAAGTTTATGAATAAATACATAAATTTTATGAATAAATAAATAAAGTTTATGAATAAATAAATTTCATCAATAAATAAAATTTATCAATAAATAAAATTTATCAATAAATAAATACTTTTTTTCTATTATATTTTCTCATACATGGAGTATAACAAAAGTCAGATGTATATAAATTATAATTTTATGTAATAAATTATTCTAGAGGGTCTGGCAATTGTATAAGCATGCGTGCCGTATATACATATGGCTTTCCATCTTTCTACTCAACTGACCTGCTCCCTCTTAATATATTGAATTTAATAGCCGAAACAGTAAAGTGTACAATGGGCCAGATCACACAATTGTAGTTGATTGGTTGGAGAGTGTGGGCTCTTGCATGAGGCAATCTACTTTATGATTGGTTGCTGGGTGAGAAAGGGGAGTTTCCCTTTTCCCCCCTCACCTTTTCTTCTGTGTGCTTTGTATGCGTTCATCCTATTTTACATCAATGTCTGAAGGTCTCTTTTTCTTTCAGATCCTTCCCTATTTGAGGAACGTCCACTTCAACAACAGTGCTGGAGATGAAATCTCCTTGTCAGAAAACGGACTGGGATCTGCTGGTTATGATCTTCTCAACTGGATTTTCTTCCCTAATCAATCTTTTGTCCCCATGAAAGTTGGGCAAATAGATCACGGGGCTCCTCCTGGTCAGGATTTCACGGTTAACTCTGATGCAATCGTCTGGGCCACAAAGGTGAGTTGAAAGGCAATGTTTTAATTCTGTCACGGTTTCAAGTAATAAACCCAACAGAATCAGAACTTCGAGGCCAGGGGTTTCCTCAAAGTATGAATTTATTAGGAATGTCATATTGGCACATATTGGTCTGACTCTGAAAGACCAGAGGTTTTCCCCACCCAAATCAAACTCCAAAGTTCATGCCCCCAGACCTGGTCCAATCAGATCACAATCCCAATTCCAGTTGGCCTCAGTCCACACCTTTCCAGCATCTGCTGAGAATGTCACCTGGTTCCCAGGAGAAAGAATTTTATTTTGGCTACACATGGATCATTCTCATTCAGTTGGATTCTCATGGTTCTATTCTTTAAAAAAGCTGTAGCTCAATCACACAAACCTACACGTTGTTGTTGTTGTTAGTTGTGAAGTTGTGTCCGACCCATCGTGACCCCATGGACAACATTCCTCCAGGCCTTCATGTCCTCTACCATCCTCTGGAGTCAATTTAAGCTCATGCCTACTGCTTCAGTGACTCCATCCAGCCACCTCATTCTCTGTCATCCCCTTCTTCTTTTGCCCTCAATCTTTCCTAGCATTAAGCTCTTCTCCAGGGAGTCCTACCTTCTAATTAGGTGGCCAAAATATTTGAGTTTCGTCTTCAGGATCTGGCCTTCTAAAGAGCAGTCAGGGTTGATCTCCTCTAGGACTGACTGGTTTGATCGCCTTGCAGTCCAAGGGACTCACAGGAGTCTTCTCCAGCAACAAACCTGCCTAGGACTGCCAAAATCCCAGCTGCACTCAAAGAGGCGGTGGTTCGACCCCTCCTTAAGAAGCCTAGCCTGGATCCTGACATTCTTAACAACTATCGTCCAGTCTCCAACTTTTGCTTTTTACCGAAGGTTGTTGAGTCCGTGGTGGCGCAGCAATTCCCTCAATTCTTGGAGAAAACAGACTACCTTGATCCTTACCAATCTGGTTTCAGGCGTGGTCACAGCATGGAAATGGCATTGGTTGCCTTAGTAAATGATCTCTGGTGGGCCACGGATGGGGGTTGTTCCTCCATCCTGGTCCTTCTTGACCTCTCAGTGGCTTTCAATACCATCGACTATGGTATCCTGCTGCAGCGGCTTAGGGGGATAGGGATAGGAGGCACTGTTCTACAGTGGTTCTCCTCCTATCTCTCTGGTCACTTGCAGTCTGTTTGGGTGGTAGGTCAAGGATCCTCCCAGAGGCCCCTCACTTGTGGGGTGCCTCAGGAATCGATTCTCTCCCCTCTGCTCTTTAACATCTATATGAAACCACTGGGTGAGATCATTTGTGGTTTTGGGGTGAGGTATCATGAATATGCTGATGATACCCAGCTTTACATCTCCACCCCTGACCACCCTAGGGATGCCCTTTCCGTGATGTTCCACTGCCTGGAAGCGATGCGGGTTTGGATGGGGAGGAACAGACTCAGGCTCAACCCTTGCAAGACTGAGGGGCTGTGGATGCCGGCATCCCGGGATCTGGAGGTTCCATCTTTAATGATCGGAGGAGAGACTCTTACTCCCTCCAACAGGGTTCACAACTTGGGTGTCCTCCTGGATTCTCGGCTGTCATTGGATGACCATCTGACAGCCGTAACCAGGGGGGCCTTTGCATAGGTGCGTCTTGTGTGCCAGTTGCATCCTTTTCTAGACCGGGATGCCCTTTCCATGGTCACTCACACCCTCGTCACCTCTAGGTTGGACTACTGTAACACCCTCTATATGGAGCTGCCCTTGGGATGCATCCAGAGGCTCCAGCTAGTCCAGAATGCAGCCGCGTGGGTAATTATGGGGGCTTCTCGATACTCCCGTGTAACACCCCTCCTGCATGAGCTGCACTGGCTGCCAGTGGCGTTCCGGATTCAGTTCAAGGTGCTGGTGCTTACCTATAAAGCCCTTCATGGCTTAGGCCCGGGATACTTGCAGGACCACCTCCTGCCGCTCTCCCATCATCCCGCGTGCTCTCACAGAGTCGGCCTCCTCAGGGTGCCGTCGGCCAAACAATGTCAGCTGATGGCCCCCAGGAGGAGAGCATTCTCTATGGGAGCCCCGACCCTCTGGAATGGATTGCCCACCAAGCTCAGGACAGCCCCTGACCTCCTTTCCTTCTGTCGCGAGCTGAAGACGTGGCTCTTCCGTCAACTCAAGTGATCCGTTATGGGTGTACATTGTTATAATTTTAAATTGTTTTTAATTGGGTTGTTGATTTTAATTTTATTGTGATTTGTATTGGAAATTGTCATTTTTGTAAGCCGCCCTGAGTCCCTCGGGAGAAAGGCGGCATATAAATCGCAAAAATAAATAAATAAATAAATAAATAAATAAATAAATAAATAAATAAATAAATAAAGTTCCAATCTCCAGCATCTAAGTGGTGTGCTGGGAATGCCACTGACCTGAATTCCCCAAGAGCTTTTCCTGCTTCTGGTAAACCCTGGTGAATAATAGCTTTTGGAGACATTCTGAAAGTGGAGATAAGAATATGGAAAGAAATGAATGAAGCATGTTCATTTCTTAGGTCATCTCAAGCATTTCTCTTTCCTCTTTCAGAAGGTGCCCTTTGCCAGGTGTGGCATGAAGAGGTGCCAGGCAGGAGAGAGGAGAAGAGTTTCAGAGGGCAAGCAGGTTTGCTGCTACCAATGTGCCCTTTGTCCAGATGGAACCATTTCTAATCAGACAGGTAGGAGATGGGTGATGGGAACGATGAGAAGATTAATAGTAGTGAAGCCTTAGTAAATAGTTTGACAGTGTTCAGGGAATGATTTGTTTAGCAGAGTGATGGCATTCGGGGAAAAAACAGTTCTTGTGTGTAGTTGTCTTGGTGTGCAGTGCTCTATAGCGTCATTTTGAGGGTAGGAGTTGAAACAGTTTATATCCAGGATATGAGGGGTCTGTCAATATTTTCACAGCCCTCTTTTTGACTCATGCAGTATACAGGTCCTCAGTGGAAGGCAGGTTGGTAGCCATTGTTTTTCCTGCAGTTCTAATATATAAACACACCAAACAGCAGGATCCCTGGCTGATAGATCTATCAGTCCAGGAAGAAGTGGGTGTGGTCCAGTGGTGAAATCCTCCAAGATCTGCTACCGGCTTGCTGTGTGTGTGCAAATGCTTGCTTGATGCGTGCATGTGCAGTGCATGCCAAACGCACACTTCGCGTGCATGCGCACAGCAGGCGTTAACACACTGTGCTGAAAAAGAAGGCCTAAGAAGCCTTTTCTAAGGTAAGTAGAACAGTAAGGGGGGGAACAGCTGTGCCGCATGATTTAGATTCACTATAAAGCAGGATTTCCTGCTTTCTAGCGAATATAAATCACGCGGCACAGCTGATCATTGGAAATACCAGATTTGTCTGAACTAGTAGCATTTTTTTACTACCGGTTCACCCGAACTGGTCTGAACCAGTAGCATTTCACCCCTGGTGTGGGCAGGTTGGCAATTTCTCTGACCCTAAAAGCCACTGTAGTCTTGGAGATGCCCAGTGATTGGAGAAGTTCTTTTTTTCCCCCAGAGGAAACTGCCTGGTCCAGCTAGAAGTGAACAACTTACTGTCTCTGGAGAACTTATCTCTATCAAATGAAGGTGAATATATGTGTCCCAGGATAAAGTTGAGGATCCAAAGTGGGTCAGTCACCAGGGACAAAGGTTTAGTCTTCAGAGTTTTTGGACTTGTGCTGGAGCCCTATCAGAATTTGCAGTAGAAATCAAATCCAGAAAGGACATATAAGTAAACTGATTCAGCAGGATTCATTAACTTCTTTATATATGTAATAACAGATGAGTAAATGTACAATATGAATAGCAGATTCTTCCAACATGGTAGGGAGGAGAGATGAATTTTTAGTTCAGAGCAGACTAGTTCCGTTTTAGAGCTGAGCACAGAGCTAAACCACTCCCAGAGTCCTTCCAGTTTCAGTTTCCAAAACAGCTCTCATTGGCTGACTCGGTTGCTAGGCCTATTCATTGGCTGACTTGGTGCCATGTCTTCACAGTCATAAATATTCTGATAAGCGAATCTTAGCAGATTCTTCCAACATGGTAGAGAGGAGAAATCAGTTTTTACTTCAGAGTTCAGAGCAGACTAATTCCATTTGGCTTAGGACCAGGATATTTGGTGGACCACTTACAGCAGCAACGATATCAAAGCATTTTCAAAGCATTTTTTTTACCACCTCTTCGGCCAAGAGGTTGCAGAAAAAAATGCTTTGAAAAGCCTCTGATGATCGTGCGGCTCAGCTGGGCATGTGGAGGGGGGGGCAAGGATTTTTGCTACTGTTTCTCTGAACCACCCACCGCTATCGCTACCGGATCGGGCGATCCGGTCCAAACCGGGAGCATTTCACCCCTGGATAATGCCCCTGAAATCCTTAGACAAAATTTCTTTTTTTAAATATAATTTTATTAAGCTTATCCAAATATAACGTGTTTAATATATCTATTCAAAATGTCCACCGCTAATATAAACAACAGGAGAGATAAAGCACAGTTAAAAGAATTTATCAGTGGGATGACTTGCCTACAGAAGTTGTGGATGTTTCATCACTAGAGGTCTTTAAGAGGAGACTGGACAGCCACTTGGTTGAAATGGTATAGGGTCTCTCGCTTGCACAGGGGTTTGGACTAGAAGACCTCCGAGGTCCCTTCCAACTCTGTTATTCTGTTATTCCTTGTCTTGGGCCTTTTTGAATTTCACATGGTTTGTTAAATCGCCATTAAAAATAATATTTCCTTGCTGTGATCTTAGACAAAGATTCTTGATTTCAGATGCTGCTCGCTGTGAACCCTGCCCAGAAGACCAATTTTCCAACAAGGTCAAGGACCAGTGCATTGCCAAGAAGCTCCACTTCCTTTCCTATCAAGACACCCTGGGATACACTTTAGCTTCTTTAGCTCTTTCTCTCTCTGTGATCAGTTTGGCGGTCCTGATGATTTTTCATAAACATCACGACACACCGATTGTCAAGGCCAACAACCGAGATCTCACCTACATCCTCCTGGTCTCCCTCCTGCTCTGCTTCCTCTGCTCCTTCCTCTTCATTAGTCGACCTGGGAAGATCACCTGTCTTTTACGACAAACAGCCTTTGCCATTCTCTTTTCCCTTGCAGTTTCTTCGGTATTAGCAAAAACTGTCATAGTGGTTTTAGCTTTCATGGCCACCAAGCCAGGAAACAGGACACGGAAACTCTTAGGAAAGCCATTGACCAACTCCATTGTCTTTGGATGTCCCCTGGTTCAAGCAGTTCTTTGTGCCACCTGGCTGATAAACTCTCCACCATTTCCCAACTTGGACTTCCACTCATTGATCAGCGAGATCATCTTAGAATGCAAGGAAGGGTCAGCTTTGATGTTTTATGCTGTCCTCGCCTATCTGGGTTTCCTGGCCTTAATCAGTTTCACAGTGGCTTTTCTGGCTAGGAAACTGCCTGACAGCTTTAACGAAGCCAAGTTCATTACTTTTAGCATGCTGATTTTTTGCAGTGTCTGGATCTCCTTCCTGCCCACCTACCTGAGCACCAAAGGGAAGTCCATGGTGGCTGTGGAGATCTTCTCCATTTTGGCCTCTGGGGCTGGTCTCTTGGCTTGCATCTTTTTCCCCAAATGCTACATTATCCTACTGAGACCCAATCTGAATTGTAGAGAGAATATAATGAGGCAAAAGAACTTGTGATTGATGCAGGAATTGGAAACCTGAAGTTTGAGACATTTTTGTTTTTCATCCAAAATGAGAGAAGGACGTGTCCATCAAATAATTGGAAATAATGTGATGCAACTAATCACAAAGTATTTATTAATCAGTAGCAATTACCCATCGTTTTATCCTTCATTAGGACCAGTTGTCCCAGAGAGGATCCTATGATCAGCATGGAAACGTTTTTTAAATTTTATTTTTAAATTAAAAAAAATGAATATTAGTTTCCAACAGGAAGTTTCACACTTTATTTATTGTAATCAAAAGAATCATTAAAAGTGTTTCAATTTGGGTTTACTATCAGTATTTTTCAGCATTTTCCTTGAGGCTTTCCTGAATTCCATGCTAATGTTTTCATTCAATTGACTTTTAGAGGCTTTTTAAAAAAAATGCTTTAGAGTAAACAAATTTCTCAAGCTCTAACCAATTGTCAGGCAACACTCATGTGGAGTTTAAATTAGCCTCGTATCTTGAATAATCCATCTCTCTATTTTTTAAAAATAAATTTCCATTCGTAAACATTTTTGAAAAACAGTGCATTGTCAGACTATCATTTACAAATAGAACAAAACCAAAAAAGGTTGGCAGTAAATATTAGCCCACAAACTAATATAATATAATAGTAGTAATAATATAACCAAATAGTTTAAACTAGATTTCTTCTTACGTGAGCTTATTTACATTTATATTTATATACCTTTTTATTTTCAATATTAACAATATTAACATTCATAATCTTACTTTCTCTAATTTCTACCTATCCATTCATAAAATTTATTCCATGTCCGAAAGTATTCTGAATCTTCTTTGTCTTTAATTTTTAAACCTCTCTATTTTTAAGGGATCACACATGAGTTCTAATCTCATCCCTTAACATGCAAAAATAAACCAATTCTTCCAGAGAGAAGCCAACATTATTGATCACACTTACAAGGCTACAATTGATCAACATGCTAGCACCTTGGCCCTTAGCCCTCACTCATCTGAACAAAGTATGGCACAAGTCTATATTTAATATATATATATATATGTATATAAAACACATTTGCTAGACCAATTCTCGAATTCAGCTCATCTGTCTGGAACCCGCACTGCATATCAGACATTAATACATTTGAGAGAGTCCAGAGATATTTTACGAGAAGAGCCCTCCATTCCTCTACCTGCAATAGAATACCTTATGCCACTAGGCTTGAAATTTTGGGCTTAGACAACTTAGAACTACGCCACCTTCAGTCTGACCTAAACATAGTACACAAAATTATCTGCTACAACATCCTACCTGTCAATGACTACTTCAGCTTCAACCACAACAATACACGAGCACACAGTAGATACATTAATTGGCATCTTTCAGTCTCGAGAGACTATGGTATCGTGCTCTGGAAAGAGGTCCTAAAACAGCATCTAGTGTGACTAAAAAGGCCAATTCGAGAGTGGCAATCCTTTCCACCCTGAGGGCAGGTACATTCTGTCCCCTGCCCAGGCCCTGGATTTTGCTGGTTCCGGGACTGCCTCTTTGCCTCAGCCTGCCAAACAAGTGTCTCTTCAAATTGGAGAAGGCCATGCTGCGTCTTTAACCTCCAAGCTGAACTTTCGGAGGTCAAGGTTTCCCAGTTGTTAATGTCCATTCCCAGGGCCTTTAGGTCCCTCTTGCAGATATCCTTATATCGCAGCTGTGGTCTCCCTCTGAGGTGCTTTCCCGGCACTAATTCTCCATCCAGGAGATCTTTCGGAATCCGACCATCGGCCATAGTCACGACATGCCCAAGCCAGCGTAGACATCGCTGTTTCAATAGTGTATACATGCTAGAAATTCCAGCACGTTCCAAGGCTGCACTATTTGGAACTTTGTCCTGCCAGGTGATGCCACAGTAGATACAAACTTTAGGTAAACTGCTCCAAACTCGATTGCAGAAAATACGACTTCAGCAACAGAATGGTCAATGCTTGGAATGCACTACCAGACTCTGTGGTTTCATCCCCAAACCCCCAAAACTTTAACCTTAGACTGTCTACTGTTGACCTCACCCAAGTCCTAAGAGGTCTTTAAGGGGCATGCATAAGCGCACCAACATGCCTACCATCCCTGTCCTAATGTCCCCCTTTTATTTTATCTGGTATATGGCTTAGGCCCAGGGTTAGGCCTACATGGCTTAGGCCTAGAGTATTTGGTGGACCATCTATGGCCAGCGACTGCGCCCCATTGCCCAGTGTATTTCCACAAGGAGGGCCTCCTTGGGGTGCCATCGGCCAGACAATGTCGGCTGGCGACCCCTAGGGAGCGGGCCTTCTCTGTGGGCGCACCTACCCTGTGGAATCAGCTGCCCCTGGGCCTCCCGGTGGCCCCTGACCTTCGCTCTTTCCGCCGTGACCTTAAAACATGGCTATCCCGCCTGGCCGGTTTGGACTGAAGGGGTTTTAGAGGGGATTTTAATGGTTTTTATAGTTTTATTGGGTATTTTTAAAAAAATTGAACTTTGTGTGTTTTATTGTTGTGAGATGCCCTGAGTCCTTTCGGAGATAGGGCAGCATATAAGTCTAAATAATAAATAAAATAAATAATAAATAAATATGATGAGTAGCTATTGCTAAGAGGGTAGGATTTTAGACTTCCTTGCAATTATCAGAAGAAGAATAATTCTTAACATATCCCCTGCGGATTTCTAGTCACAAAACTTTTCCACGATAAAACCTGCTTGAAAGAAATAAGCTCTGTGCAATCCCAGAGGTGTGTATTTGTGTGTGGACATGCCACCTCAGCTTGTGTTACAAAGAGGCAATATCTTGCAATCAATAAAACATCACTCATGTCAATTTTCTCTTCGGTGACAACTCAAATACAGGTAAGAAAAATAATAGTTGATATAAATTTTCCCTAAAGTCACCCAAGCTGATACTGATACTGCAGCCCTGGTCCAGCTGGAGGAACATCTGGGCTCTCCTTTGAGGGGTCTCTGGTCTTCTGAGATGCCCATGAGGTTTGAGGCTCGGGGAGACCGTGGATTGGCGCGAGATGCCACGGGATGGCAAGAGCGGCCAGAAGGAGGGAGGGGCAGCAGCTAGCTCTCCTCGGTGAAGGCGGTCTGGGATGACGGCGTCAGTGCCGCAGCGATGGCAGCAATACAATCCCTCGGTTAGAACCCTCGCCAACCCTAACCGCCCTGGATATGTGCTATGGGGGCGGAAGGGGGGCGAGATGAGGACGAAGAAGCTAGCGACTGCAGCGGCGATGCTGGCGGAATGGAAATGGCAGCTGCCGGGACGAGGAGGGAGTCGCCGGAGTTTGTGTGTGGGAGTGTTTGGAGAGGTTGGTGGCAGCTGCTCGCCTATTATACTGGATCTCCTGGATGATCACGGGGTGCTGCTAGACTCCTTGATCATTTCAGAGACCTCCATGAAGATTTATGGAGGTTGGGCGAGGTGAGCAGCATGGACATAAGAAAGACCTGGGAGGGGTCGAGGAGAGCCGGACCATGACTGTGGGGTTTTTTCCCCTGTGGCGTTTGCTACCTTTGCTCTCCTCCTTCCTACCTTCCATCTCCCTAAAGCTTGTTAAGGCTCTACTAGGGACTAAGCCTATTGGTGAGGCCATGCTACTCATACCTGCTGATCAATTATCTCCTGGTTTTAGGTGTCATCTTGACCTCCCTGACTGACTGACTGACTTATGGTTATTCACGGTCTCTGTAGTTTGAACTTGTTCCGGACTTTGAGGATTGACCTGATCCCATTCTTTCCCTCTATTGAATTGAGGGTTGTGGGATGCAAGTCTTGGTAGAGTGGATCTATAGCTGTTGTCTCAACTCTGGATTTTTTGGACGATCGAGGTTGACCAGCCGCTGTGAGAGGGGGGCTGGCTCACCCCCTACTGGATCGAAGCAGCATTTCACTTCCGCCATTGCCGTGAGAGGGCAATGAGGTCCCATTGGTTCCATCGAAGTTCCATCAAAGTCCGGCATCATGTTCCTTTGGACTGTTTTAACATCGAAATTGCCCCCTGGTTATTTGGCCATGGGCCACCCCCCCCCCTTGATGTCAGGTGTGTTTGGTGACTGAACTTTGTGCTTTGCAAGATTCCCCACTCTCGCAGGTCTGGCCCTCCTCATTATCGAGGGCCTATCTTGATGACGGGTTTTGGAATCCCGAGAGATGGCATGCGGCAAAGGGGAGCTTGAGGGCTTTTTTAAGTGGGTTTTTAGCAAGAATTTTAAGGGATTCGGGAGGGACTAGTGTGGGTTTGGGGGAAATCCACCGGGCTCAAGACCAGGCCCAGTAAAGGGCTGCGACATTAAAGATACAGAATCAGGGGTCAGGGAGGGGGTTAGAGTTCAACTTAGGGAGGGCTGCCATATTAGTACAGTGAATGGGAGGGGCAGATACGGCAGAAGTAAGGGGACCATATCATGTTCGGGGAGTGCACACTTGCTACCTTACAGCAATTGCGTGCTCCGGTCCCCAATGCTTTTCTCGTTCCCCAGGCTGCCCAGATTCCCAGGGCCAGAGCTTTCGGCTGATGTGCAATGCCAGGTCCGCTGTTAATAGAGCCCCCCTCATTCACGATCTCATTCAGGAGGGAGCGGACCTGATGGGCATTATGGAGACCTGGTTGGGCCAGGAGGGGGGAATTACCCTCGTAGATATATGCCCACCAGGCTTCCGTGCATTCCATCAGCTGAGAGCTCAGGGTAGGGGCGGGGTGGGTGGGTGGCGGTTATTACTATCTGATGTGCAAGCAACATCTATTGCTCAGTGGGTAGGACAATTGTTTTTCATTGCAATTATCACGAGTACAGTCATTGCTAAGGTATCCCCTAAGGATTTCTACCCCAAATACATCTTCCAAGATAAAACCTGCTTTAATAAACATGCTCTGAATTTTCCAGATGGGAGTCGGCCATGTCACCTTGTCTTGCACAGAGCTACGAGACTGAGCTGGCTACTGGTTCCTCTTAGGTCACAGCCCAAACGCAGGTAAGAGGGAGCATGGTTGATACCAATTTGCACTGAGGCCAACCAGGTGGCATGGCCGTTCTCTATTGTGCTAAAGCTCTGATGAGAATTCAAGTGCGACCTGAAATTTAGCTTCTGCACAAACCTTGATTTCTGATCTAGGAGGGAAGGTGACAAGAATGAATGGGATGCCTCTCCTTCTCCTGCACTTCTGGCTCCTGCCTCCAACTGCTGCTAAGAGGATGCAAAGCGTATGTGTGACCAAAAACACTGTCCGGATTCCAAACAATTATTACAAGCCTGGAGATCTCATTATTGGTGGGAACTTGCTCCTGAAAACAATTATTTCCTCCAACTTCCCAGACTTTAAAAACGACCCATCCCTGCCTCTTATCTCACTATTGTAAGTTCTGCCTGGAGGGAAAAGATGTAGATTATTGTTTGCTTTGTTTTGGATTCAGGGATCATTTTCAGAAATGCTTCTTCTAGTGATGTTTGCGATGCGGTGGTGTAATTCAAATCTTTGTGCTTTTCTCAACAAAGAGCCAAGTTTCTAAATGAAGTAGAATCCCAAGTTTTCATCAGGAAGGCAACGAACAACATACATCTTAGAAAATGATTTGGCTACTGAAGGATTTATTTTTATAATTTTAATTTGGAAAAAAGTCATGGTTGAAAACGCCAATAAAAGCCCAATTCTGTTCCAGAGGTGGTTCATTTTTTTTTTAAATCAGTTTTGGAATTAGCAGTGCTCATGCATAAGGGCCTTTAGTAAATCAATGCTGCGACCCTACATTAATTAGCAATGTTAAACAAACCAGCTCCATGAAAGGACCAAATTGATTAGGGTGGAAGAGGAGCGATTGGGAAGGATTTCAGACAGTTGAGCAAAAAGAAAGAGAGTGGGGGAGGGAGAGGGAGAGGGAGAGAGAGGGGAGGGGAGGGAGAGAGAAGTTTTTGATTTGGTCACACAGATTTTTCTTCTTTCTAACAAAGCCATCCAAATTTCTTTTTATTTTATTTTATTATGACACAGTATACAATCACATAACATACAACATATAAATCTCTCCTCTTTTTTAAACATTGCTTCTTCGTGGTCTTCTTTCCCTTATTATAACTTTCCTCCCATATTTCTTCATTTTCCCCCATTGTGCCTTTTTCTTTGATTACATTGTATTTTCTAACATTTATAAACTTATTTTTATACATTTATTATATACATATTTTATACTTTTAATTATCTGCTTATTTTGATACATTTCTATACATTTGTTATATATATATATTATACTTCTAACTTCTTCCCTGTGATTATTATTCTTTATTTCTTGACTCAAGTCCTAAAGCCATCCAAGTTTCATCAAGAAACATCCATTAAAAAAAACAAAACCAATGAAACCTGGCACTTACTGCTCCAAAGCACAACACAAAAGGCAAACCAGTCTCCCACAATAGACACCAGCTTTCCTGAAGGGTGGCACAGTGGTTAGAATGCACTATGGGAGGCTAGCTATGCCCAGTGTCAGGAGTTCAATCCTGACCTGCTCCAGGGTTGACTCAGGCTTCCATCCTTCTGAGGTTGGTTAAAAAAAGGACCCAGAATGTGGGTGGAAATAGGCTGGCTCTGTAAACTGCTTAGAGAAGACTGTAAAGCTTGTGAAGCAGTATATAAGTCTAAGTGCTATTGCTGTTGCTGTTATTATAGCCTCATACCCATGAAGTACCAGCAGTTCCAAGCTTTGATGTTTGCAGTCAGAGAGATCAACAAGGATCTTCTTCTCCTCCCCAACATCACACTTGGTTTCCACATCTATGACAATCACCAGATTGAGACAAAGATTTATTTAACCAGTCTCTCCCTGCTCTCTACACGAGGCCAAATGGTTCCAGGATATACATGTGACAGGAAGGATCCTTTGCTCTCTGTCATTGGAGGTCTCAACTCCAAATCCTCAAGGCAGATGGCCTCCATCTTCAGCATCTTCAAGGTCCCACAGGTAAGGGGGATGCGGTATGGAGCAGAGAAACAACAGAAGCCCAGACAGAAGCCAAAGATGAAACCAATGTTGGGTGGGGGGGAGGTTTTTTTTTGGGGGGGTGGCTGGGTGAAGAAGTCAAATCAGCCATATCACATAGAGAATCCATCCTGCAGTTGAATTCATTTTTAGATCTTTATGTGTCAAGATACGTTTTGAAATAACCCCAAAGACATAAATAATGAGATATTTGCTACATGCTGAACTTCTCAAGATAATTCCTTCCTCATGTCTTCTTCATGAAAGTGTAGCCACCTTTTCAGTACCAGTACTCTTCCCCAGTAGCATTTTGGACATCTTCTGACCTGAAGGGCTCATCTTCCAGCGTCATATCTTTCTGCCTTTTGGTACTACTGTCCATGGGGTTTTCATGGCAAAGATACTGGAGTCGGTTGCCATTTCCTTCTCCAGTGGATCACGATTTGTCAGAACTCTCTGCTATGACCTGTCCATCTTGGGGAACCCTGCACGGCATAGCTCATAGCTTCATTGAGCTACGCAAGCCCCTTGGCCACGACAAACGAATGAGCCGAGGTGGTGCAGTGATTAGAGTGCAGTACTGCAGCTACTTCAGCTGACTGCTAGTTCAGAGATCAGCGGATCAAATCTCACCGGCTCAAGGTTGACTCAGCCTTCCATCCTTCCGAGGTGGGTAAAATGAGGACCCAGATTGGTGGGGCCAAGATGCTATTGAGTATAACTGGCTTTGCAAGCCGGCCAGAGTCCTCGGAGAGTGGGCAGCATAGAAATATGATTAATAAAAAAAAAAAGAGGCAGTAATGCATGAAGAGGTTGCAGTGCAGTAGAGACTTAAAATCAGGTTGATGGTTTCTTCCCTTGACAAATCATGCAAGCTATGTCACTGGTGGGTCTTACTTAGAAGGGAAGATCTTAGTCTTGCCACTCAGGATGACTAGTGGGGCAATCAACCATACAATGATGATCCCTGAAGTCACCATAAAACTTGCCACTGAGAGTCAGTCAGCCTGACTGGTGGAGCACAAGCCACACAATGGTGGCTCCTAAAGTTGCCATAAGACTTTACTTTGTCTTTGAAAGAAGAATCTCACTTTCTCCAGCTCGGTGTTGGCTTTGAGTTCTCTCAGGGAGAGAGATCAGTTTATCCTTCCTTCTTCCGGATTAATCCCAAGGAATCTCCTCAGAACGTGGGTATAGTCCAGCTACTCCTGTATTTCCAGTGGAATTGGGTTGGTCTCTTGGTCTCTAAAGATGACAGTGGGGAACGTTTTATCTCATCTCTGGTGCCAATGCTCAAGGAGAAGGAGATATGTCTGGCCTTCACTAAAATGTTGAAATCGGACGATCTTTCTGATACAATGCTCAGATTCCTTTGGCTTTTAAGGTCTTCCTTTAAAGTTGAAGTGATTGTTCTCTTTGGAGACTACAGAACGATTGCAACTTTGCAGGGAACTCTGTATTCTTACGAGCAATGGATAAAAACATCATATGGCAAAGTTTGGATAATAACTTCGCATTGTGAACTTAGCGGGCTGGGGTCTCTAGATACACTGGAATATATGAAGCCCTTTCACGGGGCTTTGCATTTTAAGGACCACACCGGGGATGTCCCAGAATTCAGCCATTCCCTCCTGTCTTTAGATCCTTTCAACTTACAGTATGACATCTTTTTTCTCCAATGGTGGGAAAGGGTCTTTGACTGCAAGTTCTATAGACGAGGGAAAATCCCTAACGTGGAAGAGAAAACATGCACGGGAATGGAGAATTTACAGACTTTGCCAGCTTTTATATTTCAGACGAGCATGACAGGTGACAGTTACAATGTCTACAATGCCATTCATGCTCTGGCACATGCATTACGTGCAATGTATGAATCAGGAGCACGGCCAGCGATGATGAGGCTTGGAAAGAGGATCTCAAATGTCCAATCGTGGAAGGTAATTTCTGGGACTTTTGATCCAGTCCACAGATCCTTAGAGAAGCGTCTCTATATCCCGCAGTTATTTCTTGAATGACTGATTAAATATCTCTATATCAATAGACCTCTGATCAGACCATGGGTTTTTTCTTAGGCTCTCTCTGAGTTTGTTAAAATCAGTTCTTTTAAAGTTTAAGACATTGGATGGATTAGATTCTATTGCTGGTTTATATTAGTTACAGTAGTGGCCAAAATTGTAGAAACTACTGTATATTATTAAGCAGGCCTAGGGTTGATGTGATGGTAGCCTTTCAGTATTTGAGGAGCTGCCACAGTGGAGAGGGGGTCAACTTATTTTCCAAAGCACCAGAAGGCAGGATAAGAAGCAATGGATGGAAACCAATCAAGGAGAGAAACCTGGAATTAAGGAGACACTTCCTGACAGTGAGGACAATTAACCAGTGGAACAGCTTGCCTCTAGAAGTTGTGGGTGCTCCATGTGGGACTGGAAGAGACAGGAAAGCCACCTGTCTGAAATGTTCTAGGGTCCCCTGCTTGAGAAGGGGGTTGGACTAGAAGACCTCCAAGGCCCAGCTCTATTCTGATTTTCCAGCTCTATTCTGATTTTCTAGATTAAACAGCAATTAATGAAAACAATAATATAAATTAAGTATCATTTTTAAAGAGGTAGAATTGGGATAAGAGAAATCAAACTAGGCCTGGTGGCTCAGCAGACTAAAAGCATTGTGATTAACACCAGCTGCCTGCAATTATTGCAAGTTCGAATCTCACCAGGCTCAAGGTTGACTCAACCTTCCATCCTTTCTAAGGTAGGTAAAATGAGGACCCAGTTTGTAGGGGCAATAAGCTGACTTTGTATAAATATACAAAAGTATGAAGGCTATTGCTTAACATTGTAAGCCGCCCTGAGTCTCCCGAGAAGGGCGGCATATAAATCAAATTAATAAAATAAAATAAAAATAAAATAAAATAAAACAGGTTCTCCATAAGTTCCATAGAAGAAAGACCTTCGTATAAAGTCCTGAACAGTCTTTAGAACTGGTCTGAATTTCATGGGGTAGCCATTTGAGGGAGGAGATGCAGCGCAGAGCAAGATGAGAATCTGGGTGGATTTATGCAAGATTCTTCAAAAAGTCAGTTGAGGTTCTAGTGGGCATATTTGCAAAACTACCTCACTTTCTCTATCTATACAATATATAGCCTAAATACCATTTCTACTCAATTTCTTTTAACCTTGGTTTATATTTCTGTGACTTAGCATCCTGTATGACCCCACCCCGTTTGTTCAGTTTGCCATTTGATGCTT
>WNWU01000210.1:200547-218987 GCA_012654045.1 Ptyas mucosa
CAGAGCATGTTTATTTAAAGCAGGTTTTATCATGGAAGATGTATTTGTGGTAGAAATCCATAGGGGATACCTTAGCAATGACTGTACTCGTGATAATTGCAATGAAAAACAATTGTCCTACCCACTGAGCAATAGATGTTGCTTGCACATCGAATAGGAGAAAACATGTTTGTATCTCTTGTTGTTAATCCACAGACCAGATGGAGATGAGAGTCAAGGTGAAGTTGGTTATTTGACCTCTGTGACTTCAATACAGAAGATGGAGTTGACGTGTCATAGTTTGTTCAGATACTGTGCTAGGACATAGTTTGTTCAGATACTGTGCTAATAGGACATGGTGGTACATGAAAATCAGTTGTACATCAGTGTGAGCAATGATACCAATGCTTAGATGGAATAACTCGTTTATTTATCCACACCTGGCAGGGCATTAAATTATAAAATTGGTTCGTGGTGTTATGGGGTTGTCTGCTTTGTAGCTGGTTCCAGTCAGTATTGGTTGGAGATGGTCCCGTCCAACCCTTTTTTGCCAGATTAACAGAGTTGGACGGGACCTTATAGGTCATCTAGTCCAACCCCCTCCTGCTCAAGCAGGAGTCCCTACAGCATTTCTGACAGCTGGCAGTCCAAACTTTTCTTGAAAGTTTCAAGTGATGAAGCTCCCACAACTTCCGAAAGCAACTTCTGTTCCATGGGTTGATTGTTCTCACTATCGGAAAGTTCTTCCTCATTTCTAGGCTGAAACTCTCCTTGGTCAGTTTCCATCCATTATTCCTTGTCTGGCCTTCAGGTGCTTTGGAAAATAGCTTGACCGCCTCCTCTCTGTGGCAGCCCTCAAATATGGGAACATTGCTATCCTGTCTTCCCTGGTCCTTCTCTTCACTTGATTAGCCAGGCCCAGAAAACTGGATGCAATATTCTAGGTGTGGTCTTACTAAGGCTTTATAGATTGGTATTAGTACCTCCCTTGATCTTGATTGTTAATCCTCTACTAATGCAATTTAGGATTGCATTGGCTTTTCTGGCTGCACCTGCACACTGCTGGTTCATATTTAGCTGGTTGTCCACTAAGACTCGCAGATCCCTCTCACAGTCACTGCTATTAAGCCTGGTTTCACCCAGTCTATATGAGTACTTTTGGTTTTTCTTACCTAAGTGTAAGACTTTATTTTTGTCTTTATTTTAGTTTTTACTTTACTGCTAAGGTGCTTCCATCAGGTCTTCTCAGTTCCAAGTCAGGTATCATCCATATGCAGATGATATTCAATTGTACAGCCATTGACTGTTGATTTTTTTGTCCTAGTGCCTTCAAGGTGTTGGATGGGGGAGAAACAGTCTCAGTTTGAATCCTAGCAAAACCACACAGCTGTGGATAATTGGTCCTCCAAAGACTGGAACTTTTCATTTTTGGTACTGCATGATATTGCACTGCCATGCCTGTGACTCTTGTACTATCTAGAGGTCTTCCTGGGCATCTATAGTTTTCCCTCACATATTTGATCTTGTCAAGGTGATAATTTAAGAGCTGACCAGCTGATGCAATGATGGGAATGAGTCAGCAGGTTCTTTGGCTGTTATCCCTTTAAGAGCCTGTGTAGTAAGAGAAGCCCTGATAGAGTGTTTGGTTCATTCATCGAGTTTCTTCCCTGCTATAAATGCTGTTTGTTTAGATACTGCTTGTAGCATGTGTATGTATAGTATTCCTATATTCCTATTGTAGATAAAAACCACTATTTGATACAAACCACTGTTTGTTGTATTTGCTCCTGGGTTGATACATGTGATAGACTTGTGCACACTCTAACAGATCTACTCTCGTGTGTCCTAACCTATTTAAAAATAAATATTCTGAGACGCATTTGGTGTCTGAACTCTTGCTCTCAATTTTATTGGTCTTCTAATTGTTTAGACATTAACTGAAGGATGTTTCATATTTATTTATTTATTTTATTTATTACTCATATTTCTATGCCGCCCAACTCTCCGAGGACTCTGGGCAGCTTACAACAAAGACAGTATAAACAATATACAATAAAAGACATTAAAAACCCATACACACCGCTCGTGGCCGGATCTCGCAAGATCGCAGTGGTGAGATCAACGGCCCCAAGCCTGCCAGAAAAGCCAGGTTTTCACCATTTTCCAGAAGGCCATAGGGTGGGAGCGGTCCTGACCTCAGGAGGTAGCTGATTCCAGAGAGCCGGGGCAGCCACAGAGAAGGCCCTCCCCTGCGGACACACCAGGTGACATTGTTTAGCTGATGGGACCCTGAGGAGGCCAACTCTGTGGGATCTTACCGGCCATTGGGAGCTATGCGGTAGAAGACGGTCTTGAAGATAGCCTGGCCCTAAGCCATATAGGGCTTTAAAGGTAATATCCAACATCTTGAATTGTGACCGGAGACCAATAGGAAGCCAGTGCAGCTCACGGAGGATTGGTGTAATGTGGGAGTACCTAGGTGCACCCATGACCGCTCGAACGGCTGCATTCTGGACCAACTGTAGTGTCCGAACACTTTTCAGGGGTAGCCTCATGTAGAGCGCATTGCAATAATCCAACCGTGAGGTGACAAGGGCATGAATGACTGTGAGAAGATCCTCCCAATCCAGGTAGGGTCACAATTGGTGTACAAGGTGAACCTGTACAAAGGTCCCCTTAGCCACAGCTGTCAGGTGTTACTCTAATCTCAGCTGTGGGTCAAGGAGGATGCCCAATTTGCGAACCCGTTCTGAGGGGGACAGCTTCTCCCCCCCAGGGCTAAGGATGGACAATCGACATGGTCCTTGGGAGGCAATACCCACAGCCACTCGGTCTTGTCTGGGTTAAGCCTGAACCTGTTTACTCCCATCCAGACTCTCACAGCCTCCAGGCACTGGCACATCACATCCACTGCTTCACTGAAATGATGCAGAGTAGAGATATACAGCTGGGTGTCATCGGCATACTGCTGATATCCCACCCCGTATCATCGGATGATCTCCCCCAGTGGTTTCATGTAGATGTTAAATAGAAGGGGAGAGAGGACTGAGCCCTGAGGCACCCCACAAATGAGGGGTCTAGGGGTCGACTTCTGTCCACCTATTAACACCGATTGTGACCGACCAGAGAGAGAAGAGGAGAACCACCATAACACGGTGCCTCCCACTCCCAACTCCCTTAGGTGGCCTAGTAGAACACCATGGTCAATGGTGTTGAAGGCCGCTGAGAGGTCAAGTAGCACCATGATAGAGGAATCACGGGCTCGCCAGAAATCATCCATCAGCGTGACCAAAGCAGTTTCCGTGCTGAAGCCAGGTCTGAAGCCAGATTGAAAAGTATTAGAAAAAAAGCTATGCGTGATGAAATGTTTAAGTTAGACACAATTTAACAAATATGAAAAGTGATAAGAGAATTTATAAAGGGTAGGTTGATGAATAATTTTTAAAAGGGGAGTTAAAAGAGTGTGAGGGAGTTTTGAATCTTGTAGTAAGTTAGCATATTTTAGTTTATGTTTGTTAAATGCTATACCCTGTTTTTGCTCTGGGAAGTCGGTGTGTGTGGGGGGGGAGGGGGTTGAAGGATGGGTGTGGATAAAATTGTTGTATAGATAAATGTATTAATAGAAAAGTAAGGAAATTGGGGAAATGTTACAATAAGTGAAATGATAGAATCAAGATATGATAAATAGTGGCGGAATAAGAAGAAGACATAAAAGATGTACCCAGATGATATACTGTATGATTGATTATGAATTATATGTTTGTTTGTTTATAAAATAAAAAACTTTTTTTATAAAAAAAGAAGAAGAAAAGTATTAGAAATGAACAAAGAAAACAGAGCTAAAACTCAGTACAGCTCTCCATATCTTTCATTCCTTGCAGACAACACTCTCAGGGAATTGTGCAGCAGCTGCCCAGATAAAGACAGAGACACTAACACAAACTTGTAGCCTGACATGTATTGTCAGACCTGTCCCCAAACAATCAGTCTCTTGACTCCAATTGATTGAGGTGAAAAGGACTTTTACTAAAGATGTTGGTTGCAGGAAGATGAGGCAGAATCTGAAGTTCCCACTCAGCGATACAAAGAACCAAATCCATTGTTCCACATCCATTCCTCCAACATCCGGTCCGTTGCCACCCAATCCCATGTTGTGGTAAATTCTGGCTTGTTTAGGCTGCTGGAATCTCACACCCATGACAAGTGGCCTTGAAGATGCCTGGCATCACTGGTATAAACAGCTCAGGTCTTCTTCATCTCCCCATTTCCCACCATTAGATACATAGTATCAGAGTTATAACAGATGCCCTGATTAAATTATGAGCTTTGAGCCAAGCTTCAAAAGAAATCCAGTTATTTATTAGGAGCTCCATGTCGGCACTTACCCAAATGAAGCCAACTCTGATCCCACATAATTTACAGCCATAATGATGACCCAGGGTGTGTCATCAATCACATTCGCCAACAGAGCAATTTTTTTTAATTTTATTTTTTTTAATTTGATTTATATGCCGCCCTTCTCCGGAGGCTCAGGGAGGCTTACAATGCGTTAAGCAATAGCCTTCCTACTTTTGTATATTTATACAAAGTCAGCTTATTGCCCCCACAAACTGGGTCCTCAATTTACCTACCTTAGAAAGGATGGAAGGCTGAGTCAACCTTGAGCCTGGTGAGATTCGAACCTGCAATAATTGCAGGCAGCTGGTGTTAATAACAGGGTGCTTTAGACCACTGTACTACCAAAGCACTGTACTACCAATTTCCTGGGTTGTAGAGATCACTCCCCTTCGGCCACTGTGGGTAACCCTGGGAGACAGCCTTGTGAAGGATATGTCTGGAATGTGCTCCTGCCGTGTTGCTTCATTGGTTTCCCATCCCCCTTTACTATGGCAACTCAAGAGCAGGCCAGGGATGCTTTGTGAGTTTACAAACAGGTGTGGATTGCGCCAAATGCCTCTCCCTCCCTTCCCTTTGATGGCAGGATGCCAGCAAGGCACCAAGTCAGTGATGAAGATCCTGACAAAAATATGCTTGCTCCAAAATCCTGATAGTGAACCCAACGCTGTAAAACATTAACATGTTAAAAGTTTCTATTAAAAGGAACAAAATGAGAAAATGTCCTCCATGAAATAATGAACACATTTTAATAGCAAGTTTTATTTCCATTCAGGAACTGGATCTTACTGGAGATAAATGGAAGAAATGGAAAACAAAATGCTGTGTGACTGTTGATGACAACAGTTGTATTGTGATCAGTGACACACTTGATTGCCAATTATTAATGGACAAATGCCTCCTTTATCTCCTGAGTTTATAGAAATGTTATACCATTCTAAATAAGCTTCAAAATAAAAAAGTGGCCTGTTCCAGCATTAGACATTTTTGTTTCTTATCATATTTTCTCTACAGTTAAGATTGGGCCTAAGTAGGATAATGTAGCATTTGGGGAAAAAGATACAAGCCAAAAGACCAGCTGCAGAAGTCAAGATGGAGAAGATCTCCACAGCCACCATGGACTTCCCTTTGGTGCTCAGGTAAGTGGGGAGGAAAGTGATCCAAACACTGCAAAAGACCAGCATGCTAAAAGTAATGAACTTGGCCTCGTTAAAGCTGTCAGGCAGTTTCCTGGCCAGAAATGCCACTGTGAAACTAATGAGGGCCAGAAAACCCAGGTAAGCAAGGACAGCATAAAACATTGAAGTTGAGCCTTCATTACATTCCAAGATGGTCTCTCCTATCAAGGAGTGGAAATCCAAGTTAGGAAAAGGGGGAGAAGTTATCAGCCAGGTGGCACAAATAACTGCTTGGACCAGGGGACATGTTAAGACAATGGAGTTGGTCAGTGGTCTTCCTAAGAGTTTCCTTGACCTGTTCCCTGGCTTGGATGCCATGAAGGCAAGAACCACCATGACAGTTTTTGCCAACACAGAAGACACTGCAAGGGAAAAGAAAATGGCAAAGGCCATTTGTCGAAAAAGACAGGTGAGCTTCCTAGGTCGACCAATGAAAAGGAAGGAGCAGAGGAAGCAGAGCAGGAGGGAGACCAGGAGGATGTATGTGAGATCTCGGTTGTTGGCCTTGACGATTGGTGTGTCACGATGCTTAAGAAAAACCACTAGGATTGCAGATGTGATTAAAGAGAGAAAAAGAGCAAGACATGCTAAGGTGTATCCCAGGGTCTCTTGATAGGAAAGGAAGTGGATCTTCTTGGCAATGCAGTGGTCCTTGCCCTTGTTGGGGTATTGGTCTTCTGAGCAGGGATCACAGCGGGCTGCATCTGAAATAAAAACTCTGTTTACTTTCTTCAGCTGCATCTGCCCAGACGGAATTCTCTGTTTCTCACAGTTGTGATCCCTATCTACAGGGGACAACTCAAAAAGAAAATAATAGAATACCTTATGATCTACCAGAAAGGGCAGATCTTCCTTGGTTCAAGATGAACTCGGGCAGTGATGGCTAACCTTTTTGCCATCGCGTGCCAAAAGCGGAGGGAACATGGAGGGGTCGCGCACCTGCATGCCGACACCCATAATTCGATGCACCCCACTCCCGCACACGTGACCCCTCTGACCCCCCCAGTTTTGGCATGTAATGGCCTAGTGGGCTCGGTAGACCTGTTTTTCACCTTCCCCAGGCTCCAGAGGCTTTCTTGGAGCCTGGGGAGGACAAAAACGGCCTTCCCCACACCCCTGGAGGCCAGAAACAGCCTATTTCCTAACTTCTGGTGGGCCTGGAAGGCCTGAAAAATCAGCTGGCTGGCATGTGCATGCATGCTGAAACTGAGCTAGGGCAACACTCGCATGCTCATTGATATGGCTCCACGTGCCACCTGTGGCATGCGTGCCATAGGTTTGCCATCACAGAACTAGAGGATGAGTTGGTTATATACAGGAATGTATTGAATTCCAATGGCATTATAAATTGGCTATTGAGGCTAAGGTTAAAGGTTTTCACTTTACATTGGCATACCAATAGATCGGTCAGCCACAAATCCTGATATTTTATTTTTGTCTACATTCATTTTTCTCAAGGTCAGCAGCTTTCATATGTCTGGACTTCAACTCCCAGAATACTGGCTGGGGAATTCTGGGAGTTGAAGTCCACACATTTGAAATTGTGAAATGTTTGATAATTGAGAATCACTGAAATACATTATTTGTTTAAAAAACCCAAATAAATACAATATTTAATAATGATTGCTGTTAGTAAAAATTATAAGAATTGTAAATAAGCTATAACAGGGGCGTCAAACTCCCAACGTCCCATTGTCATCATGTGATGTACTGTGACTTTTTTCCCCCTTCACTAAACTGGGGGTGGGGGTAAGCAGTGTGTGACACATCTGGTGTCAGCATTCCAGAAAAATCCCCACTCCAAGTAAAGATGCGGAAGCAAGCATTTTCCAAAGTCCTCTTTACACACTTTCTTCCGTGGGGAGGGGAATTTCAATGGCTTGTCTGGCAAAGCGGCTGGTGTCTGGGGCCTTTTTTGGAGCCCTCCTGCCTCGGGCAGCTGTGGCAGAGTGTTGTTGTGGATCTGGGGCAGAGGCCAGGCACTCAGAAGCTCGATATCCTCTTTGTCCGATAGCACCGATAGCACTTAATCGCCTCCCCCCACGGTTGAAGGGGGTTGAAATTTGTAGTTTTTGAAATGGGCCTTCTAGATAACGCTCTGTGAGGTGCCTGCTCTGCTGGGATTTTGCTGAGGGGGTGGATTTCTCTGTCAATACTAATAGACATGATATACCAGTCATGGAGACGCTCAGGCAACCCCCGGATCCCACAGGCTTTTCTGACTTCTGGGTCAATAGCTTCTTTAAAGTAGTATAGGAGTATGCAGTCAGGCCAATGGCCCAGATTCCCTGCGACTCATCTAAAGTCCCATACAAAGTCTTTTATAGGTCGATTACCTTGCTTCATGATCTTTAGTGTGGCTTCACTTTCATTTACACGGTCTGGGTCGTCAAATTGGGAACAGAGCAGTGTGATAAATCCATCGGCATCATTTAGTTTTGCAGTGCCCTCGTTGTGCAGCTGGGCTATCCATTCAGAGGCCTCCCCCTCATTCATCCCATCTGAGATTGTCGATACCAAGTCCCGTTCTGATTTGTATAAGTCCCCATACTGATCCACGTGAGCCCAGACTCTGCTGAGGAAGTAAGCTAGCTTGGCTGATGTTCCGTTTCAGAGCTGACATTGCTCTGAAACAGGGTGATGTTGGCCTTGTGGGTGGAGCTGTGAGTTTGACACCCCTCAACTATAACTATAAATAAGAGACTGTGATGGTCACCGCAGTAAGGGAGCCATCACAAGTCCTCTGGGACTATCAGGTCTGATAGTCACAGTTTCTTCATCCCAGGAAGATCTACAGTGGAAGGAGGCTCCTCAGGTTTGTTCTACCTGTCTGATTAGAAATGGTTCCTTCTGGACAAGCGTCACATTGGTAGCAGCAAACCTCCTCACCCTCTGAAACTCTTCTCCTCTCTCCTGCATGGCACCTCTTCCTGCCACACCTGGCAAAGGGCACCTTCTACAAGAGAAAAGACAAATAACTGAGACATCCTAAGTTTTTCATTTATTCATTTCCGCATTCATATTTTGATCTTCAGAATGCCTTCAAAAGAAATCTCAGGAGAGAATGAATCTTTTCCTGAATTTACAGGATTTCCTTCCATCTCACCTCTGTGGCCCAGATGATTGCATTGGAATTAATGGTGAAATCCTGGCCTGGGGAAGCACCGGGATTTATCTGTCCAACTTTAATAGGGACAAAAGATCGATTGGGGAGAAGAACCCAGTTGAGAAGATCATAACCAATAGATCCCAGTCCATCTTCTGAGAAGGAGACCTCATCTCCAGCACTGTTGTTGAACTGGACATTCCTCAAATAGGGAAGAAGCTGAAACAAAAGAGACACTAAAAATTGGAGTACTTGACTTAGAGCTAAATGAGACATCAGGGCTTCTATCATTCTGCTATGATCATCATCTTAAGAGACAGAATTTATGGATAAAAAGCTAGAAGAGTTTTCAAGGTGGAGATCTGAGCAATAAGGAGTAACACCAAATATTTGACTTCTTTCCCAACATGACAAAAGATTCTCTTTATTTTGGGGCCTTTGTATCATGGCTATTCAATTCCAGTTTTACCAATATGATACCTCTATACAAATATTTTAACGCCATATACCAAATTTCATTGTTTGGTTTTGCTCCTTTGATACTTGGCTAAATAAATTAAATCATTTCTATCACCGCAGTGTACAATTCCACTGACTTTCTCTAGCTGATATTCAAAGAGAGAAGGCAGGAAATGGGTCAGAATAAAAGGGACCATATGAAACTGAGTGTTGCAGTGGCCTAGAGGTGGAGCTCTCGCCTCATAATCAGGAGGCTGTGAGATCGATCCTAGGTAGAGGCAGATATTTGTCTCTCTGGGCACAATGAGAATATATCTGCTGAAGAAAACTCCGCATTGGCGACAGGAAGGGCATCTGGCCAGTAAACACTCTTCTGCTAGTTTCATTCAGCTGCCCAGTCTCCTAACCCTAACCAAAACCCACAATGGATTATGAGGTCATTAAAAGAAGAAGAAGAAGAAGAAGAAGAAGAAGAAGAAGATGATGATGATATGGAAAAAAAATCTGCTCTGGTACCTGTCCTGGTGAACTCAAGAATGTCCATCATTTCCACTGATGCAGAAACTCTGATGAATTTTAGACCAAAAGCCTATTAGGATCACTTGGCTGTGTGTTCTGAAGTTTACAGAGGCTGCCTTCACACAACAAGATGAAGTGTAGAACAAATGGTAAACTAAACAGATGCAGTGGGGTCATGTAGGATGCTAAGCCACAGAAACACAAACCAAGGTTAAATTTTCCAGGTTGGATTCAGGGTACCTACTGAGGGAAACTGAGGTGATTCTGTATGAATTTTGACTGGGACTTCAACTGACTTGTTTAAACACCATGGTTGAAGCATCATTCACAAACACACCCAGGTTTCTCTCTTGCTGTGGGCTGAAAGAGTCACTTCCTGAAACTTTGGCAATAGCTGAAGACATTTCAGGACCTTATAGGAAGGTCTTTCCTCTATGGATTTTATGGACATCTAGTTTGGTTTACTTCTCTTTCCCTCTTCTGTCCCTTCTCAACAAAACATTATGTTTAATTCATTTTTAAAATAATTTCTCTTTTAATATACTTTGACATCCATTGATAGAATAGCATATATTTCTTTAATCAGTAATTGATGAAATGCACATGGAAGCGCCCTTTCTAATCATTTGTGGCCTGAGTGAAAAGTCACAGAAATTACCTGCCATGACTGGACATTTGAGATCCTCTTTCCAAGCCTCATCATGGTTGAGCGTCTTCCTGATCCATACATTGCATGTAGTGCATGTGCCACAGCATAAACAGCATTGTAGATCATGTAACTTTCACCTGTCATGCTTGTGTCAAATACATAAGGTGGCAGATTCTGTAAATTCTCCTTTCCTGTACATTGCTTTTCCCACTTTTTAGGGATTGTTCCTGGTTTGTGGATTACACAAGCAAACATTTTTTCCCACCATAGTGGGAATAAATCATCCTCTTCTGGGTTCAAAGGGTCTAAAGACAGTAGAAAATGGTTGAATGCTGGGATTTCCCTGGTTTGTTCCCTAAAATGCAAAGCCTCATGGAAATACTTTTTAAATTGCAATATTTCTTTAGTTCCCACCACACTAAAATCGCAAAAGGAAGGTAGGAGCCAAACTTTCTCAAATGATATGGATTGTCTGTAACCAAGCAGGATGAGCAATACCATAGAAATAATATTGGAGTCCCCAAACAGAGTGATCACTTCAGCTTCCTGGAACATCTTGAAAATAAGTGGCCCAACCACTTTGATAACAGCAATATCATAACTGAATATTTCAGGCAAGGCCAGGCAGATCTCCTTCTCCTTGAGCATTGGCATCAGAGTTGAGATGAAATGCTTTCCACTGTCACTTTCAGAGGGAATAAGCCCGATCCAGTTCCAATGGAAATACAGGAGCAGCTGGATTAAACCCTCATACTGATGATATTCATTGGGATTTATCCGGAAGAAGGAAGGATAATCATTTCTGTCTCCTTGAGAGAAGTCAAAGCCAACACTGAGCTGGAGAAAGTGAGAATCTTCTTTCAAAAACCAAGTAAAGTTTTATGGAGACCTTAGGGATCACAGTTGTTTGGTTATTGCTCCACCAATTAGAGCAGTTCACCCTGAGTTGCAAGCAAAAGCTCTTTCTCTTCCTAGGAAGAGCCACCAATAACATTTTTTCCATGGCTGTGATATGTCAGAACACAAGGAAAGAAAGTATTAAACTAACACAGAAAATAAATAGCACTGAAAGGGTGGCTAGACTGTTGTGAAAGTCAGGAAGGATTTCCCAAGTGTAGCATTTCCGAATTATTCAATTCCCTATGTCTTTGGAGTTATATCTTTGGACTACACAATTCGACCAGTGTAAAGCAATAGATGCAATTTACATAGACTTCTGTAAAGCCTTTGATTCAGTAGTAAATGACAAACTACTTCTAAAACTAAAATCTTATGGAATTTCCTGATCCCTGCATAAGTGGAGTACTTGTCTCTAACGATCTAAGCCCCAGAGTTCACTGTAACAGCATTGCCAAAAAAGCATTAAGAGTTGTTAACCTAATCTTGCGAAGCTTCTTCTCCAGTAACATTGTACTGCAAACTAGGGCATACAAAACCTTTGTTAGACCAATTATCGAATACAACTCATCTGTCTGGAACCCGCACTGCATATCGGACATTAATACAATTGAGTGAGTTCAGCGATATTTCACGAGAAGAGTCCTCCATTCCTCTGCTCACAACAGAATATCTTATGCCACCAGGGTTGAAATTCTGGGCTTACAGTTTCCGCTTCCGGTTCCGCTGGCGACAGACTTTGATCGGGCTAGCTCTGGCCCCTCCCCTTCTCTGGTCACTTCCAGGGGCCGGGAGGCCGATGCTGGCGCGCCCGAGGCTCCAGAGGGGGCGGGAGGCGATCGGCGGCTTTTTTTCGAGGCCGCCGAGGCGCCACAGCACCTAAGGGGACCGGTGCTACCTAAGAAGGCACAACGGACTGTACTGACTGATTGCAGAGTGGAGCAGGCATCCTGGAGGCGAGAGGGGGGGTTGGAGTTTCCCCCCCCCCCTTGTAGCTGGAAAGGTGCCGTGGCAGAGAATTAGGGGGAAGGAGATGGGGTGAAACCCCTTACCTTTCTGACTTTTCCTTGGAGGATGGCTGTGGCAGAGTTTCTTGGAGAGGTCTGGTGGCCCCTCCCCCCGGCAAGCAATGGCGACTGTCTGACTTCCTGCTTCTTTATTTATGATTGAAGACAACATTCTCCTCTGGCTTCCTGTTTGACCTACTCTATACTTCGGACTCGTTGCTCCTGTGAGCGCCCACTGGTGGACAGTTGAAAAATTACTTTGATTGCTAATCCCTCTTTCTTCTCTGGAGGTTTGCCCTTTGATTTCTCATCTTCTACTGATCTAAGATGGCTAAGGGCCATAAATCAGCAGCAACTGACATGGGGAAAATTTTGGAAAGACTGGCGATATTGGACCAAAAGTTGGACAAGTTAGATGACGTCCAAAAAGGATTATCTGAAATTAAATCTGAAATGACACTTATGAAAAAAGATTTAAATGAGGTTCAACAGCTGGCAGAGCAAAACAAGAAGAAGATGGGGGGTCTGGAGGGGGAGGTACGGGCACTCCAGAAGGTGGAGGATGGGAGAGGAAATGCAATGTTAACTTTACAATTGGATAAGATGTCTTATTTTCTCAGGTTCCAAAACGTGGAACAACTTGACCAGGAAAATTTGAGAGAAGTGATGGTTAAAATGTTGGGTGAATTTTTAGAAAGAGATTTGGAGTCTATTGGAAGGGATGTGGACTTGGTGTACAGAGTAAACTCACAATTTGCAATTTTACATAATCTACCAAGAGAGATTCATATTAAATTTGTGAGAAGGGAACTGAGAGATGAGATATTGAGAAAACAAAGACTGGGGGCGCTGGTGTATAGCGGCAAGGAGATCACCATCCTGAAGCAGATTCCCAGACAGGTACGAGAATTAAGAAGAAAATATTATTTTTTATCAAATAAGCTGTACCTCAAGGGAGTAGGTTTTAGGTGGCTGATTCCGGAGGGTTTGATGATTTTTTGGGAGGACAGTAAGAAGAAAATTAATAATGTAACGGAAGCTAAGGCTTTTTTTGACCAACATAAATCCTTCCTAGGTGGAGAAGATACAGGAGCCGAAGAGGGGGAAGTATTAGATGATCAAGGAGCGGAGGCGGACGGAGCTGTTGCGGCCCGGGAGGGGGAGGGAAGCCAGACCATGGTTTTAAGAGCCAGAACTAGGAAATGAAGAAAGGAGGGGAATCTATTGTTTAAGGTTTTTTTAATTGACATTTTTCTTTTCTCTCTCTTCTTTTATTGTATTTTGTATAACACTCTTTTTTTTTTGTTTATATAATTTTTATATAACCTGGTTGTTTGTTTTGATTTAAGATAATAATGTCTGTTGTGTGAGAAATTTAAAAAAAGAAAATAATAATTGAAATATCTTTTTATAAAGATATTGAAAATTCAACATATTGTAAACTATAATATTGTATATTCTTAACCAATAAAAACTTTTTATTAAAAAAAAAAAAGAAATTCTGGGCTTAGATAACTTAGAACTATGCTGCCTTCAGTCTGACCTAAACGTAGTGCACAAAATTATCTGCTACGACATCCTACCTGTCAATGACTACTTCAGCTTCAACCACTACAATACACGAGCACACAATAGCTACAAATTTCAGGTAAACCACTCCAAACTCAATTGCAGAAAATACAACTTCAGCAACAGAGTAGTCAATGCCTGGAATACACTACCTGACTCTGTGGTTTCTTCCCCAAACCAAACCCAAAACTTTAACCTTAGATTATAGGAAACATATAGATCAAAATAAGACATAAATTGTGTTTATATACATTTGATCAAGAAGGAATATCTGAGAATATATGAATAGAGTTAAGATTTGTGTTAGAACAATGTTGAATTCTACAACTATCATGGATGTACTTTTGTATTTGCATTAGTATTTTAATATTTTAAAATTTAATACAGTTTTTTTGAAAATTTCAAAAAAAATTTGTCTACTGTTGACCTCATGCCATTCCTAAGAGGTCTCTAAGGGGCGTGCATAAATGCACCAAAGTGCCTACCATCTCTGTCCTACTGTCCCCATTTACAGAATTCTAATCCTGTATTCATAATCACGTTTATTCTTATATCTGTAATCTTATACATGCTTGACAAATAAATAAATAAAATAAATAAATAAAATACTATATAAAAATGTATCCTGACACATAAAATATAAAAATGAATTGAACAAAAGCATGGATTCTCTAACTCATATACACCTGATATGCTACCTACCCACCCCCCAAATAACTTGGCTTTGGCTTCTGTGTGTTTCTTTAGTGCGTCTGCCTCATTTTGCATGCAGTGAAGCCCCCTTACCTGTGGCACCTTGAAGATGCTGAAGATGGAGGCCATCTGCCTTGAGGATTTTGGGTTGCCACTTCCAATGACAGAGAGCAGAGGGTCCTGCCTGCCACATTTATAGCCTGGGACTATTTGACCGTGTGTGGAGAGCAGGGAGAGGCTGATTAAGGAACTATTCCTCTCAGTCTGATGATTGTCATAGATGTGGAAGCCAAGGGTGATGTTGGGGAGAAGAACCAGATTCCTGTTCACCTCTGAGACTGCAAACTTCAAGGTCAGGAACTGTTGGTAGTTCTTAGGGATTGGGCTATCGTAAGAAAACCATTGAGAAACAATGCATAGCAACTTCTGTCTGGAGTTTGCATTGACTTGAAATTGGGGTTCTTCAGAGAACATCAATGTTTTATTGTGTTTGTGTTTGTTTTGTAAAGGAAAGACGTTGACTAAGCTTGGGTGGCTTTGTGAGTGGAGAAAAGCCTATCTGTCCATATAATGAACTATTTTATATCCTCTGGCATCCTTCGCTTTTTCACTTTCCTACAGTGTCTGCATTTTTTAAAAAAATTGAATTATATGCCACCCTTGTCCGGAGACTCAGGGCGGCTTACAATGCGTTAAGCAATAGCCTTCATACTTTTGTATATTTATACAAAGTCAGCTTATTGCCCCCACAAACTGGGTCCTCATTTAACCTACCTTAGAAAGGATGGAAGGCTGAGTCAACCTTGAGCCTGGTGAGAGTCGAACTTACAGTAATTGCAGACAGCTGGTGTTGATCACTATGCTTTTAGTCTGCTGAGCAAAACCAGGCTCCTAATCTTTCCCAATTGCTCTTCTACAACCCAAATCAATTTGGTTCTCTCTTTGAGCATCTTCTTCAGGTCTGATAACAATTGCTGAGCACGGTTGGGGTCACAGCACAGATTTACATAGATTATTAATGAGCACCGTTGATTCCAAAACTGAGTTTTATATATATATTTTTCAATATGCCACATTGTGAAATGACTGAGCTTTTATTTGAATTTTCCACCATGATATTTTGTCCAAATTAATAAGTCAGCTTCTTTCCCAGAACAGGGCAATTTCTAATGTCTTCTCCCTCCTCACTTTTTATGTTGTTTATCATCTTTCTGATGATGAGTTGTAAAACGAATGAGAATTATAGTATATATATTTTTAATTTATTGACTAAATTAACATGCCATCCATCTCATTAAGTCCATCTCACTGTCATAAAGAGGAGGGGGAGTCAACTTATTTTCCAAAGAGGAGGACAAGAATGAATGGTTGGAAACTAATCAAGGAGAGAAGCAACCTGGAATCAAGGAGAAACTTCCTAACAGTGAGAATAATTAACCAGTGCAACTTTTTAATTTTAAAAATAGGAATAGCAATAGCACTTAGACTTATATACCACCACTTCATAGTGCTTTACAGCCCTGTCTAAGTGGTTTACAGATTCATCGTATTGCCCCCAACAATCTGGGTCCTCATTTTACCAACCTAGGTAGTAGTGAAGGCTGAGTCAACCTTGAGCCACACAGAATCAAATTCCTGCAGTGAGCGGTAAGTTAGCCTGCAATTCTGCATTCTAACTACTGAACCATCACGGCTCTGGTGATTGGTCAGCCACTTGTCTGAAATGGTAGAGGGTCTCCTGATTGAGCAGGGTGTTGGACTAGAAGACCTCCAAGGTCCCTCCCAGTTCTATTCTGATTGACTACCTAGGAGACAATATTTTAAAGTTTGAGCTTTATTGAGATAAGTACAAAGATTTGAGCTATACAAAGACCTACAAAGTATTTTTGTAGGTTGCGGCCAGGGGGACCTTCTGTCAGGTTCACCTGATTCACCAGTTGCGGCCCTTTCTTGATCGGGATTCCATGTGCACAGTCACTCATGCCCTCGTCACCTCTCACCTGGACTACTGTAACGCTCTCTACACGGGGGTCCCCTTGAAGAGCACCCATAGGCTCCAACTGGTCCAGAATGCAGCCGCGTGGGTAATTATGGGAGCTGCATGGTGTTCCCACATAAACCGCTCCTGCACGAGCTGCACTGGCTCCCAGTGGTCTTCCGGGTGCGCTTCAAGGTGTTGGTTATCACCATTAAAGCGTTCCATGGCATAAGACCTAGTTATCTTTGAGACCGCCTGCTGCTACCGACAACCTCCCATGCGCTCCCACAGAGAGGGCCTCCCCAGGGTGCCATCAGCCAAACAATGTAGGATGGTGACCCCCAGGGGGAGGGCCTTCTCTGTGGGGGCACCCACCCTCTGGAACCAGCTGCCCCCAGAGATAAGGAGAATCCAAGACCTCAGTGCCTTCCGCCGTACCCTTAAAATTTTCTTCTTTCAGCAAGCCGGGCTGGTTTAACAAATTTTTAAAATAATTTTAAATTGGTTTGTCATTTTAAATTTGGGGCCAAACAGATATATATTCTTTTAATTATTTTTAATGTTTGTATTGTATGTTCCTATTTGGCTGTACACCACCCTGAGTTCCCAGGGAGAAGGGCGGTATATAAATTCGAAATAAAATAAATAAATAAATAAATTTCTGAAAGGAGTTATTCAATCTAAAACAAACCAAACAATCATTTTTTATCTTTCTGCTGCAGGTGGAACTTACAACAGTGAAGAAGAAATCTTGGATGGCTGTGTTTTAAAGTCTGGGTCCTTCAAATAAAGAATGCTTGTCAGGAGAAAATTCCCACCAATAATGAGATCACCGGGCCTGTAATATTCTTGCTGAATCTGGAAAGTGTTTGGCAGCACACCTATCTTTGGCATCTGCTTAGCATGAGCTGGAGGCAGGAGCCAGAAGAGCAGCAGCAGGAGGAGAGGCAGCCCAGCCATTCTTCTCACCTTCCCTCCTAGATCAAAAATCAAGGATTGTGCAGAAGCTGAATTTCAAGGAGCACCTGAAATCTCAGCAGAGCTTTAGCAGAGTAGAAATTAGCCTGCAGCCTGGATGGGGCAAATTTATATCAATCATGTTTTCTCTTACCTGTGTTTGGGCTTTGACCAAAGTGGAAACTAAGGCCAGCTAAGTCTCACCCAACCCACAGTTTTGTTCTTTGCAAGACAAGGTAACGTGACATATGACATAACCCTGCCCCAACAGAAAATCTCAGAGCATATTTTTGTAAAGCAGGTTTATCTTGTAAGAACTTTGTGGGTTGAAATCCAGAGGGAATGCACTGAGAATTACTGTTCTTTTGATAATTGCAAGGAAAAACAATATCCTTCCCACTTAAGCATTAAATTGTCCTTGTGAACCAGGAAGGGAAAAATATGTTTATGTCTCTTGTGATCCACAGAGGAACTGGACTTGAGAGTTAAGAGGAAGTTGGGTATTTGACATACAGTACATGAAACTGAGCTACCAGCTGTCAGTGTTGGTTGGAGGGGACACATTGAGCCCAAACCCCTGATTTTCAAGATGCCTCAGTGGCCTTCTCTATTTGATGTCAGAATCCACCATGACATTGATAACGCTGAATTAAACTACTAAAACACATTTGTGAATGATTTCTTTTAGTTTGCACCCATAATAGCTCTCTTGGTTATGACCAAAGCCTTCTTAATTCAGCATTGTCTTTCAGGGTGCTCAACCAGATATCTCTGCATTGACTACAAGTGGGAGAAACATACCCCTCACTTACTATTGTTCTTCTTTCCTGCCTCAGACCAGGGTTCAATACAAGGAAAGCATTGGCCATATTTGCTCATCCCCTTTGCAGATCATAGGACATGAGAGGTGCCATTATCCTGACTTTTCCAGATTTCTCAGTGGTTTTCAATATCATTAACAATGCTATCATTTGGGCTTGGGTGGGTGGGAGTAGTATAGAAGAAGGAGGAGGAGGAGGAGGAGGAGAAGGAGAAGGAGAAGGAGAAGGAGAAG
>WNWU01000210.1:241374-271907 GCA_012654045.1 Ptyas mucosa
TAAATAAATAAATAAATAAATAAATAAATAAATAAATAAATAAATAAATAAATAGTGACTCGCAATGGCCGCCTTCTCAGTCATTGTCTTAGGGAGATTTTTCCAGATCAAACAGGGAATTTGTGGATCCCCTGAGATCATCGGAATGTGCTCCCCTTGTTCACCATCCCTACAGGACAGCTTCCATCCCTAGAGACCACTCGGCAACAGAGATATCGATGGCTTCCTCGGGAAACCCCCAGGAGCATGTCATCTAGCTGCTACACTAGCCATGCCCCTCCAAGCACTCACAACTTCTGGAGGCAAGCCATTCCACAAGTTAATTGTTCTCACTCTTAGGAAAGTTCTAAATCTAAATTTCTCCTTAGTTCCTCCTTAGACCTAAGGAGTAAAGAGAAATGCTTCTGATGACCTAAGCAACAAAAATGTTTATTTTATTTTTTTCCCACATTCCTATTTCATATTCCCATCTCCAGAATATTTTCCATAGGAATTGTTCACCAGGGCCTACTACAGAGCAGGAACATTTCCGAGATGATTTATGACAGTGGCATCCAGCCTTTGTGGAGAAAGGTTTTTCCGCAGACTGGTGGGGGCATGATTTTGCATGCTTCCTGCATCCCTAGGGATGGAGCTTTGCTTGTTTGCGTGGTCTGGTTGCTGGCATATGTCAGGCCTCTTTTCCCTTTTCTTTTGGGTGGCATGATGGCCCCTCATCACGAAGGATGGCTTGGTCAAATTCCTCCCTCAATTGCTCTAAGGATTTGCCTAGCAGTCATTCAGTTCACGCCTTGCCTCTGACCCTGTTTCCCCCTCCCCCCCAAGGTGTGTCATCAGTCACATTCCCCAATGAAGCAATTTCACAGGTCATAGAAGACACTCCCTCTGGCCGTTGTGGGTCTCCGTGGAGACGGCCTTGACTTCGGCCGGCTAGGATATGTTTTGTTTTGACTGAGGTATGAATTCCTCAGTGCAGTTGTGAGGCATGATTTCCCATCCCCCTGCCTATGGCAACTCGGGAGCAGGTCAGGGAAGCTTTGCAAATTGACAGCATGCTGGCATGTTACAGACTGGTACTGGTTCATGGACTGGGGGTTGGAGCCCTCTAATTTATGACAGCCCCTAATTTTTTAGAAATTTTTAGAAATTAGGGGCATGTCGGAGGATAATGAGGAAGGCCAGAGGTGGCTGGACCCACGTCAACGCCGGCGTGATAAGAGAGCTCAACAAATGAGGAAGCGTGCCAGGGATTAGCTGAGTCACAGGACCACACCCCACAAGTTATTTAAAGGAGTGGGGTAGCAGTTGGAATTCTGTGACGGACAAAGTTTTACCCTGGCTAGTCCTTGGAGCTAAGCATCAGCTGGCTGGAAAGATTTGGACTTTTGAATTACATTTCCCTCAATTGGTGTGTACGTGTTTTGTTATCTGGTGGAGGTATTTCCCCGCCCCCTTGTTTAGTAAAGACCTTGGCAGCCAGTTTACAAAGGGCTGCCAAGCCGTGATAACGAACCTTCCGTGTGTGTGCTACTCCTTTAACCCTCGTCTGTCTGTGTGGGTTGTGTGTGTGGAGGATGGGGACAGAACAAGTTCTTCCCCCCTAGTCCACATATCCATCACATGGTCCAACCAGCCCCAACTCCAGCTGGTTTGAGTCCATGCTTCTCCAGCATCTGGTGAGAACATCCTTGGTTCCCAGGAGAAATAATTTTATTTTGGCTACAGATCCCCAGCTATCTCTATTCCCCCCTCCCATTCCCACAGCTCCAATTAGCCTTGCTGTAGCAGCCCTGAAAATGCTCCAAAATGGATTCAGAGTTGACCGGTATAAAATCTCCTGCCTAAGCAGGGGGTTGGACTAGAAGATCCCTTCCGGTTGGATTCCAAGATCCCTTCCGGCTCCATTATTGTGTTAACTATGGGGAGGAGGAAAGGCAAGGGGGAAATCAAAAGTGAATGTTGTATCTCTTCAAGACTCCACTTCAAGGTCACCAGGCTGCATACCATCCTGTGCTTGGACTGGCCATTAGGAAAACATCCTGTCTGAACCTGAATGGTTCCAATGAGCCTTGGATAGTACAGTGGTCTAAAGCACCCTGTTATTAACACCAGCTGCCTGCAATTATTGCAGGTTCGAATCTCACCAAGGCTCATGGTTGACTCAGCCTTCCATCCTTTCTAAGGTAGGTAAATTGAGGACCCAGTTTGTGGGGGCAATAAGCTGACTTTGTATAAATATACAAAAAGTATGAAGGCTATTGCTTAGCGCATTGTAAGCTGCCCTGAGTCTCCAGAGAAGGGCGGCATATAAATCAATTTTTTTTAAAAAATGGTCACATGGGAGTAGGCAATGGGAGGTAGTTAAGGGAAGGAAAAGTTAAGCTTAGGAATTTTGGCATGCAATTCTCAGTTCTAGCTATGCACTAGTGCAATGCACTTGACTTCTAATAAAACCTTTCTCAGCAAATGAAGCCAAGGATCGTTTCTACAGTAGTGGCCAAAATTGTAGTGGAAACCTTTTGGGGAAAAGTGCATTTTCTAAAACTAGCTAATAACACAACTTTTTTTTTTTTGGAGTAGTGCCATAAAATTATATATCAATGGAAAGATAATTTAATCAAGAATGTAATGCATTAACTTTTATGAAGGATTTGTTATTAGAATAGCACTTGCCATATAAAGAAGAAAAGTGAAACATATAGAAAAAATGAGATATACAAAAATTATCACCGTAGAAAAAATGAGATATGCAAAAATGATCTCCATGTCAGTTAATACTTAGTTGGGTAATCTTTAGCATGAATTACGGCCTTACAATGTCTTCCCATGGAGTGAACCAAGTCTTTTACTTCTGCAGCTAATGTGAAACCAAGATTGAAGGATTGCTTCTGGGTTTTATAGCTGGGTCATTTCTGACTAACAAGTTTCTTTATTTGGCTCCATAGATTTTCAATTGGGTGAAGGTCTGGGCTATTCCCAGGCCATTCCAGCAGTGGAATATCCTGAAACTCCTCCAAAAATGTGGTGTTAATAGCCATCAAACCTCAAAAATATACTTTTCCCAAAAGGTTTTCACAGTTTTGGCTACTACTGTATTTAGAGGTTTATGTTTGTGGCAGATCTGATACTGAAAATGACTTTAATGGCCACCATCATGTGGTTTATTGCCCCAAGATTCAGGCTGACTCACCAAGAACTGAATCCTTAAGCTTCCTCCCTTCTTAGGGAGAGCCACCAGTTACATATTTTGCTTGTTTATGACAAACATGTATCTAAAGAAGCCCCCTTACCTGTGGGACCTTGAAGATGCTGAAGATGGAGGCCATCAGCCTTGAGGATTTGGGGTTGTCACCCCCAAGGACAGAGAGCAGAGGGTCCTTCATGTCACATTTATAACCTGGAACCATTTGGCCTCGTGTGGAGAGCAGGGAGAGACTAAATAAGGAAACCCTCCTCTCAATCTGGTGATTGTCATAGATGTGGAAGCCAAGGGTGATGTTGGGGAGGAGAACCAGATCCTTGTTAACTTCCCTGACTGCAAAGACCAAGGCCAGGAACATCTGGTAGTTTTGAGGTATGACTCTACAGTGAGAAAAACAATGGAGATCATTATAGGAAAGATGTATGCCTTTGGAGGAGTAAGTCACAAATTTCGTTGCATTTTTTGGCTGTTTAAAGGATGTTCATGGATTAAACATGGATGGCTTTGTGAGAATGGAGAACACTTGTCTCTCCATAAAAGATAAAAGTAAAGGAGTCCCTGTGGGTTTTACTCTGCTAACCGTAGCCAACCTATGGGGCAGTGTTCATCTGTTTCTTTAAGCCATTAACCAGCATTGTCCAAGATGTTTCTGTTCTGTGGTCATGTGGCGAGCAAGACATCACACAGCACAAAGTATGCAGCAAAGAACACTGTTACCTTCCCATCAAAGTGTTACCTATTTATCTATTTGCATTTGCATGCTTTTAAACTGCTAGGTTGGCAGAGCTAAGGCAAGTGATGGGAGCTCACTCTGTCACATGGTGGTAGAACTCAAACCACTGAAATTTAGACCTTCTCTGGTGTCTTTTAAGCCACTAAGAGACCCCTCCTCTCAATTGATACTGTGTTTCTCCATATCAGGGGCCATTTTATACCCCGCTATCACCCTTCCTTTCTTCACTTACATCCCCCACCCCCATGGCTTTAATTCTTTTCAATTGTTCTTCCAGCACCCTAATCAATTTGGTTCATTCTCTGAGTTGCTTCTTAAGATCTAGTAGTCATTGCTGAGCACAAAACTACAGTGGGGGGTCATAGCATCATTTTACCCTTATTAATGCTGATTCCAAAAATCAGTTTTATTTTATAATAACCCATTCTGAAAAAGTATAGAACAGAACAGAATAATAGAGTTGGAAGGGACCTTGGAGGTCTTCTAGTCCAACCCCGTGCCCAGGCAGGAAACCCTATACCACTTCAGACAAATGGTTATCCAACATCTTCTTAAAAATTTCCAGTGTTGGAGCATTCACAACTTCTGCAGGCAAATTGTTCCACTTATTAATTGTTCTCACTGTCAGGAAATTTCTCCTTAGTTCTAAGTTGCTTCTCTCCTTGATTAGTGTTGAGCTTTTCTTTAAATTTTCCACCATGAGTCTCTGTTCAAATGAATATTAATATTTTTCTTTTAGCCAGTACAGTATCTTTTATCATCTTCCCGATTAAGACTTCTGGAAAGATTAAAATTTAAAATCCTGGCCTATTTTATCGGTTTGGCTCTTTATTGAGAAAAGCCCAAAGATTTGAATTTTTTTAGAATATTGCAACTATCACGAGAACAGTTATTTCTGAACAAGTGAAGCAAACAATCATCTACATATTTATCCACCAGGTGAAACTTACCGAGGTATGATAGAATACTGGAATGGATCATTTTTAAAATCTAGGCTGTGATACAAATTAGTGGTTCCCAAAGGCAGATTCCCACCGATAATGAGATCACCGGCCTGTGATAGTATTGCTCAATCTTTAAATGTTTTGGCAAGACCCGTACAGTTTGCATTTTCTTAGCAGCAGTTGGAGGCAGGAGCCAGAAGAGGAGGAGGAGGAGGAGGAGGAGGAGGAGAGGCAGCCCAGTCATTCTTTATTATTATTATTATTATTATAAAAGTTTTTATTGGTTAAAAATAAACAATATTATCGCTTACAATATGTAGAATTTTCACTATCCTTTTACAAAGATAATATATATTTTCTTTTTTTTTTCACATACAGCAGATCTTCCCTTGTTAAAATTTCAAATTTAACAACCGGATTTATACAGAAATGTCAGTTCGGTATCCAGAGTAATATTAAAGTTTACAAAAATAAAAGATGTCATAAAAGGCACAAGATAATAGATTCCTCCCACCTCGTCATTTCTTCATTCTAGGTCTCAAGGTTCTGGCCTTAGCACCCCCTTCCTCCCAGACCGCCACGGCCTCGCCCGCCCCCATTCCTTGATCATCTGGTACCTCCCCTTCCTCGGTTCCTGTATCTTCCCCCTCTAGGAGGGTCTTATGTTGCTCCAAATAGGCCTTAGCCTCCGCCACACTATTAATTTTCTTCCTACTGCCTTCCCAGAAAATCATCAAACCTTCCGGCATCAACCACCTGAAGCCAATTCCCTTAAGGTACAGTTTATTTGATAAAAAATAATAATTTCTTCTTAATTCTCGTACCTGTCTAGGGATCTGCTTCAGAATGGTGACCTCCTTGCCCCTGTATATCAGCACCCCCGATCTTTGATTTCTCAGTATTTCATCTTTCATTTCCCTTCTCACAAATTTAATGTGGACCTCTCTTGGGACACTGTGTAAAATTGCATATTGTGAGTTTACTCTATAAACTAGATCCATATCCCATCTCATAAAGTCCAAACCTCTTTCAGTAAATTCGCCCAACAATTTAACCATCACTTCTCGCAGATCTTCCTGGTCCACCTCTTCCACATTTTGAAACCTGAGAAAATAAGACATTCTATCCAGCTGCGAAGTTAAGATTACATTTCCTCTCATTTCTTCCCTCTTCTGGATTGCCCACACCTCCCCCTCCAAACCTCCCACCTTTTTCTTATTCTCCTCTGCCACCTGTTGAACAGCAATTAAATCTTTTTTCATAACTACAATTTCAGATTTTATTTCCAGTTGCCCTCTTTGCAGGTCATCAAGTTTATCAAGTTTCACAAGTTTCTCATCCAATTTTGCCAATTTCTCCAAAAAATTTTCCATGTCACCTGCAGCTGGTCTTTGTCCTTTTGCCATCTTGCAGTGATAAAGAATGAGAGGTCCCCAGGTAGGCACAAGCATCCAAAGAGGGAAAGATTCTCTTAAAAATCAGCACTGTTTCCTCACAATCCACCAGAGGGCGCTCACAGAAGCAAGGAGTCCGGCTCGTAGAGTAGGTCAAACAGGAAACCAGAGGTGGGTGACGTCATCAATTGTATACAAAGAAGCAGGAAATCAGGCCCCGGCCATAACTCTCCGGCAAAGAGAGAGGCCTCCAGCCTCCCTTCTCAAATTCCGCCTCCACCATTCTCCACAAAAAATCAGCGAGGTAAGAGGTCTCCTTCTTTTTTCCTCCTCTTTTTTGTCAGTCATGGCGCCCTTCCCAGCTACAGGGGGGGGGGAGAAAAACTCCCCCCCCTCACTTGCAGGACGCCTTGTCGCTTCGCCAATCAAGGTCTCTCCTTTTCTACTTATTCTCCGGCCTGCATCCCTTCCTCTTCCGATCGCCTCTTTACCTGCTGCCTTAATTTCAATATACTCCGGGTCCTACAGGCGCAATGGCGCGGTCAGCGGCCTTGAGATGGCCGTTGCGCGCCACCCCCACTCGCCAGAGCCTCGGGCACACCAGCATTGGCCACCCAGCCCCTGGAATTGAGGCAGGGGACCCCTGGTGAGCCGCCCTTAATGGCGGATACCCCAAAGCCAGGGCACCCGGCCCTGAGGGGCCTCCAGGCGGGCGGGTTCAGATGCTGGGGCAAGAGCTCACCCAGGCAGCGTCCGTCACCATCCGGAACCGGAAGTGCTCTCGCAGCCCAGTCATTCTTCTCACCTTCCCTCTGAGATCAGAAATCAAGATTTGTGCAGAAGGTGATTTAAAGGTAGCACTTGAATTCTCACCTGAGCTTTAGCACAATAGAGGCAGCACATGCCACCTGGATGGCCTTGAGCCAAATTTATATCAAAAGTGCTTCCTCTTACCTGTGTTTGGGCTGTGTCTAAAGAGAATAATCATGCCAAGATTTGGCTCTTTGCAGGATAAGGTAAGATGACACATCCTGTTCTCACCTGGAGAATTTGGAGCATGTTGTTTAAAACAGGTTTTATCTTGGAAGATTTTTGTGAGTAGAGAGCCACAGGAGACACATTAAGAATTACTATTCTTCTGATAATTGCAAGGGGAAGCAATTGTCCTATATGAGCCTTGGTGGTGCAGTGGTTAGAGTGCAGTACTGCAGGTTAATTCTGCTGGCTGCCTATAATTTGGCAGTTCAAATCCCACCAGGCTCAAGGTTGACTCAGCCTTCCATCCTTCTGAGGTGGGTAAAATGAGGACCCAGATTGTTGGGGGCAAGAGGCTGACTCTGTAAGCTGCTTAGAGAGGGCTGTAAAGGCACTGTGAAACAGTGTATAAGTCTAAGTGCTATTGCTAGCTCCTTAGCAATAGCTTCTTTTCGTACACCAGAAAGGGGGGAAAAACATATTTGTGTCTCTTTTTGTTAATCCACAATGCAGACGGACTTGAGAATCAAGATAAACTTGGGTATTTCACCTGCATGAAACCGAGCACCTGCATGCCAGATGCAGAGAGTTTGTTAGGATAGTATGAGTGATAATGGATGGCACATGGCAAAGTTGCATCCTACCAAGTGTGAACAATAATACAAATATATAGGTGGAATAACTGGTTTATTTATACCAGTTCATTTATAAAGGGGTGCGATGGCTCAGTTGTTAAAGATGTTGAGCCTGTCAGCTGGAAAGCTGACAGCCCAGGTTAGAGACCCAAGCACTGTATGATGGAGTGAGCTCCCGTTCCTTGCTCCAGCTCCTGCCCACCTAGCAGTTTGAAAGCATTCAAATGCAAATATATTAATAAGTACCATTTCAGTGGGAAGGTAACAGTATTCCATGTGCCTCAGTATATAACTATTCTGCCCATATGACCACAATGGTGTCTTTGGACAATGCTGGCTCCCTTGGCTAAGAAACAGAGATGAGCCCCCTAGAATTGGACACAACTGGACAAGGGAAACCTTTACCTTTTATACCTTCATGTGAGGGGATGAAATTAGAAACTAGGTTCTCCATGTATCTTGAAAAGAGGCCATGCTTGAACTGCTGTGCAATCTGGAGGCCTATATGGACACTTAGCTCCTGCTCATGGAGCAGATAGTAGATATGGTCAGGAAGTCCCTTGTAAGGGTTCAAGTTGTTGAACACAATGATATTGAGCTGTGGAGAGTCTGAACGCCCATGAGAGCAAGAGAGAGGACAGAGGCAAGCATGGGGGCAGGAAGTCTCAGTTATTGGGATCAAACCAAGCATTGAAGCTGGACTGGCATGTATTCATCCTTGAGAGAGAAGGTTGTTCCTCCATCTTTGAAAGAGACATTGAAACCAAAAGTCTGGGGGAACTCCACTGCCAGTCCTGAGACAGCCTGCAGCAGCTCAGGCAGTGACGCACCAACAAAGGTGCTAGCAAAACTCCCAATTGATGCTGTGTGTTGTGGTTCTCCAGCAGCCTGAGGAGCTGGCAGTGGAGTCAGACAACGATGAGGCTGAGGAAGAACATGGGCCAGTCCTGGAGGCTGGGGAAGGCCCAGATGAGGGATCTGCATCAGAGGCAGAGATGGGGCTGGGCCATCGGGGAGTGGTGCGCGGACTCGGGAGTCTCCAGAGGCTGATAGTAGAGGCAGAGGAACAGGAGGAGCCTGTTCCTAGAGCACGTATGAGAAGAGCTGCCAGAAGGCAGGAGCAGCTAAAGCAAAGAGGATGACTCGGGAGTAGGGCCAAGAGATGATTGGCCCCTCCCATAAGACTTAAAAGACCAGCAACGGCTCTTGGGCTCTTTGTTGGAAAACAATATTGATAGTCTTGCTGCACTTATCTCTTGTTGGCATCTTCTGCTTTTGAACTTTTGCCAAGAGAAGCCTTTGGCAGTTTGCCTAATTATACCAAAGTTGGTGATTAGACTGAAGAATTTGTGTTATGAAGAGTTTGTTTTCATTTAGTTTGGACTATGCTGAGAATGAGTTAATTCTCAGCTGTTCTAATAAAGTCTGTTTGTTTTGGAACTGTTTGCTTCAATTACTACCTACTTGGGCCTGGATCACAACACTGTAAGCCCAGGGTCTCCCAACCAGAGACCCGGGGAATGAAATCCCTGAAGGCTAACATAGACTTTCTGAAGACCACTACCACCCCACTTCCTCTGCCCTGGTGTCTCAGCCAGTGCCAAACCGTAAACCAGCTGGACACATCTCTGAGAGGGGACTGCCATGCTTCTGGGGTCAGTCAGGTCTCTGTGATGCATGCTAGGTCATCTTGCTCCTCCTCAATAAGATTTTGAATAAGGGGAGCCTTATTGATCAACCTGGTATTGATCAGCAACAGCCAAAGATTGGGCCTCTGAGGATGTGCTGTCCAGGAATAGGGAATGAGCTCAATGGGCTGGAACAGAGGTGGGTTTCAGCAGGTTCTGACCAGTTCTGGAGAACCAGTAGTGGAAATTTTGAGTAGTTCAGAGAACCAGTAGTAAAAATTCGGACTGGCTCTGCCCCCATCTATTCTCTGCCTCCTGAGTCCCAGCTGATCGGGAGGAAATAGGGATTTTGCAGTAACCTTTCCCTGGAGTGGGGAAGGAACGGAGATTTTGCAGTATCCTTCCCATGCCATTCCCACCAAGCCATGCCTACCAAGCCATGCCACGCCCATCAAGGCACACCCAGAGAACTGGTAGTAAAAATTTTTGAAACCCACCACTAAGCTGGAACACTCCACTGATATTACACACTGGTGCAGCTTCCCATGCTTGTCACCACTCTAATGCATTGTTCCATTCCACATCCCCAAAGTGATCATCCCTGTTCTTGCTGACCTCCCTCCTCTGCCATCCCATTCCAACCACTCTCATCATTCCTTCAGCCATCCTCTGATGCAGGGGTTCAAGTGTGAGTCGGTAAAAATAAAAGATGGAGTCCAGATTTGCCTTGATAAGCCAAACACGTTTATTCGGCTGAATAAAAATGGGTCCTCCCTTAAGTTGGAAGAACCCTGTACACAGTGTAAGGCAGATACAGTATATATACATTTCTTTGTTTTTACTTAATTATATAAGAGGAAGCTGGCGCACAACAGATAATGTATAGAAGTTATAAAAATACTCAAGCATGTCTTCTGCGGTTTTGGTCACATGCCTAACCCACAGACTAGTGGGTTCCTGTGGAACTTTCCAGAACTTCACTTCTGCCATCTCAACATATGTACCTTTCAATCAATCGTCAAATTCATCAGATTCTTTTTTTTAATAAAAAAGTTTTTATTGGTTAAAAATATACAATATTATAGTTTACAATATGTTGAATTTTCAATATCTTTATATAAAGATATTTCAGTTATTATTTTCTTTTTTTAATTTCTCACACAACAGACATTATTATCTTAAATCGAAACAAACAACCAGGTTATATAAAAATTATATAAACAAAAAAAAGTGTTATACAAAATACAATAAAAGAAGAGAGAGAAAGAAAAATGTCAATTAAAAAAACCTTAAACAATAGATTCCCCTCCTTCCTTCATTTCCTAGTTCTGGCTCTTAAAACCATGGTCTGGCCTCCCTCCCCCTCCCGGGCCGCAACAGCTCCGTCCGCCTCCGCTCCTTGATCATCTAATACTTCCCCCTCTTCGGCTCCTGTATCTTCTCCACCTAGGAAGGATTTATGTTGGTCAAGAAAAGCCTTAGCTTCCGTTACATTATTAATTTTCTTCTTACTGTCCTCCCAAAAGATCATCAAACCCTCCGGAATCAACCACCTAAAACCTACTCCCTTGAGGTACAGCTTATTTGATAAAAAATAATATTTTCTTCTTGATTCTCGTACCTGTCTGGGAATCTGCTTCAGGATGGTGATCTCCTTGCCCCTGTACACCAGCGCCCCCAGTCTTTGTTTTCTCAATATCTCATCTCTCAGTTCCCTTCTCACAAATTTAATATGAATCTCTCTTGGTAAATTATGTAAAATTGCAAATTGTGAGTTTACTCTGTACACCAAGTCCACATCCCTTCCAATAGACTCCAAATCTCTTTCTAAAAATTCACCCAACATTTTAACCATCACTTCTCTCAAATTTTCCTGGTCAAGTTGTTCCACGTTTTGGAACCTGAGAAAATAAGACATCTTATCCAATTGTAAAGTTAACATTGCATTTCCTCTCCCATCCTCCACCTTCTGGAGTGCCCGTACCTCCCCCTCCAGACCCCCCATCTTCTTCTTGTTTTGCTCTGCCAGCTGTTGAACATCATTTAAATCTTTTTTCATAAATGTCATTTCAGATTTAATTTCAGATAATCCTTTTTGGACGTCATCTAACTTGTCCAACTTCTGGTCCAATATCGCCAGTTTTTCCAAAATTTCCCCCATATCAGCTGCTGCTGATTTGTGGCCCTTAGCCATCTTAGATCAGTAGAAGATGAGAAATCAAAAGGCAAACCTCCAGAGAAGAAAGAGGGATTAGCAATCAGAGTAATTTTTCAACTATCCACCAGTGGGCGCTCACAGGAGCAACGAGTCCGAAGTATAGAGTAGGTCAAACAGGAAGCCAGAGGAGAATGTTGTCTTCAATCATAAATAAAGAAGCAGGAAGTCAGACTGCCGCCATTGCCTACCGGGAAGAGAGGCCGCCAGACCTCTCCAAAAAACTCTGCCACAGCCATCCTCCAAGGAAAAGTCAGCAAGGTAAGGGGTTTCACTCCATCTCCTTCCCCCTAGTTCTCTGCCACGGCACCTTTCCAGCTACAAGGGGGGGGGAACTCCAACCCCCCCCTCTCGCCTCCAGGATGCCTGCTCCACTCTCCAATCAGTCAGTTCAGTCCGTTGTGCCTTCTTAGCTAGCACCGGTCCCCTTAGGCGCTGTGGCGCCTCCGCGGCCTCGAAAAAAAGCCGCCGATCGCCTCCCACCCCCTCTGGAGCCTCGGGCGCGCCAGCATCGGCCTCCCGGCCCCTGGAAGTGAGGCAGGGGACCCCTGGCGAGCCGCCCTCAAACGGCAAACGCCCCAATAATGGGGCGCTTGGCCCAAAGGGCCTCCAGATGGGGGGGATCGGACTCTGGGGCCAGAGCTAGCCCGATCAGAATCTGTCGCCAGCGGAACCGGAAGCGGAAAACCCCCAAATTCATCAGATTCTTGATCACCACTATAGCTTAAGCTCTAAGCATCAAGGGCTCCTCCAATCAACTGCTCCCCTATATACACAACACTCTCAGTTCTAAGCTGGTCCCTCTCACTGTCCACCCTGGGGGAGGAGGAGGGCAGACACATTCTAAGACTGTCCACTCAGCTCTCACTCTGGGTGAGAAGCTGCAAATATCTACCCACGCCCTCCTAGGATCTCACTCTAGGAGTGGGCTCTCAGGGGCTTCAAGGCCCTTAGAACTTCTCCTGCATGCCTCCCACTGTTTTAACTACTTGATTGAAACATGTTTCTTGAGTGGCCATGCTGCCTACCCCAAATTTTTTATGGTCAACTTGCAACTAGCTGGGCAAGTGAGAGGGACCTTGCACTGTAACTCCCTTCCCCCCTATCTCTCTCTGTGTCTGCAAGACTTTCTGGAGTATTATCAATAATTAAAGAAAATTGACCCTGTGTTTCTCACCTATGATACGAAAGCTTGATATCCTTAACTTACAGGATGAAATTGAAATTATGGATACAAGATTTGGGGTACAAAAATTAGGTGGCACTTGGTCACAGCAAAGATGTACAAAAATATAGAATCCTAGATCTGTAAAGTTGGAAGGGACCACTAGGATTATCTTGTCCCTCCTGCCAACTCACAAAGCATCCCTGGCCTGCTCTCACGTTGCCATAAGCTGGGGGGGGGGGGATGGGAAACTGGCGAAATGGCACAGCAGCCAAAGAAAGATGCACATTCCTTGCTTATCTCTCTCAAGGCTGTATCCCAGGGTTACCTAGAGCAGCTGAAGGGAAGTGACCTCTACAACCCAGGAAATTGCTCCTTTGATGAATGTGATTGATGATACATCCTGAGGGGAGGGGGGAAACAGGGTCATAATTGGAGCGTAAATTACGTAGGGTCAGAGCTGGCTTCACTTGGGAACATCCCAACATGAAGCTCCTAATAAATAACTGGATTTCTTTTGAAGCTTGGCTCAAGGCTCATGATTTAATTAGGGCATCCATCAGAATCCTGACACCTTCAGTATGATATACACATTCATCCACCTACTGCTAAAAATTGATTTTTTTCAGATGGCCCCTGGGGATAGAGGTTCTACTGCTCTCTGACAAGGGCTTCTTATAAATATTTCACTACATTTCTCAGAAAACACAAGTATCTTTGTACTCAATGTATTATTTCTGAAAAACATACAAGAATGTGTATCAAATATATGGAACATATTTTGCAAATGATGACTTATCATCATGTGTAGGGGTCAGCAACCCGCAGCTCTGGAGCTGCATGTGACTCTTTTTTTTAAAAAAAATTGATTTATATGCCGCCCTTCTCCAGAGACTCAGGGAGGCTTACAATGCGCTAAGCAATAGCCTTCATACTTTTGTATATTTATACAAAGTCATCTTATTGCCCCCACAATCTGGGTCCTCATTTTACCCACCTTAGAAAGGATGGAAGGCTGAGTCAACCTTGAGCCTGGTGAGATTCAAACTTACAGTAATTGGAGACAGCTGGTGTTGATCACTATGCTTTTAGTCTGCTGAGCTAAACCAGGCTCCTCTTTCATCCCTCTGCTGCAGCTCCCTGTCACCGGTCAGCTCCACAATTGATAGGGCTTTTGGTTAGGACAGGTAGAAGGACGTTGCTCTAGGAGGAGACTCTATGGTTGGGGAACCAGACTTCTGGTTGGCAGAGGAAAAAGGACACCATGCCAGGAGGAGAACCAAACTTTCAGTTGGCTCCAGAATTGAATGGGGGACTTCTGGTTAGGACCTTTGTGGCTCTTTGAGTGTTTAAGGTTGCCGACCACTGATCATGTGTATATAGAAGTACACAGCCCTTTGACTTTCCAAATAAACACTTTCTAAGATTCCATGTAGACAAGCAAGACAATATCATCCTCCCTAATCAATGACTATTATAACGCTCTCTACGTGGGGCTCCCCTTGGGGTACACCCGGAGGCTCCAACTGGTGCAGAATGTGTCCGCTTGGGGGATTTTGGGAGCGACAAGGTGCTCCCATGTGACGCCTCTCCTGCGTGAGCTGCATTGGCTTCTGGTAGACTTCCGGGTGTGCTTCAAGGTGTTGGTGACCACCTTTAAAGCGCTCCATGGCTTAGGGCCAGGGTACTTATGGGACTGCCTTCTGCCACCAACTGCCTCCCACCGGCCAGTTCGCTCCCACAGAGAGGGCCTCCTCAGGCTGCCATCGGCCAGACAATATCGGCTGGTGACCCCCAGGGGGAAAGCCTTCTCTGTGGTGGCGCCTACCCTCTGGAACAACCTCCCCCCAGAGATACGAGTGATCCCAGACCTCTGGACTTTTCATCGGGCCCTTAAAACCCATCTCTTTCAGGCAGCTGGGCTGGCCTGACCCCATGTCGGTTTTAAAGTTTTTGTTATTGATTTTTAACTTAAAATTGGGCCAAATTTATTTATATCATTTTAAATTGCTTTTAACTTTTGTATATTGTGCTTTTAGTTGGCTGTTCACCGCCCTGAGTCTGAAAGGAGAAGGGCGGTATAGAAATTTAATAAAATAAATAAATAAAAATAAATTTATATTCACCAATTTTTCCTTCCTTTCTTCCATCCCTCAGCCCATCTTTCCTTCTTCATAATAGTAAAAAAAGGATAAAATTAGTAAGAACAGTAATATTAATTTCACAGAATCATATTTATTAATAATGTATGTTTTTATCCTAAGTTAACAGAGAGTAAAACAACATGGCTCATTGAAATGCTAGGATTTTAAAAATAGTTGATTTAATGAAAAAAATTAGTTTGGAATTCAGCAAAGCCTCAGGGATCCGGGGCAGGGGTGAAATCTACTTACCTTCCTTACTGGTTTGGAAGTGCATGCACCGTACGCGTGCGTCACATATGCGCACAGATCTTCTATGCATGCTGCAAAACCTGTGCATGCACAGAAGGTAAAGAACACATTACTTCCTGGTTAAAACCAGGAAGTAACAACACCAGGCAGGTGGGCGGAGCTTTGCACCACCATCGCTACTGGATCGCTGAACCACTTGCCATGATTGCTACCGGATTGCCCAATCTGGTCCGAACCGGGAGCATTTCACTCCTGATCTAGGGCAGGAAACATACTTAAACATTGATAGTGAATCCAATTCAACACATTTTAACTTTAACCCTTTTGATTAAAATAAATGAAGTAGGAAACTGTTATTTTTCCAAGCTGATTACTGTGGCCTCACTGAGGACAAGAGGAATAAGTGAAAAAGGGTGATTGGTGTCGATATTTTGTATTCAGTCACATAATTTAATTTCCAATTATTTCATAGAGAAGCTCCTCTCTCATTTCATCATTTTAAGAAATCAGATGAAATATAAAAATGCCCCCAAAGTCAGAATAAGTCCCCAATCCCTGCATAAATCAGAAGTTATTGCTCCTCGTTATATTTTCTCTACAAGTTAGACCGGGTGTAAGCAGAATAATGTAGCATTAGTTAGAGACTTTTGTTCCTCATCATATTTTGTCTACAATTGAGATGGGGCCTCAGTAGGATAATGAAGCATTTGGGGAAAAAGATGCAAGCCAAGAGACCAGCCCCAGAGGCCAAGATGGAGAAGATCTCCACGGCCACCATGGACTTCCCTTTGGTGCTCAGGTAGGTGGGGAGGAATGTGATCCAAACACTGCAAAAGACCAGCATGCTGAAAGTAATGAACTTGGCTTCGTTAAAGCTGTCAGGCAACTTCCTGGCTAGAAAGGCCACAGTGAAACTGATGAAGGCCAGAATAGCCAGATAGGCAAGGACAGCGTAAAACATTGAAACTGAGCCTTCATTACATTCCAAGATAATCTCTCCTATCAAGGAGTGGAAGTCTAGATTGGGAAATGGGGGAGAGGTTACCAGCCAGGTGGCACAAAGAACTGCTTGGATCAGGGGACTGGCTAAGACAATGGAGTTGGTCAGGGGTTTTCCTAAGAATTTCCTTGCCCTATTCCCTGGCTTAGTGGCCATGAAAGCCAGAACCACCATGACAGTTTTTGCCAACACAGAAGAAACCGCAAGGGAAAAGAGAATGGCAAAGGCGGTTTGTCGAAAGAGACAGGTGAGCTTCCGGGGTCGACCAATGAAGAGGAAGGAGCAGAGGAAGCAGAGCAGGAGGGAGATCAGGAGGATGTAGGTGAGATCTCGGTTGTTGGCCTTGACGATCGGTGTGTCACGATGCTTAAGGAAAATTGCCAGAACTCCCAAGGTGATCATGGAAAGAGAAAGTGTGAGGGAACTTAAAGCATATCCCAGGGTGTCCTGATAGGAAAGAAAATGGATCTTCTTGGCAATGCAGTGGTCCTTGTCCTTGTTAGGATATTTATCTTCTGGGCAGGGGTCACAGCGAGCTGCATCTGAAATCAAGATTAAGTGATAAGATGAAAGTTCTTAGTCTTTGTTTAAGGATTTCAGGGGCTTCTGCCACAAGCATTATTCCTCCCTCAAGGAATACCGTGACTGTCCCACTGTGCATGTTGTGGACATCAAAGAGAGAAAATCCTTCTTCATTGATGATGACCCTGGCAATAAATTAGCCAGAGACAAGGTTCGGTTCAGTTCCAGTTAGCCTGGTCAGTTTGCACTGGAAAGAAAGACCAGTCATTGGCAACTTCCCTGACTACTAAGGCTTTCAGTGTAAGAGAAATTGCCAAGTGTACTTTTCCTCACATGCCTCTGCATAGCAGTGGCAGGAGAGGAGAGCAATGTTGAGTGAAGGATATGTTTCTTCTGTTTGTCCTCTAGGTCCGTGATGGCAAACCTATAGCATACGTGCCCAAAGTGACGCATGAAGCCATGTTGCCCGGCACGCGCGGCCTTGCCTGTTTGACTTCTGGGTTTCCAGTGTGCATGTGTGTACGATGATCAGTTGTCCTTCGCACATATCGCAGTGCCAAAAACTTGTGTGCGCATATGTGCCAACCAGCTGATTGTCAGGCACGCATGCACGCTAGAACCCAGACATCCAGCTTTTCCAGAGCACGATCCCTTCGCACATACAGCAGTGGTGAAAACTGGCCTGCTCATGCGTGCCGGCCAGCTGATCATTGGGCGCACATGCGTGCTGGAACCCGGAAGTTTGGCTTTTCTGGAGCATGGCCCCGACAAGCGTGGACATGTGCACAAGCGATGTTTCCATGCAACCTTTTCACCATCACTGCTTTAGGTAGAGACATCTGGTTGTGTACCCTTAAAGATAACACAGGAGGTAGATGGCCTTGATCAGAGCCAAGAGGGATATTCTGAATTCAGAGTAAACCTCAGCTGTCAGGTATGCCTCCGTTCAAAACTGAAGAAAAACCTCAACTCCATGTTTGTAGAGAAAGGTACTTTTACTGAGCATGAACTGAATGCAACAAAAGGACAGCAAGATCTGATGCAATAGGAGCGAAAATTACATATTGAAAATATTCCCAAATGTTTGGGAAGACGATGAGAAAATTCCCCCCTTTCATGAGACATCTCCACCAGCACACTTCCCCCTCCCAAATACCTATACACTCTCGCCCCACCCCCCGTTACTATGGCAGCCAATGCAAGCAAGCAACATAGAGGCTGACATCAGCATTAAAAACTGTGTTTTAGTAGGTTGATTAAGCTTGATCAATGTCATTGTGGGTACTGTGAAAACCCCTGAAACGATCATAAACTCTTTGAAACTTTCCCATCACTTTCCCTTATGGAAAACAGTTGTGTTTATTTTTTTTCTTAGCGGATAAACTTGGTAAGGAAGAAGATAGAGAAAAGTAATGCAAGCTTTCTTACTAGTAGAGATAAGATCCTTTGACTATAGAGTTAAATATGATTGCTGGTCCATTCATTCAGAGACAGATTAACAGAGTTGGAAGGGACCTTGTAGGTCATCTAGTCCAACCCGCTGCCCAAGCAGGAGACCTTATACTATTTCTGACCAATGGCAGTTCAGTCTCTTCTTGAAAGCCTCCAGGGATGAAGCTCCCACAACTTCTGAAGGCAACTTCTGTTCCATGGGTTGATTGTTCTCACTGTCAGAAAATTGCTCCTTATTTCTAGGCTGAATCTCTCTCCTTGTTCAGTTGCCATCCATTATTCCTTGTCTGGCCTTCAGGTACTTTGGAAAATAGGTTGACCCAAGTTCTTCATTGAGTTCTTCATTTAGGAAGAAATCTTCCAGGGTAGAATCCACTTAATCTTCCTTTATTTTTAGAACTGCAAAATTGTCATAAATGCAGGTCTACATTAGGAAGATGGGCGTGTTGGTTTGCACAACTGATTTGCTACCTCATGTTCTCTTTTTCTCCTAAACCTCCCCATTCCTGTTTGAGGATCTCCTTGAGCAACTTGCCTGTTTGATTAGAAATGGTCCTCTCTGGGCAAGAAACACATCCATAGCAACAAGTGAGCTTCTCCTCTGCAACTTTCTTGGCTTGACCTGGAAGGCAATGCTTCACACATCGAGAGAAAGGCTTTGTCTGAAATTAGAGTGAGATTAGCTTTGAGATGGAGAGGTTAGAAATGTTCAGCTTGGCTTTGGGATCTGCATGAAAGCAGCTCCTCCTCTTCCTTCCCCCAAATTCTGATAGGAGTTTTCATCACAACATCCTGTTCTATCCTCTCAGCTTTCCTTAACCCTGGAAGAAGTATTTAGTCCCCACCTGGTTAGTCCACACAATGACATCGGGATCAATGTCGAAATCTGCCCCTGAAGGAGTTTCCGGATCAACCCATCCGACTTTCTGCTGAAGGATCGTCTTATTTGCAAAGACGATCCAGTTTAGGATGTCAAATCCTGCATATTTCATTCCATTGTCTGAAAAAAAGACTTCATCCCCAGCACTGTTGTTAAAGCGGATATTTCTCAAGAAAATATGGATCTGAAATTGCAAACCAAGCAAAGAAACAAACAAACCAAAAAAAAGAGGATTGAGACTTTGGAAAAAGTGAAAAGAAGAGCAACTAAGATGATTAAAGGCCTGAAGACAAAAATATATGAAGAACAGTTGCAAGAATTCTGTTTGGCTGAGACAGGAGGGTCTTATACTATAAATCATATTAATCTATGCATTGTATTATTCACAGTATTATGTTGCTCTCAGAAGTGTTGACGTGGGAGTAGAAGTTATGTTGCAAACCTCAGGAAAGTACAAGGAACAGAAATAAGGAACTTGTTAAATGTACTGATGAGCTTAATGACCTATGTTCTATATCATTCCTGTAACAAACTTATATTTAGAAACATATTACCAGAGGTGTTCACGGAAAGTAACAGACGGTGTAAGATAGTACCCATATATGGAAATCAGAAGCATAACACCTCTGGCGTGGTTAGAATTGCAAAATGTATAAAAGGTACACCTTGGGCATAGTCCAGGGTTCAGGATTTGACATGCGAATGCCCTGAACTTTTGCACAAATAAAAAACCTGTGTTCTCCAATCTTTGTGGTCTTGTCTCCTGAATTGGTAATGTGGATTTTCCCACTACATGGCCACTCTAAAGAAAAGAAGGACTAGGGGTGACATGATAGAAGTCTTTATATTTGAGGGGCTGCCACAAAGAACAGTGGGATCAACTTATTTTCCAAAGCACCTGAAGGCAGGGTCAAGAAACAAAGGGCGGAAACTAATCAAGGAGAGAAGCAACCTAGAACTAAGGATAAATTTTCTGACACTGAGAACAATTCATCAGTGGAACAACTTGCCTCCAGAAGTTGTAAATGCTCCAACACTGGACGTTTTTAAGAAGATGTTGGATAACCATTTGTCTGAAATGGTATAAGATCTCCTGATTAAGCAGGGGGGCCAACTTGTTTCCCTTATGAAACTTCTGTTGACCAGAAATTTCTGTAAATTTCATGATATGAGAGTTAAATAAAAGGAGATGAAAGTAGTTAGAGAAAAGGCAAGATGGTAGAGATCACAGGCAAAAGTTTATAAATCCTAAAACAGTGCAATGTGAATGTAGGCAAGAGAAGGAAGGATTCCTTGGCCAGAAGGGAAGATGTGAAGATGAGAATTACCTGCCAGGGCTTCACATAAAGTATGTGTGGCTTCTTTCTGCCCCTCTTCAATGCCCATTGTATTTCTGATGTATATGCAGCATGTAATGCGTGTGCCACAGAATAGGCAGCATTGTAGACGCTGTAGCTAAAACCAGTCATCTTATCATCAAAGACGGAGGCTGGGAGGGTGTCCAGGTTCTCCTCCCCTGTGCAAACCCTTCGACCATCAGGTGAGGACACACCTGCCTTCAAAACCTGACAGTCAAATACAACTTCCCACCATTCAGGGAGAAAGACGTCTCCATGGGGTTCATGTGGATTCAGAGCCCAGAGATAATCTTTGAATCCTGGCACCGGGTTCGTATGGACTGTCAAGGACAAAGCGCCATGGAGGGATTTTAGTTTCCCCCACTCGTAGTGGTTACCAAAAGCTGAAAATTCCCATTGGGTGGTCAGGATCCAGACCTTCTCAGTTGTAGCGTCGTTCTCTTCTTCATAAAAGGAGAGGGTCACTATAAGTCTGTGCAGTGCGTTAGAATCTCCCGAGACAATCACAACCTGAGCATCACTGTTCAAAATTATCGAAAGCAAACGTATCTCGTCCCTGTGCAATTCATTGAACATTGTGAACCGGGGCACAATATGTTTTACAAATTGTACGCAAATGTCATTGTGGGCAAGGGCGGCATCAAAAATCCGGATGAAATGGTCACTGCTCTCTGACTTCTGAACAATGATCCCAATCCAGTTCCACTGGAAATAGAGAAGGACCCGGATGATGGCTGCATTCTGTAGGTGATACTGAGGATCGATCTGGTAGAAAGTGGGGAACCAAGTCTTATCCCTCAAAACAGGATCTGCGCAGCGGTAACCTAGCTGAAGGGAGGGTGCAGATGGAGGAAAAAGAAAAATTTAAGCATGGAAAATGGTGCCTGTGTTTTTTTGTTACTAACTTCAGACTGTCTAGATTAGCAGGATTTCCAGTCTAGACCCAGGGGTGGAATTCTACCGGTTTGGACCAATTCAGGCAAACCGGGAGCTCTGATGATCAGCTGGGAGTGAACCAATTCACTCCAATGATCAGGTCGCCCCCACCTCCCAACCGCCCTGACCCTGGGCTTTATTTACTTTTATCTTCTCAGCTGATTGGTGCAGCAGAGTGGATTGCTGTGCCTCACGTATGTTACTCCCAAATGGTAACACAGAAGTGTTACCGTGCAGTGTGCAGTAGGCGAATCACATGATCACTGAATTGGTTTTAAACCAGCAGCATTCCACGACTGTCTAGACCCCCTCCCCCCACAACCTTGCACATTCATGAGATGTTTTCTATTGGTCACAGAATTGGGTCTGCGAGTTTTTGGCAGTAACCACACAAGGCAGAACTTATTTCCTTACATCTGCATTTCCCCCGTCATCATGTTACGTGCCCAAGTACCTGAGAAATCTTGAAATTGCCAAACATGGTGGCCATCTGGTATGAGATCCTGGAGTTGAGTCCCCCAAGGACAGAGAGAAGACTGTGCTGTGTGTCACATTTATAGTTAGGAAACACTTTCCCCCGGCTGGAGAGCAGAGACACGCTGACATCTTGGGCCATGATTGCATACTGGTTCTCTTCATAGATGCGGAAGCCCAGGGTGATGTTGGGGAGAAGATGTGGGTCTTTGTTAACCTCCTGGATGGCAAATGCCAAGGCTAGGATGTGTTGGTAGTTCTTGGGAATAGGTCTTTGTTGCAAGTGTTAGAGGACAAAAATTAGACAGGAGCAGGAGGGAGGTGTTTATTTTGTTAAGAAAGCATTATCAGGATTCTAGGAGTTAATCATAGAACAGATCAATACAAATTATTGATACAGATCAATATTGATACAAATACAGAGCCTGTAGTACAGTGGTTTAAAGCACCCTGTTATTAACATCTATTAACATCTGTTGCTTGCAATTACTGCAAATTCGAATCCCACCAGGCTCAAGGTTGACTCAGCCTTCCATCCTTTCTAAGGTGGGTAAAATGAGGACCCAGATTGTGGGGGCAATAAGCTGACTTTGTATAAATATACAAAAAGTATGAAGGCTATTGCTTAACGCACTGTAAGCTGCCCTGAGTCTCCGGAGAAGGGCGGCATATAAATCAAATAAAAAAATTAAAAAATAAAAGAAATTAGTTGATTTGTGTTACTGGTGTCAGAAAACAGGGTTACAGAAAACAATCAGTTGAACCTGTTACTATTGTCAACAATGTATGGCAAAGCCTCTTCCCTCTCTTTCAGCAGCCCCTTTAAGTGAATTCATTCACAAGTTATAATTTACAGCATGAGCTCAGCTCAGGTCAGTATTGACTTTTCAAAAAATGAACTTTTCAGTCCACTTAAGGAAACCTGGCTTATTATTTGATAATTGAGCCTGTCATCTGCACCTCTATAACTGTCTGGTTTGACTCTGCAACCCAACAAGACAGACACAGACTTCAGAGGATAATTAGAACTGCAGGAAAAACAATGGCTACCAACCTGCCTTCCATTGAGGACCTGCATACTGCTCGAGTCAAAAAGAGGGCTGTGAAAATATTTACAGACCCCTCACATCCTGGACATAAACTGTTTCAACTTCTACCCTCAAAACAATGCTATAGAGCACTGCACACCAGAAAACTAGACACAGTTTTTTCCTGAACGCCATCACTCTGCTAAACAAATAATTCCCTCAACACTGTCAAACTAGTTACTAAGTCTGCATTACTATTAATCTTCCCATCGTTCCTATGACCCATCTCCTCCCACTTATGACTGTATGACTGTAACCTTGTTGCTGGTATCCTTATGATTTATATTGAATGTTTCCTAATATGATTTGATTGCTTATTTGTTCCCTATGGCTATCATTAAGTGTTGTACCTTAAGATTCTTGACGAACGTATCTTTTCTTTTATGTACACTGAGAGCATATGCACCAAGACAAATTCCTTGTGTATCCAATCACACTTGGCCAATAAAGAATTCTATTCTATTCTATAAGACCACATCTGGAATTACTGCATCCAATTTTGGTCACCGCATTACAAAAAAGAGGTTGAGACTTTGGAAAAAGGGCAGAGAAGAACAACTAAGATGATCAAAGGCCTGGAGAGTAAAACAGATGAAGAATGGTTGCAGGATTTGGTCTTGCCTAATCTGGAGAAAAGAAGGTCTGGGGGTGATATGATAGCAGTATTCCAGTATTTGAGGGACTGCCACAAAGAAGAGGCGGTCAACTTGTTTTCCAAAGCATCAGAAAGCAAGACAAGAAACAATGGGTGGAAACTAGTCAAGGAGCGATGCAACCTGGAATTAAGGAGAAACTTCCTAACAGTGAGGACAATTAACCAGTGGAACAGCTTGCCTTCAGAAGTTGTAGGGGCTTCATCACTGGAGGTTTTTAAGAAGAGACTGGACAGCCACTTGACTCAAAGTGTATAGGGCCACCTGCTTGAGCAGCGGGTTGGACTAGAGGATCTCCAAGGTCCCTTCCGGTTGTATTCTGATTGATTGATTTATAAAGCTGCACACTTTATTATATCCAGTCATGGGAACCTTTACAGGCTGTCAAATTCTGTCTTACATTTTCAAGCACTTTTTCCCCAACTTGGCACACTTCACCTCTCACATTACCAGAGTCCTTTTCAATTAGGTGGCCTAAGTTAGAAAGTGTCATTTTAGTGTCTTGAAATACGGAGGTAGGGTGAGATTACTGAGCTGGCCTGTAGATTCTGAAAGAAATTAGCTCCATTGATGTAGAAGTATCCAGGATTAATAATAAATAAATCAATAACTTTATTGTCATTGTATGTGTATACACCGCATACCCATACAACGAAATTCACTTAACACCCAAAGACCAGGTCCAACACAGATAACAATCTCCAAACACACTCCCACCCACCACAATTCCCCACCCCTAAACCACCCAAACATCCACACAACAGACCAAGTAATACTGTCCAACAGCTCACTGATGGTGGCCCTTTAGTTCATTGTTGAGTGCAATTATAGCTCTGGGATAAAAACTATTCAGAAAATAATAGGAGAGTAGTGAGAAGCTAGGCTTGGTGGGACAAAAGGATGTCATTTTCTACATGAAACGTAGCATTACAAGCCATCAGAGTAATGAGATGGAAAGGTGAATTTAGTTTACCTTTCCATCTCTAGAATTTTATATCCATCTTTAGAATTTTATAAGATAGAGGACCCTAGCATTATTTCTCCCCAAGTTCAGCCCAAACTGTCTTCTCTCCAAAGCGTACAGTAGTGGCCAAAATTGTGGAAACCTTTTGAGAAAAGTGTATTTTTGAGGTTTGATGGCTAATAACACCACTTCTTTGGGGGAGGAGTTTCAAGTTAATCCTATTCCACAGCTGGAATGGCCTGGGAATAGCCCAGACCTGAACCCAATTGAAAATCTATGGAGTTGATTAAAGAAATTTGTTAGTCAGAAGCAAACCAACAATAAAACTCAGTTAATAGAAGCCATCCTTCAATCTTGGTTTTACATTAGAACAGCTGCAGAACTAAAAGACTTGGTTCACTCCATGGGAAGACATTGTAAGGCCATAATTCATGCTAAAGGAGCCTTGGTGGTGCAGTTGACTAAACTGCTGTTAAAGTAGCACTTAGCTGCCAGCTGCCTGCAATTACTGCAAGTTCAATTCTCACCAGGCTCAAGGTTGACTCAGCCTTCCATCCTTTCTAAGGTAGGTAAAATGAGGAGCCGGTTTGTGGGGGCAATAAGCTGACTTTGTCTAAAAATAGAACACCGCTTTGGAGGGGGGCAAAAAGCCCTACTAAGCAGGTATATACAAAAGTATGAAGGCTATTCTTAAAGCATTGTAAGCCACCCTGAGTCTCCAGAGAAGAGCGGCATATAAATTGAACCAATAAATAAATAATAAATAAATAAAGGTTACCCAACTAAGTATTAACTGACATGGGGATAATTTTTGTATATCTCATTTTTTTGATGTGTTTCCCTTTTCTTCTTTGTACTGTAAGTGCTATTCTAATAGCAAATCCTTCATAAAAGTTATTGCATTACATTCTTGATTAAATTATCTATCCATTGATGTATAGTTTTATGGTATTACTCCCCCCCCCCAAAAAAGTGCTCTTATTAGCTAGTTTTAGACAATGCACTTTTCCCAAAAGGTTTCCACAATTTATGGCCACTACTGTACGTTGACTTCAGGAACATGGCGAAAAGCCTGACTCCCTATTCAAGTGAAAAGCTTTCCTTCACCGCTGAAGAGTCAGAGGGCTTGAGAAGAGAATTAGAGGGAGATTGATTCATCAAATAGAATCAATGTGTCTAATTTGGAAGGAACGTCAACTGAAACTGGGTGGGATTTCAATCTTGAAGACTACCCTTTTCCACATTGCCCTGAGAAAAAAGACAATCAAGAGAACACTTACAGAGAAAGGACATCCCAATCACCAGGAGGCTCGTATGAGAGCGGTAGAATTATAGTAATGGAGAGAGGTAGGTTTCCACCAATAATGAGATCTCCAGGTCTATAATAGTCTTTTTGTTCTTGGAAAGGTCTCCTCCAGAAGCAGTTTGGTCTCAGGTCCATCTGGACGGCTGCAGGCAAAGACCAAAGCAACACTAAAAGCCAAATCATTGGCCACAGAAAGAGACCTTCTTCTTCTAGATCGAGCCAACAGAGAACGTTGCAGGGAAAAGTGATGATATGGTGACTTCAGAGGACTCAAGTGATGCTTTAAGTCTTCAGGATAAGCATCCACCTAAGCTGCAACTCTCAAGGGACTTGGCTATATTATTCGGAGCATGCTAGGCAAACATGTTATAACCAGACACAACCTGCTACTAAGCAGGTATATCTCTTTATGCTTAGAGAGGATTAATCTCTGGAAATCCACTGAGGTGTTGTAAAAATTACTAGTGTTTTATGAATCCCGGGAGAAAGAAATGTCCACATTATCCCCATAACTTTGGAGTTCATGGTATTTTGAAAAGAGGGGGAAACCCCCCCCCCCCGCTATTTCTGCAGCCCCAATTGTGTGCCTTTGACTGTGAACTGGGCAACTGTAACTGGAGAGTAATGCAGCTTTAGAGTTGAAAGAAGTTGGGCATCACTCAGTTCGATCCCCTTAATGTAGGATCTCATTGGAGCAAACTCTTTTATTAAATCTCTTTGGGATTGATTGCTTTTGCTGCAACTACCAAACTCTTTGTCAACCCTGAAGCTGGCCTGACTGAGGCCATTTTGGAGGCTTCAGTGTTGCCACAAGGGTGAAAGGGATAGGGAGAGGGGGAATAGAGATAGCTGGGGTTTTGTAGCCAAAACAAAATAGTTTCCCCTGAGAACCACAGGTGGCTGAAGAGAGGAGGAGTGAAGTTTCCAAGCAACCGGAAAACAACTTGATTGGACCATGTTACTGATTGTTTGGGAAAGGGGGGGAGCTTTTACTTTTAATTAGGTGAAAACTGGGAATCAGTGGTGAAATCCAAATATTTTTACTACCAGTTCTGTGGGCGTGGCTTGGTGGGCGTAGTGTGGCTTGGTGGGTGTGGCATGGGAAGGATACTGCAAAATCTCCATTCCCATCCTACTCTGGGGCCAGCCAGAGTTGGTATTTGCCAGTTCTCCGAACTACTCAAAAATTCCGCTACTAGTTCTCCAGAACCTGTCAGAACCTGCTGGATTTCACCCCTGGTGGGAATCTTCAGAGTTGGTTTTCACCAGTTTGTGCCAATATGATATGCCCAATAAACCTGTTCTTTGAGGAACCTGCTTGCCTCGGAGTTCTCTTTGCTATGGGTGTATTACTTGGAACCCTGACACCTTTTTCATACCAAGAACTGGAACAACTCACCATGGCCTTTGTCCTCGTGGTGTTTCCCAAACCGGCCAATGAAGATGTGTTTCAGCTATGATGTACCTAGATCAGTGATGGCAAACCTTTTCAGCACTGAGTGCCCAAATTAGAAGGTGCATGTACATGCACATGTACACATGCTGGAGCCCCAAAAACTCAAAGACCAGCTGGTCAGTGTGCATGCGCCCACCAGCCACCTGAGCTTCTGGTTTCCTGCGTGCCGGCCAGCTGGTCTTCGCGTGCACCAGAGTATATGTGCACCGAAACCAGAAACTGGAAACCGGAAAAGCAGTTGGCAACAGTGCGTGCACCTACAGTGAGGGCTTTGTGTGCCACGCGTGCCATAGGTTTCCCATCATGGACCTAGTTGGCTTTTAATAATCCCATACTTTCTTCTTTTCTTTGTGGCTTAGCTGTATTCTACCCAAACTCTCGCTTATTTGAGAAGGTCATCAATATTTTAAATTAGTTAAGTATTTCAAAACCACTCACTTTGACCAATGGATGATTTTTTAAGTCTTGGTGCCTTGGTGGAGCAGCAGACTAAAGTGCTGTTAAGTAGCACTTAGCTGCCAGCTGCCTGCAATTACTTCGAGTTCGAATCTCACCAGGCTCAAGATTGACTCAGCCTTCCATCCTTCTGAGGTAGGTAAAATAAGGACCCGGATTGTGGGGGCAATAAGTTGACTTTGTATAAAAAAGAACACCGCTTAAGGGGGGGGGGGGCAAAAGCCCTACTAAGCAGGTATATACAAAAGTATGAAGGCTTAACGCATTGTAAGCCACCCTGAGTCTCCGGAGAAGGGCAGCATATAAATTGAACCAACCAATCAATCAATCAATAAACAAACAAACAAACAAACAAACAAATAATCCACAGCACCATTCTCATCTACACCATTCTTCAGTCCCCACCCTTTGAACCAGGAGGGGTTAACTTTTCTTGAGTGACAATTGTAATATCCAAACATCACCCTACCAGACCAAATCTCACCCTAAAAGATGATAATGCCCAGTTTTACATCACACACACACACCCTATTCAGCCATGAGGAGTTCTTACCATCAAACAAACAGGGTATCTTACTGGTCTATTCAGGATTGGAGACAAGTTGTTTCTTTCCTTGTTCAGCTTCCATCCATTGTTTCTTGCTTTGCCTTCTGGTGCTTTGGAAAATAAGCTGACTCCCTCTTCTTTGTGTCAGTCCCCTCAAATACTGAAACATCGATATTATGTCACCCCTTGTCGGGGTGAAATTCAATTTTTTTTACTACTGGTTCTGTAGGCATGGCTTGGTGGGCGTGGTAAGGCTTGGTGGACGTGGCTTGGTGGGTGTTGCAGGGGAAGGATACTGCAAAATCTCCATTCCCTCCCCACTCCTGGGGAAAGGATATTGCAAAATCTCCATTCCCACCCCACTCTGGGACTAGCCAGAGGTGATATTTGCCGATTCTCCAAACTACTCAAAATTTCCGCCACCGGTTCTCTGAACTACTCAAAATTTCCACTACCAGTTCTCCAGAACCTGTCAGAACCTACTGGATTTCACCCATGCCCCTAGTCCTTCTTTTCTCTAGAGTAGTGAAACCCTGTTCTTGCAACCATTCTTCATATGTTTTAGTCTCCAGGCCTTTAATCATCTTACTTGCTCTTCTCTGCCCTTTTTCCAAATCTCAACATCTTTTTTTCCCCCAATGTGGCAATTTGTAATGCAATGATTTTGAGAAGCTGTGGACAGTCCTAGAAAGCCTGGAGGTGCCAACACATTTGGTGCAGTTCTGAACACAAACCAGGAAGCCATTGGGCAAATATCACACTGATTCATTCAAGATAAGGAAAGGAACGTGGCAAGATTCTATTCTTTATACTTTCTTATTTTATGTTGAAGGGATTATGTATGATCAATCTGCATGTCAAAGCGATCATGAGGAAAGTGGAACTTGAAGAATCAAAAATCAGAGTAAAGACTGAAAGAAGGAACATTTATAATTGTTGATACGCTGAAGACACAACTCTTCAGACATAGTTAAAAACACTGACAGTGAACTCAACCCAAAACCTGATTAAGACCCTTTTGATTAAAATAAATAAACTGGGAAAATCTTCCTCTGGAAATTATTATCCACATCTTTGATATCAAATTTTATTTTTAGGTTGATTATGGGGGCTCCCTGGGGACAACAGTCATTCATGAAAAATGGAAGAGTGGGTGATTATTGCTGCTTAACAGATATTTTGTGATTATTCACATCATTTCATTTCCAAATATTAAAAATAAAAAGCCCTTGCTCATTTCTCTACTTTTAAGAAATCACATCAAATACAAAAATGTCCTAAACTCAGAGCAACAGTTCCCAATGTATGCATAGGTCAGAGGTTCTTGTGCCTCATTATATTCTCTCTACAATTCAGATTGGGCCTCAATAGGATAATATAGCATTTGGGGAAAAAGATGCAAGCCAAGAGACCAGCCCCAGAGGCCAAGATGGAGAAGATCTCCACGGCCACCATGGACTTCCCTTTGGTGCTCAGGTAGGTGGGGACGAAGGTAATCCAAACACTGCAGAAGACCAGCATGCTGAAAGTAATGAACTTGGCTTCATTGAAGCTGTCTGGCAATTTCCTAGCCAAAAAAGCCACTGTGAAACTGACTAAGGCCAAGAAACCCAAGTAGGCAAGGACAGCATAAAACATTGAAGCTGAGCCTTCCTTGCATTCCCAAATAGTCTCTTTTACCAAAGAATGAAAATCCATGTTGGGAAATGGGGGAGAGGTTACCAGCCAGGTGGCACAAAGAACTGCTTGGACCAGGGGACAGGCTAAGACAATGGAGTTAGTAAGTGGTTTTCCTAAGAATTTCCTTGTCTTGTTCCCTGGCTTGGTGGCCATGAAGGCCAGAACCACCATGACAGTTTTTGCCAAGACAGAGGAAACTGCAAGGGAAAAGAGAATGGCAAAACTAGTTTGTCGGAAGAGGCAGGTGAGCTTCCCAGGTTGACCAATGAAGAGGAAGGAACAGAGGAAGCAGAGCAGGAGGGAGACCAGGAGGATGTAGGTGAGATCTTGATTGTTGGCCTTGACGATTGGTGTGTCACGATACTTTAAAAAAATTATCAGGACCATAGATGTAATCACAGAAAGAAAAAGAGCAAGAAAAGCTAAGGTATATCCCAGGGTGTCTTGATAGGAAAGGAAGTGGATCTTCTTGGCAAT
>WNWU01000210.1:271917-302925 GCA_012654045.1 Ptyas mucosa
ATTGGTTCAATTTATATGCCGCCCTTCTCTGGAGACTCAGGGTGCCTTACAGTGCGTTATGCAATAGCCTTCATACTTTTGTATATACCTGCTTAGTAGGGTTTTTTGGGGGCCCTGAGCCGTGTTCTTTTTTTTAAAAAAAAATACAAAGTCAGCTTATTGCCCCCACAATCTGGGTCCTCGTTTTACCTACCTCGAAAGGATGGAAGGCTGAGTCAACCTTGAGCCTGGTGAGATTTGAACTTGCAGTAATTGCAGGCAGTTGGTGTTACTTAACAGCACTTTAATCTGCTGCGCCACCAAGGCTCTTGGTGGCGCAGCAGATTTCCCTCCTTCAAGGGAAATTTAAGTGTCCCATTCAGAACTAATGGAATACCACTAATACTAATATCATTAACGTAATCCTTGGTTGTATAAACAGAGGCATTGAATCAAAATCATGTGAAGTATTAGTACTGCTTTATAAAGCCTTAGTAAAGCCACCCCAAGAATACTGCATCCAGTTTTGCTCACTACATTACAAAAAAGATAGGGAGAGTTTGCAAAAAGTGCCAAGAAGGGCAACTAAGATGATTAAAGGCCTGGAGAGCAAAACATAGGAAGAATGCTTGCAGGATTTTGGCTTTCCTAGTCTAGAGAAAAGAAGGACTAGGAGTGATATGATAGCAGTATTCCAGTATTTGAGGGGCTGCCACAAAGAAGAGGGGGTCAACTTAGTTTCCAAAGCACCAGAAGCTAAGACAAGAAAAATGGATGGAAACTAATGCGCTGGCCAGCTGATTTTCTAGCCTTCTGGACCCACCGGAAGTCGGGAAATGGGCTTTTTCTGGCCTCCAGGGGAGTGGGGAAGGTCCCTTCCAGCTCTATTCTGAATTGAATAGAAGTCTACTTTATGGACTTCGCAAATCCTCCTTCATTATTGATGAACCTGTGGATAAATTAGCCAGAAACAAGTGGAATAAAGGTTCATCATTGGGAATTTCCACAACTACTGTGGCTTTCAATGCGAGATAAATTATTAATGGTTCCCCCCCCCCTCGCTTTATACTAGAACCTACAAAAGACTGATAAATCTATCCATCAGGAATCCTGCTATATTGTCTGTATGTACATCATCTCTTTGTTTGTGCTGAGGGGATCACAAAACGAGAGGGAAGGACATACAATTGTACGTTGAGTGTTCAGAGAGGAAAAGGTCTTTTTTCTTGATACAGGAAGATGAACCAGAAGGAAAATAGCACCGAGAGTTCCTTGGCTCAAATTTGTATTTTAAATTTACTCATTCAGTCTCTTTTAAGGAAGAGCTAACAGATATAGATAAACAGATTTCCTCGTTCTCCTAGAGGTCTATCAATTTCCTGGGAGACTGATAGTGCTGACAGAAGAAGCACGCTCTAAATAATAATAATAAAAAAATAAAGCTTGAACCACACCATGGGATGTGTGAAGAGGAGTGCGCCCTTAAATTTTAATGAGTGTGAAAAATGGCCTGTGGAGATTGGATGTTGTGGTTGGCAGCGGAGTCGGACAGCGATGAGGATGAGGAAGAACATGGGCCAGTCCTGGGGGCTGGGGAAGGCCCAGATGAGGGCTCTGCATCGGAGGCAGAGATGGGGCCAGGGCCATCGAGGAGTGATGTGCGGACTCCCGAGCCTCCAGAGGCTGACAGTAGAGAGGCAGTGGAACAGGATGAGCCTGTTCCTAGTGTACATATAAAAAGAGCTGCCAGACTTCCGGTTGACCCGCCAGCATCGCCAGACGCTTCTTTGCGAAGTGCCAGCCCCAGACTCCGTAGAATCGCAAGAACAGTGAAAATCGGCTGTCTTGCGGTTTGGAATCCTTCCCCCCAGGAAGAAGGGGGGAAGGAGAGCAGACGGGTGGGGTAGAGCTCCCTAAGAGCACCAGATTTTGCTAATAATCTGGTGCTCGAAGATGAGAGCTCCCCATGAAGCCTGTCAAAGCTCCGGACCTGGGATGACTCTGACGGGGAAGTTTTTCCCTGTCAGAACTAGATGCCGCGGCCACCCCATTAAACAACTTTAAACAAATACTTCTTGAACCAAGTTGGCAGAGCACAAGTTGCACGAAGGAAACAGCAAGTATTTTTTTCCTTTTTTTTTAACTCCAGGGATTTACTTTCTTTAAAAGATTTCTCCTAAGTGGAAAGTGAAAGCAAGATGGCGTTTGAGTTTCAACGGGGCGTGAAGAAGTGAAAGTTAAAAGCAATTATTGATAAGCCCCTGTTTGAAACGTAAAACTCCTTTTTGAAAAGTGGATGAAATAAGAAAGGATGTAATAATAATAACTCAAGCAGCAATATAAATTAAAAAGTCCTTTTTTTCCCCTTTTTTCTTCTTGAAATTCTTTTTTTTTCTTTCTTCTTTTTTTCCCCCCGTCCTTCTGGAAGGGAAGGAAGAAGGGGGGCAAGATGGCTGGGCTTTTTGAAAATAAAGAAAGTAAAGGAGGGTTATTTAACCCTCAATGGTCTGACTTTGAGGAAGCTTTGAGCTCAATTACCTCTGCTTTATTGAAAAGAATCGATACTATATTTCAAGCTTCTCAAGCTGGAAACAATGAAATACATGGAAATACTGAGTTGCAATCTAGCAGTGGGGGATTGAATGAAGAGCTGGGAGAGGAAAAAAAACAACAACAGACCATAGCAGATCTTACAGAAGAGAGAAAGATGAAGGCTGAGCAGGAGCAAGAAACTCTGGAAGTTGATGAAATTTTGGCTACACGAATTTTTTTTTATAAAATTCAATCTGTACTTAAAGAGCTGTTTCCAGAAGAAGCTACATTCCTGCAAAAAGTTTATAATATCCAATCCCAAAAACTGCAAAATTTTACTGGAGTTAAAAAAGGCAGAGGGATCAAAGTTAAGAAGAAAGTTCGTAAAAAGGAAAAGAAGAAAGCCTGGAGAAATGGAAAATAACCCTGCTTGACAAGATGATGGTCCTTAAAAAGTATTGTTTAACTGTTTAAAGATTTTGAATTTTGGGGGGGGGAAAAAAAGTAGACAGCAGTTTAATGCCAGTTAACTAAGTGATGAGCGACGATGAGGAGGCAATCTATAGCTGTATTGGAATATTTTGAGAAGAATAAACAGATCACAGCAATGCTGGTGTGTTGGGCTGTGAAATATGCCCTGACTTGAAGGATTTGGAATATTTTATTAAGGACTGTGATAAATCTGGATCTAACTGTAAACGTAGAAGTTTTATTGAATATACTAAACTGGAGCTTCCTGTTTGATGGTAATAAATATAAGGCAAAAGGACTATGGATCTAGAGCAATTGCAGCTGATCTGGTGGTTTCCCTAATACGTCTGATGAATCTACTAATCTAATTTTTGACTGGATTTGATGGATATTATTACAAATATAATTATAAAGTCACTCGGGGGGGGGGGGGTTATAAAGAAGCAACTTTCTATTTAGGTGGGTAGACGTAAATGATGAAGATATTCTATACGCTGTTGGAAGATGTGAAGACAAGAAGATTAGCAACTGGTTTAATCTAGTATGAAGAATTTAAATGTTTGATATAGTTATTAAATGATGTTTTATCTGTATTGATAAATTTATAAGAGGTTTGATTGTTATATTCCTTTTTTGACTAAAAAATTTATTATTATTGTTTTTTTTATTAAGTGTTTTAACTATAACTGGACCTGGATGGTTTAAAAATGGAGGACGGAAGACTTTATATAGTATTTTATTTTAAATTTGGGGGGGGGGTTTGATTGAGGGTTTCTTTATTTTTCTTTGTTGTTGGGTTTTTTTTCTCTGTTTTAAATGAAAGAAGTTATAAAATATCTTGTTAGATCGTATAGACTTAATAATTTGCTAAGTATTAATTAGTTATATTGAGTAATGATAGGTGTGATTACGTAATACTTAATTGTTTTATTAACTGCTGTAACTATAAACGGAGACATGGAGATTAATTCTGTTGAATTAGATGGAATAAGAAGAAAGAAGACTTGCTTTCCTTTTATCTACTTGTTTAATGATTAGGATTATGATAAGTGTGAAATGGAGTTTAACTTAGAGAATTTGAGCTGTATTTTATCTTGTATTTGTATTTGCTCTGGGAAGTCGGGGGGTGGTTGGGGAGGGGGGAGAAAATGTATGAAAATTTTTAAAAACTTTTTCAATAAAAAAAAAAAAGAGCTGCCAGAGGCAGGAGCAGATAAAGCAGAGAGGATGACTCAGGAGTAGAGCCAAGAGATGATTGGCCCCTCCCATAAGGCTTAAAAGACCAGCAACAGCTCTTGACCTCTTTGCCGAAAAACAACTTTGAGAGAATTGGTCCTTCTTTCACTGTATTTATTTCTTGTCGGCGTTTTCTGCTTCTGAACTTTTGCCAAGAAAAGCCTTTGGCAGTTTGCCTAATTACCCCAAGGTCGGTGATAAACTGAGGAATGGTGTTTTGAAGAATTTGCTTTAATTTAGTTTGGACTACGCTGAGAATGAGTTAATTCTCAGCTGTTCTAATAAAGTCTATTTGTTTACAAATTGTTTGTATTTAATACTAACTACTTGGGCCTGGGTCACAACACAGCCCTCCCAAGCTCTGTTTGTGTTGGCAGAGGTTTACAAGAGGCCATCACAGCTGGAAACACAGCTCGGGGGCCCATTTTCACTGGCAGAGAACTCGGTTCCACCACAGACGTCCCCGACACAAGTGACGTCAAGCTCCCCATGCCTACTCCAGCCTCCTGAGGTCAAGCACAACCCTAATGTGGCCATCAATGAAATCAAGTTTGACACCTCTGGTTTAGATTCATTAATTGAAAACATCTGCTGAAAAGTATAAATATTTTGAGGGGCATGCCAATTCTACCCAAAGTGACCAAGAACTTTTTGATCTACTAAGTGGCTTACTCGAATCCTGGAAAATCTACATTTGAAATGTGCTCTACCTGTCTGGTTAGAAATGGTCCCTTCTGGGCAAGGATCACATCGGTAGCAGCAAACTTGCTTGCCCTCTGGGACTTTTCTCCTCTCTCCTGCTTGGCACCTCTTCATGCCACACCTGGCAAAGGGCACCTTCTAAAAGTGAAAAGAGAAATACATGTTATGGCATAAGCAATGAACATGCTTCATTTATGTTTATGGAGATTCTTAGTCAACCAGATCATAGTTGTCCCAAAGGTGTCTTTCAAAAGACAAGTGGATGATTTGCTTCTCATCCAAGGAGCTTCTTCAGCAAATCCAGCTGAAGAAGCTTCTTGGATGAGACGCGAAACGTCTTCAAAGAAGGATAAGAAAGTCCAGTTGCCTCTTGAAAAAGCACCTTTGGAATGCTTCATATACTCCTTTCCATATTCCTGTTTCCATCTCCAGAATGACTTCCAATGAAATGATTCACCATGGTCTATTAGAAATAGCAGTAGCATCTAGACCAGTGATGGCTAACCTTTTTGCCATCGCGTGCCAAAAGCGGGGGGAGCATGGTGGGGTCACATGCACATGTGCCCACATCCATAATTCTATGCGCCCCCCCCCCCCGGTGCTCCCCCCTGTTTTTGGCACATGATGGCCCGGTAGGCCCGTTTTTTGCTCTCCCCAGGCTCCAGAGCCTTTCTAGGAGCCTGGGGAGGGCAAAAATGGCCTCCCCCCCAAGAGGCCCTCCGGAGGCTGGAAACAGTGTGTTTCCTGACTTCTGGTGGGCCCAGAAGGCCCAAAAATCAGCTGGCTAGCGCACACGTGTGCTGGAGCTGAGCTCGCGTGCCCACCGATATGGCTCTGCGTGCCACCTGTGGCACCCGTGCCATAGGTTCGCCATCACTGATCTAGACTTATATACCACTTCGCAGTGCTTTACAGCCATCTCTAAGTGGTTTATAGATTTATTTATTTATTTTATTTAACTTTTATACCGCCCTTCTCCTAGTGGACTCAGGGCGGTGAACAGCCAGGTAAAAAACATAATACAAAAGTTAAAATCATTTTAAAATAATTTAAATACAATTTGGCCCAAAATTTAAAACATGTCAATTAAAATCAATCAATATCAAACACTAAAACCAATTAAAGGATCAGGCCAGCCCGGCCAACTGAAAAAAGTAGGTTTTTAGGGCCCGACGAAAAGTCCGGAGGTCTGGAATCACTCGGATCTCTAGGGATAGATCATTCCATAGGGTAGATGCCACCACAGAGAAGGCTCTCTCCCGGGGGGTCACCAGCCAACATTGTCTGGCTGACGGCACCCTGAGGAGGCCCTCTCTGTGGGAGCGAACTGTCTGGTGGGAGGCAATTGGTGGCAGAAGGCGGTCCCATCAATACCCACGCCCTATGCCATGGAGCACTTTAAAGGTGGTCACCAATATCTTGAAGCGCACCCGGAAGTCCACCGGGAGCCAATGCAGCTCATGCAGGAGAGGCATCACATGGGAGCTCCCTGTCACTCCCATAATCCCCCACGCGGCCACATTCTGCACCAGTTGGAGCCTCCAGGTGCACCCCAAGGGGAGCCCCATGTAGAGAGTGTTACAGTAGTCCAGACGAGAAGTGATGAGTGCTTGAGTGACCATGCGTAAGGAATCCCGGTCTAGAAAGGGACGCAACTGGCATATCAGGTGAACCTGATAGAAAGCCCCCCTGGCCATGGCCGTCATATTCTCTTCTAAAGACAGCCTTGAGTCCAGGAGGATGCTCATGTTGAGAGCCCTTTCCGTGGGGGCCAATGATTCGCCCCCAATAACCAGCAATGGCACCAGCTGGCTATACCGGGACGCCGGCAGCTACAGCCACTTGGTCTTGGACGGGTTGAGTCGAAGCCTGTTTCTCCCCATCCAGACCCGCATGGCCTCCAGGTACTGGGACATCACTTCCAAGGCATTGTTGGGATGGTCTGGGGTGGAGATGTACAGCTGAGTGTCATCAGCGTACTGATGGAATTCCACCCCAAAACCACAGATGATCTTGCGGCTTTACATAAATGTTGAACAGGAGTGGCGAAAGGACCGACCCTTGTGACACCCTGCAAACAAGGCGCCTCGGGGTCGACCGCTGCCCCCCTGTCAACACAGATTGCGACCGGTCAGAGAGATAGGAGGAGAACCACCGTGCCCCCCACTCCCAGTCCCTCCAGCCGGTGCAACATGATACCATGGTCAATGGTATCAAAAGCCGCTGAGAGATCTAACAGGACCAGGATAGAGGAATAACCCCTACCCTGAGCCCTCCAGAGATCATCCACCAACACGACCAATGCTGTTTCCGTGCTGTACCCAGACCTGAAACCGGACTGGAGCGGGTCCAAATAGACAGCTTCAACCAGGTACTGGGGAAGCTGCCGCGCCACCACACTCTCAACAACCTTCGCAATAAAATGAAGGTTGAAGACTGGACGATAGTTAGCCAAAACAGCCGGATCCAGAGAAGGCTTCTTGAGGAGGGGCCTCACCTCCGCCTCTTTCAGGGTGGCTGGTAAGACATCCTCACTCAGAGAAGCATTGATAATACTCTGGAGCCAGCCTCGTGTAACCTCCCGGGAAGCCAGCACCAACCAGGAGGGACACGGGTCCAATAAACATGTGGTCGCATTCAGCCATCCCAAGATCCTGTCCATGTCCTCGGGAGCCACAGGATCGAACTCCTCCCAGATAACACTCTCAAGACCTGCCTCCGTCATCTCGTCTAAACTAACCCAGTCAGCGGCCAAGTCTTCCCGAATCTGAGTGATCTTATCATACAGATACTGTACAAAGTCCTCAGCTTGGCCCTGCAAGGGGTCATCCCGCACTTCCAGGTGAAGGAGGGAGAGGGTCACCCTAAACAGGGCGGCTGGGCAATTCTCTGATGATGCGATAAGAGTGGCAAAATAGTTAGATTTCACCGTTTTTATCACTACTAGGTAGGTCTTAATATGAGACTTTACTAGTGTCAGGTCAGATTCGGATTGGCTGGCCCTCCAACCACTCTCTAGGCGTCTTTTCCAGCGCTTCATCTCCCTCAGCTCCTCAGTAAACCAAGGAGCTAAGCGAGTTCAGTGCCGGGTCAGAGGCCGCAAAGGCACGACACGGTCCAAAGCGCCGGTGGCCGCACTGTCCCAGGCAGCCACTAGGACTTCAGCCGAGTCATGAGCCAGAGTCTCAGGAAATGGCCCAAGCTCCATCTGGAATCTGTCAGGATCCATCAGGCACCTGGGGTGGAACCACCTGGTCGGTTCCGCCTCCCTGCGATGAGGTGTAGCAGTCAGAAAGTCAACTCGAAGGAGCGAGTGGTCAGATCATGACAAGGGTTCAATACCTATATCCCCTATATCAAGGCCATTCAACCACTGACCAGAGACAAAAACTAAGTCCAGAGTGTGTCCACCCATGTGAGTAGGGCCGTGAATTACTTGAGTCAGGTCCATGGCAATCATGGGGGCCATGAACTCCCGAGCTACCTCAGACGTTTTGCCGACTGATGGCAGGTTAAAATCCCCCATGACCAAAAGCCTGGGGGTATCAACCGCCACTTCGGCTATAACGTTGAGAAGCTCGGGCAGGGTCATTGCCATGTGGCAGGGAGCCAGGTACGTGACCAACAAACCCATCTGCATCCCTCAACCCCATTTCACAAAGAGGGACTCACATCCGGCTATCTGAGGTACAGTGCTTTTTTTTTTAATTAAAAAGTTTTACAAACAAAATTTCCAAACATTTTCTCCCCCCCACACACCCAATCCTCCCCTTCCAACCTCCCTCCCTCTTACATCATTTTTACTTTTGCTTTTTTTTTTTTGCTTTTTTTTCTGGGTTTTTTGGGGGCTGCTCTTTTACCCCTTCCTTTTACTCCAACCTTTCTTCCCCTACTCCCCCTCCCTTCCTTCCTGCCTGCTTCACTCCTCCTCTCTCCTACTTCCCATTCTCCACTCCTCTCCTCTTCCCACCTTCTAACCTCCTCCTCCACTCCTCTTTCCCCTCCCTCTTCCTTCTCTCCTTTTCCTTTCCTACTCTCCTTTCCACTCTCTCTAGTCCTTCCCCTCTCTCCAGTTGTTTCCCTTTTCAATACAATCTAAAGTGGTATTCGAGCAGCCCCGATTTCCCAATTATGTTTACATTTATATAACATCTTTTCCCCAACCCATCCAACCCCCCCTCCCCACCCTAGACCTCCCAAAGCAGTAACAGGGTATTGCAATAACAAACATATACTAAAATATGCTAACATACTATAAAATTCAAAATTTCCCATAGATCCTTTAACTCCCCTTATTAAAGTTCATCAACCTCCCTAAAAATATTACTAACATTAAAGAAAGAAGATATCCATCCTTTTTACTTTAAGATTATACATTTTAAAAAAGACAAAAACCCTAAACTTTTATCTAAATCTTTTCTACTAATATAAATTCAAATTTTTTCCAAGGATATCCTTCAGTTAGTCTTTGTATACAGAACATCCAAACTATATTGTAACCTTTAAAACCCTTCGCAACTTCTCCAACAGTATGCAATTTCGGCACTTCTACAGTAAAACTAAACTTCTTATCCATCCTTTTTACTTGTTAAAATTAATCATTTAAAAAAAAAACCTTAAACCTTTTATCTCATGTAATTTTTAAAGTCATCAATAAAACTTCTTATATCATATATGCAAATATAAAATTCTAAATTTTCCGGAGGGTAACCTTCAAATTTTACTTTAACCATTATAGTACCATCATATCATTAAAAAGGAAAAGTTATCCTTTTTAAATATAAAACATAAAATAACCTCTAGAACTGCCAATTTAATCAGACTATTTCTTCTTTTTCTTGTATTTTTTCCAATCTTTGTTTTGCCATAATTCTTTCAAAGTCCCTTCTGCCCCTCCTTTTCTTTTTGAAAGTTTCTTAAACTTGATCTGAGGTTGATGTGTCATAGAAACTCGCTTCATTTTTGTGATCTTTTTCTTTAGCTTGAACTTAAAACCCTCATTTCGTCCTTTCTTGCTTGTATAGTCCTGCAGATCATTCCTTTGTTTGTCAAACCTCAAGCTGCCAAATAGTTCATCCACTTGTAATGACTGATACAACTGCAACTCTTCTGTAAACAAATTGGAAATGTCTGCCAGAGCCTCCATTTCAATCATATCCTCCTGCGTTCTGGTCCCACCAGCTTGCGTTTCACTCTCCAAGCTCCTCTGTTTAATTTCTTCTTGTTTCCCCACCAACACTTCATTATCAAACTTCTTTTGGGACTTTCTTTCAATTGAAGCCAAAATGTTAAGAATAAGAACTTCACAAAGAGGGACTCACATCTGGCTATCTGAGGTACAGTGCTTTACAGCCATCTCTAAGTGGTTTATAGAGTCAGCATATTTTCCTCCAACAATCTGGGCCCACATTTTACCCACCTCGGAAGGATGGAAGGCTGAGTCAACCTTAAGCTGGTGAGATTCGATCTGCTGAACTGCAGGTAGCAGTCAGCTGAAGTAGCCTGCAGTAGTGCACTCTAAACACTGCACCACCTCGGCTCTATCATGAAATCATGAGAAACTCATGGAAGATTTAGGACAGTCCATTCTCAACCCACCAATGAATTCTAGAGATTGGAAGTGGGACTTTGGCATGCAAAGGGAAGCTTGTAACAGTGAGCTACAGTTTTTCTAAAACAAAGAATCATGCGGATCCGACTGAATAAAAAAGATCCATAGGAATCACTGTCATCTCAACTGATTCCATCAGAGTTTCAGAGGTTTTTCCTCAATACTCAGCTTTCTTGGATCTCCAGATGTTGTCCTCAAATGTGTTACGTGTAAGGCAGGTTTTTCGTCAAATGACTGCCGTATTTTCTGCTTCAATAGTCCTATTTTCCAGTTAGAAGGAAATTCTGTATCCCCTGAATTTACATCCCTGCCTTTCAACTTACCTTTGAGGCCCAGATGATTGCATTGGAGTTAATGATGAAATCCTGGCCTGGGGGAGCCCTGGGATCTATTCGACCAACTTTCACAGAGACAAAAGATCGATTGGGGCATAGAACCCAGTTGAGGAGATCATATTGAGCTGATCCTAGTCCATTTTCTGAGAAGGAGACTTCTTCCCCAGCACTATTGTTGAAGTGGACATTCTTTAAGTAGCCAAGAAGCTGAAAGAAAAGAAACATTCAGAAACTGGAGTAATCAGGCAAAAATCACGAATGAGACATCATGGCTTCTATCATTCTGTGATGGCCACCATCCCTAGGAGATTGATGTACATCTGAGAAGCCAGAGGAGTTCCCTTGGTGGAGATCTGAGCAATCAGGTGTAACAAACGATATTTGGCACTTTCCCCAACATCACAAAAGGTTCTTTTTATTTTGGGACATTTTTATCATGATTAGTTCAACTTCAGTTTTACCAAACTGATACCTAGATTTTTATGCCTGTTCCAGAATTAGTAGTATGGTTTTAATCCTGTGATACCTGACTGCATACTGTTCTGACCTAGGCTTCCTTAAATAGCAAGAAGTAGAGTCTTAGTCCTGGCAAAACCCCTTTTATTTACACAGCTGTGAATTCCTTTCATTCACAGTCAGCAAGGCCGGGCAATCAGTCTTTCAGAGGAATATTTATCAACACAAACCTTATCTCACTTGGAAAGCTGCTAGATAATTAGGTTCCAAATGCAGGGCAAGGCAAAACTTGGCACAGAGTCTCTTAGAGTCACGAACAGAACCTTCCACTCTTGAAACAACCCAATTAATGAATTGTTTCCTGCAAAAGCCCACTCCCCATTTGCTCCTCTTTTGTTTCCTGTGGGAGGGGCCAATCACCTCCAAGGTGTGGCTTTATTTATTTATTTATTTATTATTATTATTCATATTTCTATGCCGCCCACTCTCTGAGGACTCTGGGCGGCTTACACCAAAGAAAGTATATTAATAGCATATTGCCTCCAACAATCTGGGTCCTCATTTTACCCACCTCAGAAGGATGGAAGGCTGAGTCAACCTTGAGCCGGTGAGATTTGATCCACTGATCTGCTGAACTAGCAGTCAGCTAAAGTAGCTGCAGTACTGTACTCTAACCACTGAGTCACCTCGGCTCTCAACCCCCAAGCCAACCCTGCTTTCTGGGAACAGGCTCCAGCTGTTCCTTTGCTTCACTGCTGTCTAGCTCCCTCTCTGCCTCCAATGGAGACCCCTCACCTGAGCTTTCCCCAGCCCCCAGGGCTGGCCCATGTTCCTCCCCAATCTCCTCACTGTCCAACCCTGTGGCCAGCTCTGTGGACCACCGAGGGGCCACAACAAATAAAGTTTTAAATGTTTTCTTTGGCCAAGGTCTTGTAATTCAGAAATCCATTTTAGAACCTACTAAATTATTTCTATCACAAGGGTGTGCAATTCCACTGACTTGTCTAGCTGATGTTCAAGGAGAACAGGATAGAGGAACCAGGTCTGAACCAATGTGTCTACATGCTCTGGTTTGTCACTTCACTACCCAGAAAAGTCCAACATTCAGCCATTCATGCTGAAAGTCTGATGGAAGTTCAGATCAAACACCCATTAGCACCAATTGCACTTGTGCTCTGTGTTCTGAAGCTTACAGATGCTGCTTTCACACAACAAGTTGAACTGTACAATAAATGGCAAACTAAACCAATGGGGTGGGGTCTTGTTGGATGCTAAGCCATAGGATAAACCCAGGATAAAATGAATTGAGTGTCTTTTGGGAGATAGGATTCAGGATACCTATTGAGAGAAACTGAGGTGGTTCTGCATGAATTTTGATTAGGATTTCAACTAACCTCTTTAAACACCATTTAAAAACACATCCATATTGCCAACTTGCTCTGGTTGAACCTCCTTCCTGAAATGGTCATCTCCTGAAGCTTGGGTAATTGTTGAAGACCTTTCAGGACCTTGCAGGAAGTTCTTCCCTCTATGGATCTTATAGACAAGTAGTTTGATTTACTTCTCTTTCCTTTCCTCTGTCACTTTTCAACAAAATAGTATACTTAATTCATACTATTGTTTTTAAAAGTATGGCTGTGAAAGTTGGACCATAAGAAAGGCTGAGCACCAAAGAGTTGAGGCTTTTGAACTATGGTGCTGGAGAAGACTCCTGTGAGTCCCTTGGACTGCAGGACGATCAAACCGGTCAGTCCTACAGGAGATCAACCCTGATTACTCTTTAGAAGGCCAGATCCTGAAGAGGAAACTCAAATACTTTGGCCGCCTAATGAGAAGGAAGGACTCCCTGGAGAAGAGCCCAATGCTGGGAATCATGGAGGGCAAAAGAAGGGTACAACAGAGAACAAGGTGGCTGGATGGAGTGACTGAAGCAGTCACCGTGAGCTTAAATGGACTCCAGAAGATGATAGAGGACAGGAAGGCCTGGAGGAATGTTGTCCATGGGGTTGCAATGGATCGACACGACTTTGCAACTAACAACAACAACAATTGTTTTTAATCACTGCTGTTTTAATCTATTCTGAGATTGATTGATACAGTAGCATACAGATATTTAAAAAGTAATTCAAGAAATAGATACGGGAAGCTGAGCATTTGTGGATTGGATAAAAATTCCCAGAAATTACCTGCCATAACTGGAAATTTGAAATCCTTTTTCCAACTCTCATCATGGCTGGTCGTGGGCCTGATTTGTACATGGCATGTAATGCATGTGCTACAGAATAAATAGCATTGTAGATATTGTAACTTTCACCAGTCATGCTCATTTCAAAAATGTAAGATGGTACATTTTGTAGATTCTCCCTTCCTGTACATTGTTTTTTCCCCTTTGTAGGGACTTTGCCTGGTTTGTAGAAATTGCAGTTAAAGATCAGTTTCCACCACAGCAGGAGAAAGACGTTCCCTTGAGCATTGAAGGGGTCTAAAAGCATGAGGAAATCTCTGAATTTTGAGAGATCCCCAGTGTGGTCCCTAAAATGCAAAGCTCCATGGAAGGGCTTTAAAACCCGCATTATATCTTGAGATCCCATCACTCTAACTTTCCAATGGGAAGTTAGGATCCAAACTTTCTGAAATGATGTCTGGAAAAATTGCTCATGAGCAAGTGCAAAGATCTGCACATTTGCAATACTGCTGGAATCTCCAAATAGAATAATTACTTCAGACATGGACCAAGTTTTGAAAATAGGATTGGATATCAATAGTTGACTTTCAAAAAAATCAGACTTTATCATTTCAGCGAAGGCCAGACAGATCTCCTTCTCATTGAGCATTGGAATTACGGATGAGATGAAATGTTCTCCATTGTCATCTTCAGGGGCCAGAAGCCCAACCCAGTTCCACTGGAAATACAGGAGCAGCTGGACTAAACCCACATATTGAGGAAATTCCTTGGGATTAATCCGGAAGAAGGAAGGATAATCTCTTCTGTCTCCCTGATTGAACTCAAAGCCAATACCGAGCTGGAAAAAGTGAGAATCCTCTTTAAGAGACAAAGTACAGTTTAATGGTTAATTCAAGGGTCACCATTGTGTAGTTGATTGCCACACCAGTCAGGGTGGCTCACTTGGAGATGCAAGCTCAAGACTCTTCTCTTCTCAGGAAGAGCCACCAGATAAGACATTCTGCCTGGTTGTGATATGTCAGAAGACAAGGGAAGAGATCATCAACCTGATAAAGAGAATAAACCTCACTAAAACTTTTTTATGAAGAATGAGTTGAGAAGGAATTCCTCTTGGCAAGTACAGCATTTCAATATTATCTCATCATTTATCTTGTTGTAATTAAATAAAAACACCTCTTGACAGATAACATATAATATGCTTGGGTTCTTTAAGACAGATACTTTTGATGTGTCCCTCAAACACTTTTGGTTTTATCTTTGGTTTCTTCTTTGTCTATTATATAAAGCATCCAGTGGAGCCCCCTTACCTGTAGGATCTTGAAGATGCTGAAGATGGAGGCCATCTGTCTTGAGGATTTGGAGCTGAGACCTCCAATGACGGAGAGCAGAGGGTCCTGCTTGTCACATTTGTAACCTGGAATCATTTTCTTTCGAGTGGAGAGCAGGGAGAAGCTGTTTGAGAAAATGGATAGCTCGATCTGGACATTGCTATAGATGTTGAAGCCAAGTGTGATGTTGGGCAGCAGAACCAAATCCTTGTTGATCTCTGTGACTGCAAAGACTAAGGCCAGGAACTGCTGATAGTTCTTGGGTACAAATCTAGAGTGAGACAAACATTGGGGAACGTTATAGGATGCTGATGGAATTTGTCCTGCCTTTTGAGCCTTTTTTGGGGGCAGCACATCTTATGTTTGAATGGCTTTTGTTTTGTTCTTCTTTTTTAAAGGATGTTCTTTATTAACCTTGGATGACTTTGTGATGAAAAAGAAAAGCCTGTTTGTCCATATCACGGACCGTTTTCTGCCTCTTTATCATATCTCCCTGCTTTCCCTTTCCTCCAGTGCCTGTAAACCTTCCCACTTGTTCCTCAAGCACCCTAAACAATTTTGGTTCTCTCTTGGAGCAGCTTCTTCAGGTGTGGCAACCATTTCTGAGCACAAGATTTCTCTCTCTCTCTCCCTCTCTCTCTCTCTCTCTCTCTCTCTCTCTCTCTCTCTCTCTCTCTCTCTCCCCTCTCTCTCTGTGACAGCATAGATTTACTGAAGGTTCATGAGCACTGCTGATTGCAAAAGTGAGTTTTGGTTATTTTAGTTATTCTTGGTTATTTACAGTATCCACCTCTGGAAAAAGATTAAGCTTTTCTTTCACTTTGCCATCATGACTTTCTGTCCAAATTGATGTTATAATGATGTGATGTTTCTTCATCAGGCCAGCACTGTTAGAACATAGCATAATAGAGTCCGAAGGGACTTTGGAGGTCTGAACTACACTAGAAGATTGCAAACATCATGGAAAGAAGTATTTCTGAAAGGAGACCCTGAGTCTAAAAGAAAGCAAATATCATCTACATTTTTCCCCCCATCCAAGTGAAACTTACACCTATCCAAGTGAAACTTACACCACTGTAAAATCAAAGAAAGTTGTGGGTTTTTGAAAGTGTGGGGTGTTGGGTACAATCACCGTTGCCAGGGGCAAATTCCCACCAATATTGAGATGACCAGGCCTGTAATAACTTTGCTGAATCTGGAAAGGGGTGGACAGCAGTTTGCATCCTCTTACTGTTTGGATCCTCTTAGCAGTAATGGGAGGCAGCAGCCAAAGCAACAGCAGCATCGGGAGAGGCAGCCCAGTCATTCTGATCCCTTTTCCTCCTATAACAGAAAATCAAGGTTTGTGTAGAAGCTGAATTGCAGGTAGCACTTGAAATGTCACTAGAGCTTTAGAACCATAGAGGGAAGCTGTGTAACCTGGATGGCCCAGGGGAAAATTTATATCAACCGTGCTTCTTACCTGTGTGTGATCTGTGACCAAAGAGAAAATTAAGGCCAGCTGGATATTACCAGGAATTACCGAAGTTCTTTGCAATACATGCTAAGGTGACACATCCCACCCTCACCTTGAGAACCAAGAATATATTGTTTAAAGCAGATTTTTATCTTGGAAGATATTTGTGGGTAGAAATCCATAGAGGATACATTGAGAATGACTGTTCTTTCGATAATTGCAAAGGAAAGCAATTGTTCTGTCTAGTTAGCAATAGTTTCTCTTCAGACATTTGAAGAGAAAAACAGGTTTGTGTCCCTTGTCCCTAATCCACAGAGCAGATGGACTTGAGAGTCAAGATGAAATTGGATATTTGACCTACATGACCTACATGAGTCCCAGCGGTGGGTTTCCAATATTCTTACCACCGGTTTGCACTCGCTTTTCACATGTGGTTTCCATGCATGTGCCCGGCCTTCCACTTTCTGGTTTTTCTTTGAAGAGGTTTCGCTTCTCATCCAAGAAGCTTCTTCAGTTCTGTAGAGTATTAGTATAATAGTATTATGTGGGTCTATGCTTTCTCTGAAGCTGGTTCCATTCAGGCTTGGAGGGGATAGGTCTAAACCAGTGATGGCTAACCTTTTTGGTGCCGAGTGCCCAAAGCACACATGCACAAAACCCCAAAATGCAATGCGAGCACCTCCCAAGTATGCACCCCCCCCCCTTTGCCCATTTTTGGCTTCTGGGTCAGTGCAGGCAGCTTTCGAGGCCCAATATAGGGTGTGGGGAGGGGGCACACGCATGTGTGGAAAACCCCAAAATGCAACATGAGTGCCCATCCACACGCGCCTCGCCCCCCACATATGTGTGGCAGAGACCGAAGACCAGCTGGCCAGCAGGAGGCATGCATGCATTGGCAGTGGAGCTGGGCTGGGGTAACAGCTGGCGTTCCCACAGAGAGGGCTTTATGTGCCATCTGTGGAACGTATGCCATAGGTTTGCCATCACAGATCTAGGCTATCCCCTAATATTCAAGGTGCCCCAGTGAGATCTTTTTAATTGGAGGTCAGTGTCATGAGGACATTGATGATATTCAACTGCACAACCATGGACTGACCAAGCAATAGCAATAGCATTTAGGCTTCTATACTGCTTCATAGTGCTTTGCAGGATTCTCTAAGCAATTTACAGAGTCAGCATATTGCCCCTAACAATCTGGGTCCTCATTTTACTAACCTCAGAAGGATGGACGAATGAGTCAACCTTGAGCCATTCGGGATTGAAGGAATCAAACTCCTGGCAGCGAGCAGAGTTAGCCTGCAGTACTGCATTGTAACCACTTCACGCCCATAGCTCTGGTTATTTACATGCTATAGAGCCTCGGTGGTGCAGTAGTTAGAATGCAGTACTGCAGCCTACTTCTGCTGCCTGCCTGATAGCTGCCTGCAATTTAACAATTCAGATCTCACCAGGCTCATGGTTGACTCAGCCTTCCATCTTTCCAAGATTGGTAAAAATAGGACCCAGATTGTTGGGGGCAATATGTGGAGTTAGTAAAATCGTTTAGAGAGGGCTGTAATGCACTGTGAAGCAGTATATAAGTTTAAGTGCTAAGGCTATTGCTGTACAATGTTTTCAACAGGAGCAGTACCCAAAGCCCCAGAATGAGTCACACTATCTCGTGACCAGAAAGGATACATCAGATTAAAACATACAACCAATTGCAAGCAGAGAATATCACAAATTACATCAGGAAAAAATTCTCCAAGGTGGAAAGGTAGAGCAGTGCAAAGCATGAAGGTCTAACTTCATGGGTTTGCCTAAGTCATCTCTAGAAACAGCTGAGAAATATGGCTGTCAGAACACTTTGTTCAGTTCCTGGGGAAAGAGGAACCCTTCCCTTTGTTAGGCTGAAGAGAGAAGAGACAAACTAGACTGCAGCATCTCTGTCAACTTGCAAAGCATCCCTGGCCTGCTCTTGAGTTGCCATAAGCAAGGGGGATAGGAAACCAATGAAACGGCATGGCAGCCAAAGACAGAGGCACATTCCAGATTTATCTCTCTCAAGGGTGTATCCTACGGTTACCTACAGCAGTCGGAGGGGAGTGATCTCTACAACCTGCAAAATTGCTCCATTAGTGAATGTGATTGATGACACACCCTGGGGGGGATAGGGAAAACAGGGTCATGGTGGCGGCATAAATTACATAGTCAGAGCTGGCTTCACTTGGGAACCTGACAATCTCCATATTTACCTTCTCTACTTTTGTTTTTTTTTAACCAACTGCAAATGTATGTCTATAAAATTTACTCTTTCTACTTTTTCAATAGTAACTGCAAATCATCCTTACACATTTAGTAACTGCAAAGCTTTTTTAACCCCCAAAACTAAGTAGTGCTTATTTTTAAGGTTGATTTTCAGACCTGGCTCAACTTTGGCTTCTAAGTAAAAATGATCCTTAACTCCATTTGTTGAGAAAGGTATAGTTTGCCAGAAGTCAAGTGAATTTCAGTAGTGTAAAGCCAGAACGTAGAGTTCACGCCAGATTTTTGCCAGTTAATTTCCCTTCCTTGGTCCCTTCCCATTGTTTTATCGCTCATTGTCCATTCAAGTTTAAACAAGATGCTTTGGAAAGAGTCACTCTACGCGTTGGCATTCTTCTCCCAGGGACACCACCTTGAAGGTTTCATTGATTCTCACACACAGATAAATCTTCTCACAGTTCAGTTTCTCTTTCCACCCAGGCGCTCACCCAGAGGTGGTATTCAGCCGGTGTGAACCAATTCAAGCAAACCTGTAGCGGCTACTGAGGGTGGGGGTGGGCCTGCCTGATCACTTGCCCGGACATAATTCCATCCTATTTAGCCACGTTTTTGAGGCCAGGTGGAAGGCGTGTGCACACGCAAGCAAAGAGCATGTGAGGAAGGCGGATGCATGAAGCGAGCGAACATGTGTGCATGGAGCGAACTGGTGGTAAGAAATCTGTGAACTGAATGCAAAGCAGGGTTTTTTCCCCCCAACATTCACTGCAGCATATATGCCATGATTATAATCTCTGAAATGAATTTCCGTGAACTTGCGGGATCGCCTACTACCACCAATAGCCTCCCACCAACCGGTACGCTCCCATAGAGAGGGGCTCATCAGCCAAACAATGTCGACTGGTGGCCCCCAGGGGGAGAGCCTTCTCTGTGGGGGCACCCACTATCTAGAACGAGCTCCCCCTGGAGATTAGGAGGATCCCGGATCTTCGTGCTTTCCGCCGTGAGTTAAAAGCCTTTCTGTTCCATCAAGCGGGCCTGGCCTAATTTTCTCCCTTTTCGTAAAAACAATTTTATAATTTTTAATATCTAAATTTGGGGTTTGAATTTTTAAAACTGGGATTTTAAAGACTTGTGGCTATTGTTTAATCTGATTTTATTTGCTTTTAAATTTTGTATACATGTTTTTATTTTTGCCTGTTCACCGCCCTGAGTCCCTTCGGGGAGAAGGGCGGTATATAAATATAATAAATATAAATATATAAATATAAATATAAATATAAACTGAATGATCCTGAATGAACTGAAGATCATTTATAGATCACCTAGCTGATCTGGCACAACATGGTTTACTAAGATACTCTGAGATATGATGTCAATAGAATGGAATGGAATGGAATGGAATGGAATAGAATAGAATAGAATAGAATAGAATAGAATAGAATAGAATAGAATAGAATAGAATAGAATAAACAGAGTTGGAAGGGACCTTGGAGGTCTTCTAGTCCAGTCCCCTGCCCAGGCAGAAAACCCTACATCACTTCAGACAAAAGGTTATCCAACATCTTCTTAAAAATTTCCAGTGTTGGGGCATTCACAACTTCTGCAGGCAAGTTGTTCCACTTATTAATTGTTCTCACTGTCAGGAAATTTCTCCTTAGTTCTAAATTGCTTCTCTCCTTGATTAGTTTCCATCCATTGCTTCTTATTCTACCCTCAGATGCTTTGAAGAATAGTTTGACTCCCTCTTCTTTGTGGCAACCCCTGAGATATTGGAACACCGCTATCATGTCTCCCCTAGTCCTTCTCTTCATCAAAGTAGACATACCCAGTTCCTGCAACCGTTCTTCATATGTTTTACCTCCAGTCCCATAATCATCTTTGTTGCTCTTCTCTGCACTCTTTCTAGAGTCTCCACATCTTTTTTACAACATGGTGATCAAAATGTGGCACAAGGGATAGTTTTTTGTTTTGTTTTTTTAATTTTATTTATATGCCGCTCTTCTCTGGAGACTCAGGGCGGCTTACAATGCGTTAAACAATAGCCTTCATACTTTTGTATATTTTATACAAAGTCAGCTTATTGCCCCCACAAACCGGGTCCTCATTTTACCCACCTTAGAAAGGATAGAAGGCTGAGTCAACCTTGAGCCTGGTGAGAATTGAACTCACGGTAATTGCAGGCAGCTGGATGTTAAATGCTGCCTTAGTAGGAGGCATTAGTCTCCTACTCCACTCAGGCTCCTGTTAAAGCAATGTGTGCATAGTGATATTATCTTCTAACCCTAACCGTGAAATTCCACCATGTTGATGAGGCAACACAGCAGAATTGAGTAGGAAGTTGAGAATTTAATCTCCGCCATGAAAGAAAGGAACAGAAGCAGGAAATTCTACAAAGCCTCAGGAGATTATGGAAACAAACATATATACTCAACAACACTGAGAGGGAACCTAATGCTTTAAAACACTAAAATAGTAAAATATCTAATTAAAAGGAATAAAATTAGAAAATGTCCTTCTTGAAATAATGAACATTTTTGACAGCAAGCTTTATTTTCACTTAGGGCACTGGGCTTCACTGGGGACAACTGAAAGTGATGGAATTTGAATGGCTGCATGATTGGTTATTTATTTATTCATTCATTCATTCATTCATTCATTCATTTATTTAGTCAAGAGTGTATTAGGTAATTTATATAAGCATAAGTAGTGGTGGGTTGCTCCTGGTTCGCACCGGTTCGCAAGAACCAGTAGTAAAAATTTGTAGTAGTTTGGAGAACTGGTAATAACATTGGCTGGCCATGCCGCCGAACCGGTACCCGGCCCGGTTGCCGCTCGCTTACCCCACACACCTCTTCGGCTGAAAAAAATGCTTTTAAAAGTTAAAAAAAAAAAGCCTCTGATGATTGCGCGGCTCAGCTGGGATCATCAGAGGCTTCTGAAAGCATTTTTTCTGCAACCTCTTCGGCTGAAGAGGTTGTAGGGGGAAAAAAGCCTTTAAAAGCCTCTGGTGATCCCCGCTGAGTTGCCTGATCGTCAGAGGCTCCTAAAAGCATTTTTTATGCAACCTCTTAAGGTTGTAGAAAAAATGCTTTTAAAAGTAAAAAAAAGAAAAAAGTTGGCCACGCTCACCCAGTCACATTACCCCCCCACCAAGACACGCCCACCAAATTAGCCACGCCCATAGAACTGGTAGTAAAAAAATTTAGAACCCACCCCTGAGCATAAGTATGAATTGAATACATAAAATAGATACAAATAGAGGAAACATTAGGACAGGAACAGTAGGCACACTGGTGCTCTTCTGCACGCCCCTTACAAACCTCTTAGGAAGGGGTGAGGTCATCAGTAGACAGTCTTAGGTTAAAATTTTGGGGGTTTTGGGATGAAACCACAGAATCAGGTACTATATTCCAGTCATTGACAAATTTGTTGCTGACAAAAGGTCTTTTTCTTTCTTTCTTTCTTTCTTTCTTTCTTTCTTTCTTTCTTTCTTTCTTTCTTTCTTTCTTTTTCATTCTCTTATTCATATAATTTCTATATCTGCCCACCTCAAGCAAGCAAATCTTACTGTAATCAGTTATTGCCCTTGAAAAGGCATTATTTAATGGACCTGTTCCTTCCTTCTCTGTCATCATGATTTCAAAATATAAGATAGCAAATATGCTTCAAAGATAAATATGTTTCCCATCCCTGCATGAATTAGAGATTTTTGTTCCTTATCATATTTTCTTTACAATTAAGATGGGGCCTTAGTATAATAATGTAGCATTTGGGGGAAAAGATACAACCCAAGACACCAGCCCCAGAGGCCAAAATGGAGAAGATCTCCACAGCCACCATGGACTTCCCTTTGGTGCTCAAGTACGTGGGGAGGAAGGAGATCCAAACACTGCAAAAGACCAGCATGCTGAAAGTAATGAACTTGGCTTCGTTAAAACTATCAGGCAATTTCCTAGCCAAAAAGGCCATGATAAAACTCACGAGGGCCAGAAACCCCAGGTAGGCCAGGACAGTGTAAAACATTGAAGCTGAACCTTCATTACATTCCAAGATTGTCTCTCCTATCAAGGAGTGGAAATCCAAGTTAGGAAATGGGGGAGAGGTTATCAGCCAAGTAGCACAAAGAACCGCTTGGACAAGAGGACAGGATACAACAATGCAATTGGTCAGTGATTTTCCTAAGAATTTCCTTGTCTTGTTCCCTGGCTTAGTGGCCATGAAGGCCAGAACTACCATGACAGTTTTTGCTAACACAGAGGAAACTGCAAGAGAAAAGACAATTGCAAAGGCAGTTTGTTGGAAGACACAGGTGAGCTTCTTCGGTTGACCAATGAAAAGGAAGGAGCAGAGGAAGCAGAGCAGGAGGGAGATCAGGAGGAGGTAGGTGAGATCTCGGTTGTTGGCCTTGACGATCGGTGTGTCACGATGCTTATGGAAAATTGCTAGGACTGCCAATGTGATCAAAGAGAGAGAAAGAGTAAGAGATGCTAAAGTGTACCCCAGGGTATCTTCATAGGAAAGGAAGTGGATCTTCTTGGCAATGCAGTGGTCTTTGTCCTTGTTGGGATATTGGTCTTCTGGACAAAGATCGCAGTGAACTGCATCTGAAAACAAGAATCTTTGTCTTAAGTATTTCAGAGGCATCCACAGTTAGCATTATCTCCAATCTAGCCTAAGATCTCACGTGTGACTCTTTTCTGTTAGGTCTAATTCAAAAAGAATGTAAAAAAAGGATCCCATAGACAATTTATGATGCCTTTAATGGCAAATTGTCCTTGATTCCAAATGCCTGAGAATTAAATGCCTGGGGATTAGATGTCCTTCTCCGGTCACTGGACATTTGCATTATTATTTTGGCTTTCTTTGTGAGTGAAAAATTGGCACTTTATTTCCCCCCCTTTATATTTAAAGCCTAAGAAGATTGACTGATCTATCAGTCAGGAATCCTGCTAATTGCTGTTTTATCTCAGGGGTGAAATCCAGCAGGTTCTGACAGGTTCTGGAGAACCAGTAGCGGAAATTTTGAGCAGTTCAGAGAACCGGCAAATACCACCTCTGGCCAGCCCCAGAGTGGGTTGGGAATGGAGATTTTGCAGTATCCTTCCCCTGCCACACTCACCAAGCCACGCCCACCAAGCCACACCACACCTACAGAACCAGTAGTAAAAAAAAAATTGGATTTCACCACTGCATTATCTGTTGGTGTGTCATAAGACCAGAAGGTGACACACACACATCGAGATGCACAAATACACACACAAACAGATGTTGAACAGGAGTGGGTGAGGAAATGACTCTATTTTTCCCATCATCCTCTCAGAAGTTGTTTTTCAGGGAGGAGCTAACAGACATTGTAGATTGATCATTTTTCCTGACAGGCTACAAGTTTCCAGGGAGATTGACGGTCCTGATAGAAGCAGCACTATAAGTAATATCAGTCTTGAAAACCTGGACACACTGTGCCATTCATTCCGAAAAAGTATTAGTAGTTGGTTTTTCCATTGTTATGGAACAGGACGTATGGAAAGGACAGCCATTTTTTTTTTTACAAATTGCTGCTTTGAATCCACCCTGGTTGAGGAGAGCAGTCCTGCCAATCCTCGCCCCTCCGGGGTGGGAAGTTAGACTGTGCAGGCAGGACAATTTGTATCTGCATTCTGAAATGGGCCATACCTAGCACTACCTGACTCTGTGGTTACTTTCCCAAACCTCCATAACTTTAACCTTAGACTGTCTACTGTTGACCTCACCCCATTCCTAAGAGGTCTGTGAGGGGCGTGCATAAGAGTACCACCATGCCTGTCCTACTGTCCCAATTTATTCATATCCTTATCCTGTATTCATAATCATGTTTATACTTATATCTGTTATCTTATATGTGTTTGACAAATAAATAAATAAATGACCAGAAAAGTCTTAATATTTTGATCTACTGAATGTCTTCCTTGATCCATTCGAAGGGTCCTCTACCTGTCTGATTAGAAATTATATTTTATTCTTGATACTGTTTTCAGAAATCACCCAAAATTTGTTAGTATATTGATCCAATTAAGGGCTTTCTTGATCCTGAAAGTTCTACATTTCCAGTATACTCTACCTGTCTGATTAGAAATTGCCCCTTCTGGACAAGGGGCACATTGGTAGCAGCAAATCTGTTCACCCTCTGGGACACGTCTCCTCTCTCCTACATGGCACCTCTTCTTGCCACACCTGGCAAAGGGCACCTTCTAAAAGAGAAAAGAAAGATTGGAGATAGTGTTATTTGATCACCTGATTGTAGGGACTCTCCAATCGCCATTATTTTGAGGACCAGGCATTAGTACCATCCATTTAGTGCTGTCATAACTTCAAATGGTCACTAGAGGAATGGTTTATCAATGCAATTATGTTCTTGATTTCTCACTTTGAGTTACAATCACTCAATCAGAATCAGAATAGAGCTGGAAGAAACCTTGGAGGTCTTCTAGTCCAACTCCCTGCTCAAGCAGGAAACACTATACCATTTCAGACAAATGACTGTCCAGTCTCTTCTTAAAAAACCTCCAGTGATGAAGCACCTACAACTTCAGAAGGCAAGTTGTTCCATTGCTTAATTGTCCTCACTGTTAGGAAGTTTCTCCTTCATTCTAGGTTGCTTCTCTCCTTGATTAGTTTCCATTCACTGTTTTTTGTCCTGCCTTCTGGTGTTTTGGAAAATACGTTGAACCCTCCTCTTTTTGGCAGCCTCTCAAATACTGGAAGACTGCTATCATGTCATCCCTGGTCCTTCTTTTCTCTAGACTAGCCATACCCAAGTCTTGCAATTGTTCTTCAAATGCTTTAGCCTCCAGGCCTTTAAATGTCTTAGTTGCTCTTCTCTGCACTTTTTCCAAAAATCTTTTTTCAAATGTGATGACCAAAACTGTATGCAGGATTCTAGGTGTAGCCTTACTAAGACTTTATAAAGCGGTGCTAATACTTTACATGATTTTGATCCTATGCCTCTATTTATACAACGAAGGATTGTATATACAAACATGAATCTGATTCACAAAAAGCAGATCCTTCACCACACAACTGTTACTCTTTGTGAGCCAATCCACTTCTTTTCCAGTGAGAAGGACATTCTGCATCTCCATTAGAGAATGAATCTTTCCCTAAATTCAGAACATCTCCTTCCAGCCTACCTTTGTGGCCCAGATAATTGCATCCAGGTCGATAGTTAAATCCTTGTCTAGGGGAGCCCGGGGGTCTATTTGCCCAACTTTCACTGGGACATAAGAGAGATTAGGGAAAAAAATCCAGTTGAGAAGATCATATTGAGCTGATGCCAATCCATCTTCTGAAAAGAAGACTTCATCTCCAGCAATGCTGTTGAAGTGGACATTCTTCAAATAGGGAAGGAGCTGAAAGAAAAAAAAAAGATACTTAGGAACTGAGATAATTAAAAATGACAAGCCATGGTTTCTATCATTCTATGATGACTATCATTTTAGGAGATACTTCCAAACCTGTAAAGCTAAACCTGTTAGTGTGGTGGATTTTTGAGTGATGAGGAGCAGTATCAAATCACAGGAATGTATTATGGAGATTTACAAAGGCTTCTTTTATTGTACTTAGGAGTACAATAAATCTTATAGTAAACAATTGGTCTGTGTTCACACAAGATGCTAAGCCACAGAAAAATAAAGGAAGAAAAATCCATCTCAGTTTCAATCCGGGAGGAAAATGCTGGAAATAAAATGGAGGCTGCCTACAAGGTTTAATTGGTTTTCTAGAAACGTCAGTCACAGCAGCATGTTTCTGGGGTGGCTGACCAATTGGCTGGGTGAGTGGATGGATTTTTATAGGGTTCTGGGGTTTGGTGATTGTGATGCTCCAGGGGTGTTGTGCAATGTAGTGTACCTTGTGTCTTTTGCTATTCTAATGGTGGTGGGTAAATCCTATTATGTCCTAAAGGTCATGTCCTTTACTTGAGTGGGGGGATGTAAATTCTTAATCCCATCAGCTTCTGCCTTCTGTGGGAACTGTGGCTGAAGGCGTTTTGTTTATGAATAGATTGACCCAGTCTTTCTTAATAGGTACAAAATATCCATCTCTAAAGAAGTAAGCTTGAGGCCACAGCAGGAAGACTGGGGCTGCTTTCTGCCTTTGTTAGGATTTTTTTTTCTCCATTTCTCCTTTGTGGAAATATAATATCCTGCCTCTTTTAATATTCCCCAATATATTTCATTCTCTAGGAGGGGGAGGCTTCCCACAGAAGCTAAATTGTCCTTTTACAGACTGGATTCAGACTTTGTTCAAAATGAAACTTAGGTGGCTCTGCAAACATGGCCAGTGGGACTTCTACTGATACTTTGAAGCATCTTGCACAAAGGAACTCAGATTATCATCTTATGTTGGCTGACATCTCTTCCTTAGAATGGGAAACTCGGGGAACTTTTCAGATCTTTATAGGGAAAAACTTTCTCTAGGGATCTCATAGAAAATTGGCTTAGTTTTTTTCTCCCTCCTACTTCTTCATCGAAACATTATACGTAATTCATTTTACCATATTGTAAGTAATTGACATTTTTATTTTTTTTTATTATTGAAAAAGTTTTACAGATACAAATTTCCCCCCCTTTTTCCCCCACCCTTCCCCAACATTATAAAAATACTTATACATAAAATATAATTCCCTCCCAATCCCACCCTAACCCTCCCCACCACCCCTTTCCCTCCCATCCCCCTTGACTTCCACTATATGCAATACTAATAATTCCAAACAATATATATGTTATTCATCCCTTCCATATCTTTTTCTCTATTTACTAGCTTATCCATCAATCCCCCTCAGCTGAAAGCTACATAATATTTTCTAGTCTGATATTTATTCTGTATGTAATCAACCCACTTTTTCCATTCCTGTATATAATTCTCAAGCGTCTGATCTTTTAAAAAAGCTGAAATCTTTGCCATTTCTGCAAATCCAGCCATCTTCTGAGTCCATTGGTCCACAGTCGGTAAGGCATCATTCTTCCAATATTGAGCAATCAACAACCTAGCTGCTGTCACCATATACAAAATCAATTTTGTTTCTCCCAGTGTGAAATCCTTAACTATACCTAGTAAAAATAATTGCGGAGAAAATTGTATTTTTTTCTTCAAAACATTTTGCATAACCCACCAAATTTTTATCCAAAAAGCCTTCACTTTCTTACAAGTCCACCAAATATGATAATATGTAGCATCTAAACACTCACATCTCCAACATTTTGGTTGAACGTTAGGGTACATGCAAGACAATTTCTTGGGATCTAAGTGCCATCTATAAAGCATTTTATAAAAATTTTCTCGCAGATTCTGTGACTGTGTAAATTTAACATTCTGAACCCATATTTTTTCCCAAGTGTCCATCATAACTGGTTGAGAAAAATTCTGTGCCCATTTAATCATACAATCTTTAACTAACTCATTTTCTGAATCCCTTTCTAGCAAAACATTATAAACTCTCTTAATATGCATTGGACCTGTCTCTTTTATCTGTCTAACCGATTCCACTTCATATTCCATTAAACCAGTTTGTTGATCTTTCCATCTCATCTGCAATTGATTATACTGCAACCAAGTCAAAAAAATCCCTTCTTCCAACAGCGTTTCCAAAGTCTTCAACTGCCATCTACCCCCTTCAGTATAAAGTAGCTCTTTGTATAACCCCCCCCCCCGAGTGACTTAATATTTGTATTCCACATGGTATCAGCAAGATCCAGCCAAAATGGAATCTTATAATCCCAATTGATTCGGTGCTTCTTCCAAATTCTCATCAAGGCATTTCTAAGTATATGACTATTAAACACTTTATCCACTTTATGTTCATAAAATAAGTATGCGTGCCATCCCCAAACAAGGTCGTGACTTTCTATATTCAGTAATTCAGTCTTAGTTTTTCCAAACCAATCACTTATTTGTGTCAGTGCAGCTGCTTCATAATATAATCGAAGGTTTGGAAGTTTAAGACCACCCCTCTCACGAGTATCTTGCATAATTTTCAGTTTCACTCTCGGTTTTTTTCCATTCCAAACAAAATTATTCACTCCTTTTTGCCATTCTAGCAATGGTTTATCAGATTTGAGCACCGGTATCATTTGAAATAAAAAGATAAATCTGGGTAGACATTTTTATTTGTTTTGATGGGTAGCCTGGGAATTGAGAATCTATGGAGATTCTCAGTCATCTGGGTTGTCCCAAAGGTACCTTTTCAGAAGACAACTGGACTTTGTTTTTTCTTTGAAGACCTTTCACTCTCATCCAAGAAACTTCTTCAGCTCTGACTGGATGGTGGGGAATGGAAGGATTTATACCCCATGCAGACAAAGCTGCTCATTTGCATCCTTTTAGAGAGTTGTTGAGGGCACTTGGAGGTTAATCACAGGGCAGAAAACATCCTTCAGCCAAGAAGGCTCTACACCCATTTGTACTACTCAAGTGACCCTGAGGACACAGATAAACCTCCAAGTGGCCTCAACATTCTCTCTAAAATAATGCAAATGAACAGCTGTGTGCAAGGAATATAAGCGTGGAAATATTTACTAAGTCGATCAAGAAACATCCATGGGAAGCCGATCAAGAAACATCCATGTTCTCTTCTCTTCTCTAAAGATCTTTAAAATGGATGAAAAGTCACTGAGATTACCTGCCATGGTTGCACACTTGAGATCCTCTTTCCAAGCCTCATCATGGCTGGTCGTTCTCCTGAGCCATGCATGGTATCTAATGCATGCGCCACAGCATAAACGGCATTGTAGATATTGTAGCTCTTATCCATCATGCTCACTTCAAACATGTAAGATGGCAGAGTCTGTAAATTCTCCTTTCCCGTACAGGGTTTTTTCCCCTTTTGAGGGATCTCTCCTGGTTTGTGGATCTTGCAGCCAAAGACCTGTTCCCACCATGGAGGGAGAAAGACATCTCCTTGGGGGTTCAAGGGGTCTAAAGACAGAAGAAAGTCCCTGAATTCTGGGACATTGTGGCTATGATCCCTGAAATGCAAAGCACCATGGAAAGGCTTTATGATTTGAAAGAATTCCTTAGGTTCCAGTGCACTAACTTCCCAATGAGAAGTCAGGATCCAAACTTTTCCAAATGGCATCTTAGTCTTATGTTCATACAGGGGCAGAGCCATATATAGAGTTACAATTTTACTGGAGTCTCCAAACAAAACAATTACTTCAATTTTAAACCATGTTTGGAAAAATAGTATTAATGTGAGTACTGTATTAAGATCATTATTCAACATTTTAGTGAAGGCCGGGCAGATCTCCTTCTCCTTGAGCATTGGCATCAGAGTTGAGATGAAATGTTCTCCGTTGTCAGTTTCCGGGGCCACCAGCCCAACCCAGTTCCACTGGAAATACAGGAGCAACTGGATTAAACCCACATATTGAAGAAATTCCTTGGGATTAATCCGGAAGAAGGAAGGATAATTCTTTCTGTCTCCTGGAGTGATTTTGAGGAAATCAAAACCAAACTGCAGAAAGGGAGAATCTTGTTTTAGAAAGGAGTTTTTGAAGACAAGTTCAAAGGTTATGCTGATGTAAAGGATCTTGTGGTTTTTGGCTCCACCAGTCAAGCTGCTTGACTTTGGTTGGAGTGAGAGCTCTCCATTTGCATTATTGTACAAAATATCTTCAAGGAAAAACAAAGGAAGAATAGTTGCTTCTTGAAAAAAGCACCTCTGGGACACCTATGACATAGTTTGCCTGCCTCTGGCATGTGAGAAGCCAAGAGAAAAAACCATCAACCTGATTCACACAATAAATCGGACTGAAGAGTGGCTACGTTTACAAAGACTCAGTTATGAAGGAAATCATGGAGTGAATCGTTTCAGTAAGACCTTATTGTCAACCTCTTTGTGATGGGGGTATCAAAAAACATATCCTGACAGACAAAATTCAAAAATAAACTATTCAACTCTTGCATGAGTTCTCCAAATCATGGACCCCTGGTTGTCCAAAAATAACATTGACTTCGTCTCTGGATTCTAAGTGCACTTCTGTTCTGTATCTGCTCCCTACTGGTATCCTATGGAACCCCCTTACCTGTGGGACCTTGAAGATGCTGAAGATGGAGGCCATCTGCTTTGAGGATTTGGTGTTGAGATCTCCAATGACAGAGAGCAGAGGGTCCATCTTGTCACATTTGTAATCTGGAACCATTCGGCCTCGTGTAGACAGCAGAGAGAGGCTGTTCCAGGAAATCCTCCTAAAAATCTGTCTATTGTCATAGATATGGAAGCCAAGTGTGATGTTGGGGAGGATGGCCAAATCCTTGTTGATCTTTGTTACTGCATGTACCAAGGCAAGAAAGAGCTGGTAGTTCTTGCAGACAATACTATAATTAGAAAACATTTTGGAATATTACAGAGAAATTTGTGTGTCGTGATGTACTTTTCCTTCTCTCTCTCTCTCTCTCTCTCTCTCTCTCTCTCTCTCTCTCTCTCTCTCTCTCTCTCT
>WNWU01000210.1:322426-335795 GCA_012654045.1 Ptyas mucosa
CCCCCCCCCCCCCCCCAAAAAATTCAAAATCTTTAAACATTTAAACAATACTTTTTAAGGACCATCATCTCGTCAAGCAGGGTTATTTTCCATTTCTCCAGGCTTTCTTCTTTTCCTTTTTACGAACTTTCTTCTTAACTTTGATCCCTCTGCCTTTTTTAACTCCAGAAAAATTTTGCGGTTTTTGGGATTGGATATTATAAACTTTTTGCAGGAAGTAGCTTCTTCTGGGAACAGCTCTTCATCAACTTCCAGAGTTTCTTGCTCCTGCTCAGCCTTCATCTTTCTCTCTTCTGTAAGATCAGCTATGGTCTGTTGTTGTTTTTTTTCCTCTCCCAGCTCTTCATTCAATCCCCCACTGCTAGATTGCAACTCAGTATTTCCATGTATTTCCTGAAATTTCCTGACAGTTAGAACAATTAATCAGTGGAAAGATTTCAGAAGCTGTGGATGCGCCAATACTGGAAGTTTTTAAGAAGAGATTGGACAACCGTTTGTCTGAAATGATATAGATTTTTGTGCTTGAGCAGGGGATTGGACTAGAAGACCTCCAATTCTGTTATTCTGTTATATTAAACAGAAATTTTGCTCTCCAAATAACCATTTTTTAAGCATTTTGTGTATTTTTATGTGTAAGTTTATTAAACAAGCAAGAGACTGTCATATAACCGTGTTTTCCTCCCATCTCAATAATGTACAAGTCACAACCAGTCATTTATTCTCGTCCATCCTTCATTCCTTTCTTCCCTCTATGTCTGCATCCTTCTTTCATCGTAATAATTAAGTAATAAAAATAACAAGGGAAAGAAAGTGTCATTAATGTCTACTTTACATGATCATATTTAATAATAAATCTGTATCTCAATTAATTAATAGAGAGTAGAATAATGTGGTTCATTTAAACCTTTAATGGGTGATTGAATGCAAAATTTAGTAGGAAAACAGCAAGCCTCAGGGATGTAAGGAAATGAACATGCTAAAAAACATTGATCGTGTACTTAACCCAACCTATTTTTAAAGATTCATTTGATTATAAGAAAGTGTGAAACTGTCTAGGTGGAAATACTTTAAATATCCACATCTTTAATATCTATGAGTATTTTCCAAGTTAATCACTGGGACCTCTTTGGGAAAAAATGGAATTAGTGAAAAAGGCAGGTAATTCCCAAAACCAAAGAGACGATCTAAATTCTGCAAAAGAATCAGAGATTCTTGTGCCTCATTATATTCTCTCTACAATTCAGATTTGGTCTTAGTAGAATAATGTAGCACTTGGGGAAAAAAATACAGGCCAAGAGACTGGTTCCAGAGGCCAAGATGGAAAAGATCTCCACAGCTACCATGGACTTTCCTTTGGTGCTCAGGTAGGCAGGAAGGAAGGTGACCCAAACGCAGGAAAACACCAGCATGCTAAATGCAATGAACTTGGCTTCATTAAAGCTGTCAGGCAATTTCCTGGCCGAAAAGGCTACCATGAAACTGATGACTGCAAGGAAACCCAGATAGGCAAGGACAATGTAAAACATTGAATCTGAGCCTTCATCACATTCCAAGATGACCTCTCCTATGAAGGAGTGGAAGTCCAAGCTGGGAAATGGGGGAGAGATTCCAAGCCAGATGGCACAAAGAAGTGCTTGTATCAGGGGACAGGCTAAGACAATGGAGTTGGTCAGTGGTTTTCCTAAGAGTTTCCTTGTCCTGTTTCCTGGCTTGGTGGCCATGAAGGCCAGAACCACCATGACAGTTTTTGCTAGCACAGAGGAAACTGCAAGGGAAAAGAGAATGGCAAAGGCAGTTTGTCTGAAAAGACAGGTGAACTTCCCAGGTTGACCAATGAAGAGGAAGGAGCAAAGGAAGCAGAACAGGAGGGAGACCAGGAGGACACAGGTTAGATCTCGGTTGTTGGCCTTGACAATTGGTGTGTCGTGATTTTTACAGAAAATCACCAGAACTGCAGTTGTGATCAATGAAAGGAAAAGAGATAAAGAAGCTAAAAGGTATCCCAGGGTCTCTTGATAGGAAAGGAAGTGGATCTTCTTGGCAATGCAGTGGTCCTTATCCTTGTCGGGATATTGATCTTCTGGGCAAAGATCACAGCGGGCTGCATCTGAAATTAAGAATATTTGTGTAAGTACTGCAGGGACATCTGTCATGAGCACCCCAAGGGTGACATGACTGTCCTTTTACTCCTCTGGCCAACCCACATATGATGATAGTTTTCCTGATGGGATATGACAGTTGGTATGGTTACTAGGGAAACCATGCATTCTGCCCTAAAATTATCCTGCATCAAATTATTGAGGAGCAGAAAAATGGCCTGTCGGGTTAGGACACCTGAGATCCATAAATTGACAGTTTCTGCTGAAAAGAATGAATACTCTGATGTAGTGTATTCCCAACAAAAGTGACAAAATTAACATCTTTCTCTACTGAATGACTTCCTAGATCCTGGAAGAACTTCATTTGAAAAGTGCTCTACCTATCTGATTTGAGATGGTTCCTTCTGGACAAGGGGCACATTGGTAGCAGCAAACTGGCTCGCCCTCTGGAACTCTTCTCCTCTCTCCTGCCTGGCACCTCTTCTTGCCACACCTGGCAAAGGGCACCTTCTGAAAGAGAAAAGGGAAGTGTTTGAGGTGGCCTGTGCAATGAAGATTCTACATTTATTCATTTCTACCTTCCTATTTTCCTGTTGAGAATGTTATCATAAGAAATTGGTCACCAAAGTGTTACAGAAACCAGGAAAAGGTCATGGGAGAATCAGGCCAGTGGCATGAGTGACTCCCCAATGGATGCTAAAGTTTGAATCTTGAATCTCAGAGTGCAAAGGAAAGCTTGTTACATTGAGCTACAGTTTTTCTAAAACAAAGAATGATGAAGATCCAACTGAACAGGAATGGTCCATGGAAATCACTGCCTGATCCAATAGCATCTTGGTTTCGAGCAGAAGTTCTTCCCATTCCCATCCATTGTCGGACCTTTCACAAATTTGATCTGAAATCTGTTAACCTCAAGTGCAGGGAATTCACCAAATACCAAAGGTCTTTTCTGCATCTATAGACCTTGTTTTCACCTTAGAAGTATGTTCAGCATCCCCAAGAGAAAGTGATTATCTTCCTAAATTTACAACAATTCTTTCCTGAGCTCACCTTTGCGGCCCAGATGATCGCATCAGAGTTAAGGGTGAAATCCTGGCCTGGGGCAGCCCTGGGATCCTTTTGTCCAACTTTCACAGACACTAAAGATTTATTGGGATGGACAACCCAGTTGACGATATCATAACGAGCTGTTCCCAGTCCATTTTGTGAGAAGGAGACAATATCTCCGGCACTGTTGTTGAAGTGGACATTCCTCACATTGGCAAGCAGCTGAAAGAAAAGGGATCTTCAAAAATTGCAATTAGCTGAAAGGCAGAAATGAGAGATTGTGGCTTCTATCATTCTGTGCTGGCCATCAGCTTAGGGAACCGGTGTATATCTGAAAAGATAGGAGTTGGTCCCTTATTTGAGATCTGAACAATCAGGAGTAACATCAGATATTTGACTCATTTCCCAACAATACAAAAGATTCTCTTTATCATTGGGTATTTGGCTTTTGGCTTCCACAACCCCCGTTTTACCAAATGACAGAATTACAGGTAGCCCTCAATTTATGACCACGATAGAACCCAAACTTTCTGTTGCTAAGTGAGATGTTTGTTAAGTGAGTTTTGCCCTTTCTTGCCACAATTGTTAAGTGAATCACTGCAGTTGTTAACTTAGTACCGTAGTTAACGTAGTAATGTAGGGCTCGTTGCCTTAGAAGAGTGAGGAAAATCCTCAGGGACAACTCTCACCTTGGCCATCATTTCTTTACCCTCCTACCATCGGGAAGGAGATATAGAAGTATAGCCAGCCACACAAACAGGCTGAAGAACAGTTTTTATCTGTGGGCTGTCAGACTCCTGAATGAGAAATAACATCATAACTATGTAGTATGATGGACTGCAGGGCCGGTGTAATGTGTAACATGTTCACACTGGTGCAATAGGACTGGGTGTTTTGTTAATATTTACAGTATTTATTTATTTATTGGTTCGATTTATATGCCACCCTTCTCTGGAGACTCAGGGCAGCTTACAATGCATTAAGCAATAGCCTTCATACTTTTGTATATACCTGCTTAGTAGGGCTTTCGCCCCCCCCCCAAGCGGTGTTCTTTTTTATACAAAGTCAGCTTATTGCCCCCACAATCCGGGTCCTCATTTTACCTACCTCGGAAGGATGGAAGGCTGAGTCAACCTTAAACCTGGTGAGATTTGAACATGCTTGGTTTATTAGTTCCTTGGTTTATTAGTTTATTAGTTCAATTTATATGATGCCTTTCTCCGAAGACTCAGGGCAGCTGTTTGTGAGCTCTGTGCCTTGCTTTTTTAAGCTTTTTTTTCCTGCTTCTCAAACTTCTGAAACTCCGTTTCAGGGGGGAAAAAAATCTGCCTCTGAAAGCCTCCGAAACAGAGCTTCAGAAAAAAAGCCTCTGAAGCTCTGTTTGGGGTCTTCTTTTCAAGCTCTGTTTGGAGGCTTTTTTTGTTTCCTGAAGCTTCGTTTCTGATGCGTTTTTCAGCCTCTGAAACCTCCCTTTGAGAAGCTGGGCATTCGGAGTATAAGACGCACCCAGATTTTCACCCACTTTTTTTTGGAGGAAAAGGCGCATCTTATACTCCCAAAAATATGGTATTATATTTAATTCATATTATTGTTTTGTTAAACTAATTGCTGTTTTAATCTGTTCAGAGATGCAATAATATGATATCCCTGGATACGATATCAAGAAATGCATATGAGAAGCTTCCTTTCTATTGATCTGTGGACTGGATAAAATGTCGCAGAGATTACCTGCCATGGATGGACGTTTGAGATCCTCTTTCCAAGCTTTAGCATGGCCGGTTGTAATCCTGGTCCATAAATTGCATGCAGTGCATGTGCCACAGCATAAATGGCATTATAGATATTGTAACTTTCACCTGTCATGCTCATTTCAAAAATTACATCTGGAAGATCCTGTAAATTCTCCTTTCCTGTACATGGTCGTTCTCCTTTTGGAAGGACCTTGCCTGGTTTGGGGACATGACAGTCAAAGAGCGTTTCCCACCAATTCATGAGAAAGATGTCGCCTCCTTTGATCAAATGGTCTAAAGACAGGAGGAAGTGGCTGAATTCTGAGACATCACCAGTGTGGTCCTTAAACTGCAAAGCCCCATGCAAAGTCTTTAAACCTTCAGAAACGTCTCCGACCAGAGTAAATTTCCAATGAGATGTGAGGATCCAAACAATCTGAAGGCGTCTCTTTCCATATTTTACATAAACATTAAGAACTGACAAAAATTTTGCAATAGTAGTGGAATCTCCAAATAGAATAATTACTTCAGATTTAAACACAATTTTGAAAAGTAATGTCTTTATTAAAACACTAACTTGATCAGATTTCAACCTTTCAGTGAAGGCCAGGCAGATCTCCTTCTCCTTCAGCATTGGCATCAGAGTTGAGATGAAATGTTCTCCACTGTCATCTTCAGAGGTCACAAGGCCAACCCAGTTCCACTGGAAATGCAGGAGCAGCTGAACTAAAGCCACACATTCAGGAAAGTCACTGGGATTAATCCAGAAGAAGGAAGGATAAACGGGTCTGTATTCCTGAGGCAACTCAAAGCCAACACCGAGCTGCAGAAACAGAGATTCCTCTTTCAAAGACAAAGTAAAGTTTTGTGCTGACTTTAGGGATCCCTATTGCATGCTTTTTAACCTACCAGTCAGGCAGACCTACTTTTGATTAAAATAAGATTAAGCTGCTTCTCTTCTTAGGAAGAGCTGATAGTTATATATTTTGTCTGGTTGTAACATTTCAAAAGCCAAGAAATGGTTAACCTGATACAGGTAATAAATTGTAATGAAATGGTGGCTAAACGTTTATGAAAGTTAGAAATTAATTCTTCTTGGCAAGTACAGAATTAATTCATTATCGGTCTGCTGGGATTATATATCTTGAAACATAAAATAAAAAAATGCATTCAACTATAGGATATTCTTCTCAGCAACATCATTTACATTCTTGTCTTCTGTGTGTGTTTCTATTCTTTGTCTACATCATACTGTATCCAATAGATCCTTCTTACTTGTGGGACCTTGTAGATGCTGAAGATGGAGGCCATCTGCCTTGAGGATTTGGGGTTGTCACCTCCAATGACAGAGAGCAGAGAGTCCTGCCTGTCACATTTATAACCTGGAACCAATCGGCCTCGTGTGGAGAGAAAGGAGAGGCTGATTAAAGCAATCTTCCTCTCCATTCGAACGTTGTTACAAATCTGGAAGCCAAGGGTGATGTTGGGGAGGAGAACCAAATCTTTGTTGATCTGTGTGACTGCAAACACTAAGGCCAGGAACTGCTGGTACTTCTTGAGTATAGGTCTATAGTAAAGAAAACATTGGAAACATTACAGGGGAGAAGTGTGTGCTGGGGAAATTCAGCAATTCACAGATTTCATTGAGTTGTGTGTTGTTGTTGTTTTTATAGATGCCATCTGATTAAAATTTATGGCTTAGTGACAAAGGAGAAAGGCAAGCTGTGCCATTGGTTAATTCCTCTCACCATTAGAAAATTTCTCCTTAGTTCTAAATTGCTTCTCTCCTTGGTTAGTTTCCAACCATTGTTTCTTATCTTGGTGCTTTGGAAAATAGTTTGATCCCCTTGTCTTTGTAGAAGCTCTTTAAATATTGGAACGGTGCTATCATGTCCCCCCCCCACTCCTTCTTTTCATTAGACCCCATTCCTGTAACCATTCTTTCTCCATGTTAGCCTTCAGTCCTGTAATCTTCTTCGTGGCTCTTCTCTGGATGCTTTCCTGTGTCTCAAAATATTTTTGTACTGGTCACCACAACACAAAACTGGTCTTATTACAGTACCATACAATGAAAAATGATTAAGCTTTTCTTTGAGTTTTCTACTATGCTTTTCTGACCAAATGAACATTATGTCAACTTTGTTTTAGGCCAGCACAGTTTCAAATTTGTTGTTCCTTCCTCACTTTTTATATGGTCTATCACCTTCCTGATATAGAGCCCTAGAATGATTGAGAATCCTAGCTTGTTTTATGATCAAAGACAAGAACTACACTAGAACATTAGAACTGTAGAATAAGGATTTCTAAAAGGAATCCCTGAATCCAGAACACAACCAAAAATTCACGCATCCTTCCCTGCCAGGTGAAACTTACAACATTTTAGAAGGAAGCCGGAATGGTTCTTTCTGAAAATGTGGGACACTGGAGGACATAAGCGTTGCCAGGGGTAAATTCCCACCAATAATGAGATCCCCAGGCCTGTAATAGTTCCATTTTCCATAAGGCTTGAACAAATTCCTCAACACACATACGGTTTGCCTCCTCTTAGCAGCAGTTGGAGGAGAGAGGCAGAAGAGCAGCAGCAGGAGAAGCAGCCCAGTCATTCTTGTCCTTCCTATATCAGAAATCAAGATTCATGCAGAAGCTGAATTGCAGGCATGCACAAAGAGAAAAGTGAGGATAGCTGAGTCTCAGCAAACCCAAGAATGACTCTTTTCAAAACAAGATAAGATGACATATCCTGCCCCTAGTGAAAGACTCTGGAACATATTTTCAAAGCAGCTTTTATCCTGGAATACTTTGGAGGACAGAAATCCAGAGGGATCCATTAAGAATTACTCTTCTGACAATTGCAAAGAAAAGGAATCCTCCTACTCACTCAGCAATAGATTTTATCTACGCACCAGAATGAGGAAATACATGCTTGTGTGTCTTCTTGTTAATCCCTAGTGCAGATAGACTTGAGAGTCAAGGTGAAGTTGGGTATGCAATGTATTAAGTCTGCTGAAGTAGGAAGTAACATTCTGTTTGTTGATTGGTTAAAGTAACGTTCTGTTCTGTTTATCTACCGGTATAATAATAAGAAGACAAGGGAGATTTAAGCTGAAGAGAAAAAAAATGAGTCAGTTAAGAAAAAATAAAAATAAAAGAAGAAGAAATTGCGTCCGCACAGACCTTTCCTCCTTTCAATCAAGGAGCCTGAGTGGCGCAGCAGGCTAATGCCTCCTATTAAGGCAGCATTTAACATCCAGCTGCCTGCAATTACTGCGAGTTCTAATCCCACCAGGCTCAAGGTTGACTCAGCCTTCCATCCTTTCTAAGGTGGGTAAAATGAGGACCCAGATTGTGGGGGCAATAAGCTGACTTTGTATAAATATACAAAAGTATGAAGGCTATTGCTTAACACATTGTAAGCCGCCCTGAGTCTCCGGAGAAGGGCGGCATATAAATATAAATAAATAAATAAAAATCCCAGTACAGAGACGTGTGAGGCTTATTTGGCACGTTTTGAATGTTTCTTAATTGCAAATGATTATACAAAGCTGACGCCTGAGCGCAAACTCGCTTATTTGTTAAGTTTCTGTGGGACTGAAATGTTTGATACTGCAGTGACAGTAATGGCCCCGCAATCTGTACATTCGGCAACATGGGAAGACTTTATAAAACAATTGAAAAAACATTACGCATTAGCCCCCACGAGAATAGCCTGCCGCCAGCACTTTTACCATCGTGATCAGGCCCCTGGAGAGACTATTAATCAATATATTGCGGCTCCGAGGAGGGCAGCCAGGCATTGTGAATTCTTTAATCTAGAAGATTATCTCCTGGATAGACTTGTCAGTGGGGTCAGGGACCAAAGTCTTAAAAGGCGTCTGATTGCGAATCACGACCTCACATTTCAAATGGCATTGGATGAGGCATGTGCTGCAGAACTGGCAGCATTGTCACTAGCCGAGTTGCCCCGTGGATATACTCCACCTAAGACGGAAAAAGTCTCATCGTCTGTAAATGAGACAAATGAGAATCTGTCAGATTCTGATGGTGACTTTGAAGTATGCCGTCTTCAAGAGTCTAGAAAACAAAAATCTGGCCCAACGAGCATATCAAGGGGACCAAACGCATGTTTCAGCTGCGAAGGAAATCACATGCGCACTAATTGCCGTTTTAAAAATGCAGAGTGCCGCTGGTACAACCGCAAAGGTCATCTCGCCAGAGTATGCAGAGCCTCTCAGCCACGGTTCGAATCACGTGTGCCGCAGGATGCTGGCCAACAATATCGTCCTAATCCATCTAAAGTTCAAAATAGTAACCAACGATCTTCTTCTGATGTGAATTTATTAACACCACCAAATATGTTGAGCCAGCAGACAATTCACCTTACAGTATTCATCGAACGGAAACCATGCACCATGGAAGTTGATTCTGGCTCTGCTACATTCTTGGTGTCATGGAGTACAATTGAATGACTGAAACTGGCTAAATGACAACTAGACCCCTGCCATCCTCTGCTAAAAGATTGCCAAGGAGCCAACATTCCGATTGTCGGTAGTGGCACATTCCAAGTACAATTTAAGAAATTTAGTGGATTATTATCACTAGTCATTGTGGAAGGAAAATTCCCAAACCTATTAGGCCTTAATTGGTTCAATGCATTAGGTCTAACTATATAAGGGGTTAATGCCATCTCATCATCTGAACTGGACATGTTATGTAATGAATTCCCCTCAGTTTTCTCTGAGGAATTAGGAAAATACACCAGATAACCGGTTTCATTCAGTCTCGGCCCTCAAGTGCAGCCTCGCCACCTTAAGCCACGAAGAGTACCGTTTGCATTGCGACCAAAGGTGGATGCTGAACTTGACAAATTAATAGCACAACGTATCCTGGATCCTTTTGAGTACGCATCATGGGAGACCCCCATTGTTATTGTCATGAAGGCAGATGGTTCAGTGTGCATCTGTGCAGATTACCGAGCAACAATTAATTGTGCATTACAGGCACATGCATACCCCGTTCCTATTGTGCAACATTTGTTACACTCCATGGGTAGTGGCTCCGTATTTGCTAAATTAGCACAGGCATATCAACAACTGCCTGTGGATGACCAAACAGCAGACGCACAAACTATAGTGACACACCGGGGTGCTTTCTGTTGCCGCCGCCTCCAATTTTGGGTTTCAGTCACCCCGGGAAACTTCCAGAGCATGATGGAGCGTTTACTTCATGAAATTCCCAGGATTGTACCGTACTTTGATGACGTATTAGTATTGGCCACCAGCACCACCGAACTCCTTAAAACACTCAGATCAGTTCTAACAGAATTCCAGAGTGTGGGGCTCAAATTTAAGCGAAGCAAATGTATTGTAGCTGCTTCTAAAATTGAGTTCTTGGGTTTCCTAATTGATGGTAAGGGTATACATCCTACAGAGTCTAAGACGAACACAATTTTACATGCCCCTGCTCCCACCAACAAGGCCAAACTTCAAGCCTTCTTAGGCTTTTTAAACTTTTATGCAATTTTCATACCACACAAGGCATCTATTGCAAAACCTCTCCATCGTTTGCTGAACCGGGGGACACGTTGGAACTGGGATTCAACTGCAGCCGCTGCATTTTCTAATATCAAATGTATACTTGTTTCAAACTCTGTCCTCGCTCACTACTGCGAGTCCCTACCCCTCATGCTAGCATGTGATGCTTCTTCTTATGGGGTGGGAGCGGTCTTAAGTCACCATTTTCCTGATGGCCATGAAGCCCCCATTGCATTTTTGTCCCAGACTTTGGCTTCAGCGGAGCGAAACTATTCACAGCTAGACAAGGAGGTTCTAGCATTGGTAGCTGGAGTCAAGCGGTTTCATCACTACCTATATGGTCGACCTTTTACACTAGTGATGGATCATAAGCCTCTGCTTGGTCTACTAGCAGCTGACCATCAAACTCTGCAATTCCTATCCCCGAGATTCACCAGGTGGTCTGTGTTTTTATCTGCCTATGACTACATGCTCCTGTATGTACCAGGCAAGAATCTGGCCCATACTGACACCCTCAGCTGGTGCCCCGTGCCAACGTTGCTCTCTGACCCAGCTCCCACCTCGTCAGTCCTAATGATTGAAGACTCACCTTTCGTTTTGACGGCGGCTGAAATCGCTCGATTTTCATCCCGTGATCCAGAGATCTCCACAGTCATCGACTGGGTGTTTAGGGGGTGGCCACAAAGCCCCGTGGACATGAAGTGGAAACCATATACTATCCATAAAATGGAATTATCTACCATGGGGGGTTGTTTACTGTGGGGACACAGGGTGGTGATTCCAAAATCTTTACGAGATTCTGTGTTAAAATCACTGCATTCCGGACATCCAGGAATAGTGCGAATGAAGGCTCTAGCCAGAGCCTATCTCTGGTGGCCGACTCTTGATCAATGTATCACCGACTGGGTGGCCACTTGCCGGCCTTGTCAAGAGTCTCGGCCAATGCCCCCTAAGGGTAAACCCAGGGAATGGGAAGACCCCGCTGGCCTGTGGTCCCGTCTTCAAATAGATTTTGCGGGGCCATTTCATGGTCAAATTTTTTTAGTGGTGGTTGACACGTACTCTAAATGGATTGAACTGATACTTATGCACTCAACATCCTCAGAGGCCCATAAAGGCCCTTCGTACACTATTCTCAACCCATGGGTTGCCCGACCTATTGGTGTCAGATAATAGGCCCCAATTAACTTCTACCACATTTGAGCTGTTCCTTGCCAAATTAGATATCAGGCATGCCCTTATATCTCCTTACCACCCGGCCAGTAATGACCTTGTAGAAAGGTCTGTGAGATCTGCAAAGGAGGCATTAGGCCGCATGGCACCAGAGAAATGGCATGACCGTATTGCGGAGTATATGTTAGTGCAACACACCACCCCTTGTCAGGTTACCAATCGGAGTCCAGCAGAATTACTGATGGGTCGCTGGCTGCGTACAATTTTGGATAGGTTACACCCCCGTTACGCCCCTGCCAAGCCTTTGGATTCAAGTAGGACATCTAAACCATTTGGTGTGGGTGATAAAGTGTATGCCAGGAATTATGGGGGTCAGCCGTTATGGTTACCAGGTAAGGTGGTGGATATTACAGGTCCATGCTCATATAAGGTTGATATGGGACAAGGCAAGGTTTGGAGACGTCCCCAAGACCAGCTATGGGTCAGATGAGGTACTGAACAAGATATAACAGAAAGAGAGAACCAGGCAGGAGAAACTTTCAGCCAGGGGTTAAGGGGCATACCAGAAGCTGAGCAGCAGATTTCGAGCCGACAGATTATTTCGGACAATACAAACCACGAGGGAGAAATTGAATCACAGGTCGAAAGCAGTAACATACCTGTAGTTATTAGAACTGCTGGGGAAAGTAATTCCTCACAAGAGTCTGTGAGTGAGGCAGGGTTAAGACATTCGATCAGAAGCCGGCGCTGACCGGCATACCTCCATGACTACGCATGCGCCATCCAGGTGGAAAGGGGTGCAATGTATTAAGTCTGCTGAAGTAGGAAGTAACATTCTGTTTGTTGATTGGTTAAAGTAGCGTTCTGTTCGTTGATTGGTTAAGCCGCCTGACAGCTGGCTTTAAAAGAGCTGTCAGGCAGAGTTCCAGGCAGTTTCAGTTATCGCTGTGGCAGTTAGCCCAGCTGTTGTTAATAAACAGTTAATTACATGATCTTCACATTGTCCATCGTCCTTGATCCAGCCAATACATTTCAATGGTATTTGACCTACATCAAACTGAACCCCTGGAAACAAGATGGAGTTTGGCCGGAGCCATAGTTTGTTTGGATAGCATGGAGTGCTAGTGGGGCATAGTGGCTCATTCCAAAATGTATGCCAAATAACTGGTTTTCTTATATTTGTCAGGGGTAAAATTAGAAATTGATTTCTCCCATAGAAGTTAAAAATAGGTAGCAAGATCTCACAAGATGTTAACACTAGTTTAAAGTAGTTGAAACCAGAAAATGTGTTCTGCTATATTTTGCGGATAAAGAAATTTTGTCCCAGTGCCTGAAGGTTGTTGGATATGAAGAAACTCCCATATTTAATCCTAGCAAAAACCAAAACAAAAGAACTGTGTATATTTGGTCCTCTCAATATTGGGGCTTAGCCAGTTTTAAAATAAACAGGAAAAAATGCTGGTTTAAAATAAGACTAAAGATTATGAATTTTTGATAAAGACATCACATTTTAAGGTGATGTAAAAGGTCAAATACCTCAAGGTGACTCTTACAACTGCAACATTTACACTTTTTTGAGAGTAATTATGATGAAGGTTTTTACCAAAGATGTTTTTTATTCCAGACACTACCAGTACTGGTGACTGATATTTCATTGAAACAATGGCAAAAGGCTATTTCTAAGTTGACATGGCAAAGGCCACAAGAATAGAATAGAATAGAATAGAATAGAATAGAATAGAATAGAATAGAATAGAATAGAATAGAATAGAATAGAATAGAATAGAAT
>WNWU01000210.1:345023-363123 GCA_012654045.1 Ptyas mucosa
CCCCCTCCGCCTCCCCCCCATACCCTTCCACATTCAATATCCTGTCCTCTGTTAAATTAATCCAATCACTAACTAATGATAGTACAGCTGCCTCATAATATAGCCCTAAATTGGGCATTTTAAGTCCTCCTCTTTCTCGAGAATCTTGCATTATTCTCTGTTTAATTCGAAGTTTTTTCCCTGCCCAGACAAACGTATTTAAACCTTTTTGCCATTCTTTAATTAATTTATCAGTTTTAAGTATTGGTATTGTTTGAAAAAGGAACAAAAACCTCGGTAAAAGATTCATTTTTATGGCAGCTATCCTTCCTAGCAGTGACAACTGTAACTTTCGTCAATTCTGAATCTCCAATTGCATCTTTTGCCACAATAATTCATAATTGTGATGGTATAATTTAGAATTACTTGTCAGGATATTTATACCTAAATACATGACCTTTTTAACTATTTCAAATCCTGTTTGATTTTCCATTTCTTGTTTTTGTGTAACAGTCATATTTTTAGCTATTATCTTCATTTTGGCTGCATTTATTTTAAAGCCAGATATTAATCCATATTCTTTAATTATATCCATTAATATTTTAACAGATTGTGATGGTTGAGTTAAGGTAACAACCAGGTCATCTGCGAATGCACGTAATTTATATTCTTGTTGCCTAATCTGTATTCCCTTTATTGTGTCTGAATCTCGTATATTGTTCAGCAATATTTCCAGTGTCAAAATAAATAATAATGGAGACAAGGGACATCCTTGCCGAGTACCTTTTTCTATTGAAAAATTTTCCGTTACGCCTCCATTAACTATTATTTGCGCTGTTTGTTTCTGGTATATTGCCTTTATTGATTGTATAAATGTATCTCCAAACTGCATTTTTTCAATTAATTTTAATAAAAACTGCCAGTTAAGCCGATCAAACGCTTTTTCGGCATCTAAAAATATTATGCCCGCAGAGACCTGGTTGTTCCTTTCTAAATATTCCAAAACATTAACAATATGTCTCACATTAGTTTTCATTTGTCTGCAACTTATAAAACCTGTTTGATCATGATGTATCATTTGCTGCATTACCTTCATTAATCTATTTGCCAATACCTTAGCAAAAATCTTATAATCCGTATTTAGCAATGAAATAGGCCTATAATTTTTTGGGTTTGTATGATCCTGACCTTCCTTTGGTATTAAGGATATAAAGGCTGCTTTCCAGGAGGGAGGAACCTTTCCTCCCTGCTGTATTGTATTAAATAATTCTTTCATTGGTTCAGCCATCTCTTCACACAAATGTTTGTAATAAACCGCCGTCAGGCCATCTGTTCCCGGGGCCTTCCCCAACTTTAAATCTTTAATTGCAGACATAATTTCCTCTAATATAATTAATTGAGTTAACATATCCCTTTGGTCTTGTGAAACTGGCTTAACATTCTGCTTCTTAAGGAATCCATCTATATCTATATCCTGAATCCTATCTGCCTTATATAATTCTGAATAATATTCTATAAATGATTTTTTAATTAATTCTTGCTGAAAGACTTCTCTTCCTTTATATTTAATTTTTTCAATTGTTCTTTGGTTTTGTCTCTTCCTAAGCATATAAGCCATCCATCTTCCAGATTTATTAGCATTACAAAATGTATTGTATTTAGCATACTGTAAATTAGTTGCGGTTTGATCCGCTATCAACATTTTGAATTGTTCTTTCAGCAATTTAATAACCTCCTTAACTTTATTATCCCTTGGGTTTTTTATCAAAAGTACCTCATTTTCCTTAATTTGCTCTTCCAGCACCCTTCTTTTTTCCCCTTGCTTTTTTCTAAATTTATTATTCATGTAAATCAGAACACCCCTCATATAAGCCTTAGATGCATCCCAAACCATTTCCATTGGGGTACCCTTTCCCATATTCATAATAAAATATTCTTTCAAAAATTTCTTACATTCCTTAATATTTTCTCCATATCTAAATAAATTTTCATTTAATCTCCAGGACCTCTTTGGTCCTTTAGAATAGTCTATTTCTACCCATACAGGGCTGTGGTCTGTCAGGGTTCTTGGAAAAATCTTAGTCTTCCTCACCCTAGGGAAAAGATCATTAGATATTAAAATAAAATCTATCCTTGAAAAGGATTGATGTCTATCCGAGAAGAAGATAAAATCTTTATCTGTTGGGTTTCTATCTCTTCAAATATCTTTCAACTCCCACTCCTCCAACATATCAAAAAAAGATCTTGGCAACTTAGCTCTTGAGGTCAAACTTTGTTTCGATCCTAGCTTGTCTTTTTTAACATCAAGTACACCATTCCAATCTCCAAGCAAAATACATGACTTATAATTCCAATTGATCATTTTTGAATGTAAAAAACTGTAGAAAATCTCCTGTTGTTGGTTGGGTGCGTAAACTCGCACGATTAAAGTTTTTTCACCTTGGATTAAAACTTCAATTGCCAAATATCTACCTTGTACATCTGCTTCTATTAATTTTGCAATTAAATCCTTCTTCAGGTAGATAACTATACCATTTTTTTGGTCTGGTGATGCTGCAACATAATGCACACCCAATCTTGAATTTATTAAACATTTTTGATCTTGTGTTCTAATATGAGTCTCTTGTAAACATATTATATCATTCTTAAATTGCTTAAGATACGTATATATTTTTCTTCTTTTTTGTGGAGAATTTAAACCATTAACATTCCAAGATAGGAATCTAGTTCCCATGCTTAAATTTCTGAAGCCTCAGGAGCATTTGCTGGTTTTCCAACTCTAACCGACTTTTCGGTCTGGCTCCTCCCACTGCTTCTGTTTTAGTGAGTTCTCGACTTGGTAGTTGCAATTGTTGAATTTTTAACTCCTCCTTACGCTTTGCTGTAGCCGCTCTGGTCATTCTTTGCTCTTTAGGTAGTTCTTCGGTCACATCCACCAGGACTTGGAGGAGATCTTCTTGACTTGCTGAAGTTCCCCCCTGGGCAATAGATAGCAATTCTTCCTGTGGTTTCTTTTCAGCTATTTGTTTTGCTTTTATTTCAGGAGATTTGGGCCTTCCTGCCTTTAAAACATTTATGTAGAAATCCCTTGCTTTATCTGTTGTATTGAGCCTATATCTTTCACCAGAAAAATTCACCACTTGGCCGGCTGGAACATCCCATCTGTATTGTAGCTGACGATTCTTCAACTCCTCCACCAAGAATGCATAATCCCTTCTCGCTCTTAACCTCTTTGGAGGAATCTCCTTCATTGTCATCACTTCTTGTCCTTCCACTTCTAACTTTTTTTTGTAAGTTGCTTGCAACACTTCATTACGTACATGTCTTGTAGTAAAATATATTACTATATCTCTAGGTAGTTTTCTTTGCCTGGCCACCCAGGAGTTAACTCTGAAAATTTTATCTATTTGCCACAACACCTCACGTTTTGGCATCCCCAGCGCTAATGCCAATGCTTCTCCCAGCTTCTCCTTCAAGTTTTCTTTTTTATCTTCTTTCACTCCTCTGATTCTCACTGCAAACTCCATTTCTCTGTATTGTACCAAAATTAAATCCATCTCAGATCTCTCTATTTTTTGCTGTGCCATCTCCAGCTTGCTGCTCATAATTTCAGTAGTTTCTTTAACCTCATCTATCTTGCAATCAAGACTTTCAGCTTGAGCAGCTAGCCCCTGGAATGCAAAAAGTATATCTTCTCTAATATCCACATTGCGTACTGACAGTTCTTCTGTTACTATTTGAATTTTAGAGTCTATCACTGCAGTGAGATCATCTGCTACAGTTTGAATTCTGTTATCCAATACAGCTGTAAGTTTGTCTTCTGTTGTACTCAAAGCCCCTTGGACAACCTGCTGTATCATTTCAATTGTTAAAGTCTGTGTTTCCTGTACTTTAGGAGCATGAGCAGGTGAACTTCCAGCACTGGGTGTGCCTTTAGCCGGGACTGCTTTTACTGAGGGGATTTTTGTGGCCATCTTGGGGAGAGTTTATTTTTCCCCCCTCCTCCTTCTTTTATTTACTTTCTTTCCTTCTTCCTATATTCTTGAATTCTCCTTTTAATTATTAAGCAGCCAAATAGTCCAAATCTTTAAATGAGTTCCAACAAACAAATCTTAGTAAAGTCCTCCTTCTAATAAGTCCTTAACAAAGAAAATTTTAAAAAAATCACTTGAGGCTGTGCCAAAGCTCAGATCACTTTCACTTTCCCAGCCAGTCAAGCCTCAATCACCATTTTAGTTGCAAATTGTAACTTCCAAAGGAGGCAATCCACAAGTTAAAAGAAGTTAAGTCTGATACTTGCTATTAAAGTCCTCCTGGCTAATCCCATCTGCTTCTGTTGTTGAAGAAAAAAAAAGTTGAAAATAAAGCAAAAAAAAAAAAATCAGATGCGGTCGCGGCTTGTGGCTCTGCAGCGGCAGAGACGTTTCCGGTCCGGAGCAATTGGCTGGCTTCTGGGGAACTCAAACCTTCCGCCTCCACAGAAATCCTTCTGGGGGGCTTTGGTGAGTTCTACCCGCACCAGCCAGCTCTTGCCTTTGCCCTTTGCCCGGGGAAAGGTTTTTCAAACCTCCCGACGGTGTTGGACTGCCGTTCGGGGTTTTTTACGGTACCGTGAAGCGGGCGCTCTCATTTGGGCGCCGTCCAGGCTCGCGGAGCTGCCGGAAGTCCACATTGTTGGGTACAATATTGCTTAATGCATTTAAGCCACCCTGAGTCTCCGGAGTAGGGCGGCATATAAATAAAAAAATTTAAAAAAATATGCTGACTCTGTAAACAGTTTAGAGATGGCTGAAAAGCACTATGAAGTGGTACATAAGCCTAAATGCTACTCCTATTGCTAAAGGTAGTCCCCACTTACTGAACCTAATTAAGGCACTAACCCTTCAGCCACAGTGTAGCAGAGAGCTTTAGATGTCCCAGCACTGTAGCACAGCATGAAGCCCCTGCTGCTCCAGCAGAGCCTCAAAGCGTAAAGCCCCCAGTGATCCCGGCCAAAGTCATGGTGCAAAGACCCAACTGCTTCCACCACCATCACCCTGCAGTCTAAGTGTCTGCAATTCTCTGCTCCCTCAGCTGACCTGCACCATCTTTTTTCTCCTGAGGAAGCAAGCCCAGCCAGGCCATTTGGGGGAAAACTGTGGTCTACATGAGGCTTTTTCACAAGGAGTAAACCACCATGAGTGACCGTGGGAAGAAAGCTCTATATCTGTCCAGGAGAAAATGAACCTTTTTCTGAATTCAGGACATTTTCTTCCAGCTCACCTTTTTGGCCCAGGTGATTGCATTGGAGTTGATGGTAAAATCCTGGCCTTGGGAAACCCTGGGATCCATTTGCCCGACTTTCATGTGGACAAAAGATTGATTGGGGAGGAAAATCCAGTTGAGAAGATCGTAACGAGCAGACATGGGTCCATTTTCTAAGAACGAGACTTCATTTCCAGCACTGTTATTGAACTTGACATACTTCAAATAGGCAAGAAGCTGAAAGAAAAGAGACCCTTGGAAAGTGGAGTAATTAAAAGTGAGACATCATGGATTCTATCATTCTCTGCTGACCATTATTTTAGGAGATAATTACCAATCTTTAATGTTAGATTGGGGTATAGCTGAGTGATCGGGAACAGCGTGAAATCATAGGAATCTCGTATTGGAGAATTAGAGATTGACCCCAACACTTCAAAAATACTCTATTATCATGTGTTTTTTCTGGCTTCCTCAACTTCACATTGAATAGTATAATTATTACATATAAATATTTTAATACCCCACTCCAGATGCAATTCTATGGTAAAGGTAAAGGTTCCCCTCACATATATGTGCTAGTCGTTCCAGACTCTAGGGGACAGTGCTCATTTACCTTTCAAAGCCAAAGAGCCAGCGTTGTCGAAAGATGTCTCCATGGTCATGTGGCCAGCATGACTAAACACCAAAGGCGCATGGAATGCTGTTCCCTTTCCACCAAAGGTGGTCCCTATTTTTCTACTTGCATTTTTTACGTGCTTTCGAACTTCTAGTTTGGCATAAGCTACCTTTCAATTGACAAGCTCAGCGTCTAATCCACTGACCCACCATAAAAGTGGTGCAATCCTATACCTGCTGAAATTTTATGCTTCCATTTTTAATCAAACCATTAACTTATTTTATCATATTTTAATAATTACTATTTGTTTGCTGTTTGCTATTTTTTAATTTATTTTGTTTTCAGATATACAGTAGGTATAGGGGAGATATGGATATATTGAATAAATTAACCAAGAAATTGTCCATGGGAAGTTCTAAGGATCTGTGGACTGGGTAAAATTCTGAGAAATTACCTGCCATGACTGGACATTTGTGATCCTTTTTGAAAGCCTCATCATCGCTGGTTGTGCTCCTGATCCATGCATGGTATGTAAAGCGTGTGCCACAGCATAAACAGCATTGTAGATATTGTAACTGTCCACTGTCATGCTCATTTCAAACATGTAAAATGGCACATCCTTCAAATTCTCCTTTCCCGTACATTGTTTTTCCCCCTTTTTAAGTCTCACTCCTGGTTTCTGGATCTTGCAGCCAAAAATCCTTTCCCACCAGAGAGGGAGAAAGACGTCTCCTTGAGGGTTCAAGGGGTCTAAAGATAGAAGAACATGCCTGAATTCTGGGATATCATGGCTGTGATCCCTGAAATGCAACGTACCATGGAAAGGCTTTAGATACTTCAACATTTTGTGAGATGCGCTTATTTCCCAATGAGAAGTCAGGATCCAAACAATTCTAACTGCAAAATTATTGATGCTTTCCAAATAATAAAGAGACATATATATAGTTTTAATACACTTGGATTCTCCAAATACAATAATCACCTCAGCTTTACTCCACGTTGGGATTAAAGAAATACACTTTTCCCCTGAAAGGATAGCAGATACAGATTCCAACAGGTGGGTGAAGGCCAGGCAGATCTCTTTCTCCTTCAGCATCGGCATCAGAGTTGAGATGAAAAGTTCTCCATTGTCATTTTCAGGGGCCACCAGCCCAACCCAGTTCCACTGGAAATGCAGGAGCAGCCGGACTAAACCCACATACTGAGGAAGTTCATTGGGGCTGATCCGGAAAAAGGAAGGGAACACAGTTCTGTCCTCCTGAGTGAACTTGAGGAAGTGAAAACCGAGCTGCAGAAAAGGAGCGTCATAATTTTTTATAACAATATTATATCCTCATGTTAAGGGTCAGCATCAGTAGCTTTCTTCCCTGCTTGTTTGATCGATTCACTTTGAATGGAGTGAAAGGCTCCCAGTTACAATTACAAATTCTCATTTCAAATGGTGTATGAAGATCATGCAGCTGAATGCTTTTTCTTTGCTATGTATAAACAAGATTGGTTTATTCTACAAGTGGAAAAGGTAAAGGTTTCCCTCGCACATATGTGCTAGTTGTTCCTGACTCTAGGAGGCAGTGCTCATCACCGTTTCATAGCCAAAGAGCCAGCGCTGTCCGAAGACGTCTCCATGGTCATGTGGTTGGCATGACAAAATGCCAAAGGCACACAGAAAGCTGTTACCTTCCCACCAAAGGTGGTCCCTATTTTTCTACTTGCATTTTTTACGTGCTTTCGAACTGCTAGGTTGGCAAAAGCTGGGAAAAGTAATGGGAGCTCATCCCGTTATGCGGCACTAGGGATTTGAACCACTGAACTGCCGACCTTTCGATTGACAAGCTCAGCATCTTAGCCACTGAGCCACCGTGTCCCTTTTCTACAAGTGTGCGTTGCACTAATAAATATAATTTTTATTTTTATCTATCTCTTCACTTAAACTGTGAAGCATTTCAGAATTCCCTATGACCAAATGGTTGTACCTGGTTTGCATCTTTGGACGTCAGGTCTGCCATCATTGGCCGGGTGCCCCACTGCCATCCTGCCATCAATGGCTGTGGGGTAGAGTGGTGGGCATAGGGAAACAAGTAGGAAATAGGTAGGGGGGAATGACAGTTTAACGAAGAACAGAGCAGCTGAGAACCAGTTTGTGCCAGCCTTCAAGGCCATTCACCCTGAGAAAGAATGTGGATTATACCAAACATCTCAGTGCTCTCAAAGCACTTAGGCAAATCTTCATTGGCTGGTCATAGGGAGAGGGCAGGGATGATGGGAAACATTTTGTATCTTATTCTTGTGGGAAATTTAGTTCTAGCCTGACTTTACTGCATCCAGTAACCTTTAGGTCTTTCTTTCCTAAGAGACCTACCTGAGGCAGGTTTGACATTGGAAAACTTGTGGGTCTGTAAGATTCTCCTACATCCACAACTGTAGCAACTCTTGCTCTTTCCATCAAACTGTGTTTGAATCGCATCTGGTTTGGTCAAATGGCCACCTGACTCTCTTTTCTCTCTTCCACCCATCCCTTGTGTTTTTCTTCCTGCAATACAGGTGTGGTCCTTTGCTCTCTTAAAATGTCAAGAAACCCAATCCATAAGGAAGGAGAACTCACAACAGCAGCCTTGGGTCTTTCCTAAGACAAAGATAAATCTTGCAAAGAGTATAACTGACATAGTTTGCCTGGTGTTGAGGGAATAAACCATCAATGTGATTCACACAATAACCCAGATTGAAGCATGGTTACGTTTACAAAGAATCTATCAGGAAAGAATTCATCCAGGAAAACATTTCAGAAATATTTTATTATCTGTTTGCAACGTGGGTATAAATAAACTTATCCTGACACACAAAATATACAACATGAATTCAACTGATTCAACTGATCCTGATTTTCCTGAAATAACTTTGCCTTCATTTTTGACTTCTGTGTGTGCTCATGCTTTTTGCTTGCTCTATACTGGTATCCTACATGACCCCTTTACCTGTGGGACCTTGAAGATGCTGAAGATGGAGGCCATCTGCCTCGAGTATTGGGAGTTGACATCTCCAACAACAGAGAGCAGAGGGTCCTGCTTGTCACATTTGTAAGCGGGAACCATTTGGCCTCGTGTAGACAGAAGAGATAGGCTATTCCAGGAAATCCTCCTAACAGTCTCCTTATTGTCATAAATATGGAAGCCAAGTGTGACATTGGGAAGCAGAACCAAATCCTTGTTGATTTTTGTGACTGCATGTACCAAGGCCAGAATTAGCGGATAATTCTTGAATTCAATGCTATAATGAGAAAACATTGGGAAATATTAGGGAGAACATTTTATGTGCTAAGGGAGGTTGCCTTTCCTTCAGTGTGTCTGTAGGTGTGCTCTCCCAGACTTTGAGGTGGTGAATATATTTGTTGTGATTAAGAAGATTGTATGGATGGACCATCCTCAGGAAAACCACGGTCCATGTGAGAGCGGCTGAGACGTTTGCACATTTACAACCCTAAACAGCCATGACTCATCCACATGAGAAGTATCTTTAATAGATATACCACTTTATAATGCCTTGGTAAGGCCACACTTGGAATATACTGCATTTAGTTTTGGTCACCACGATGTAAAAAAGATGTTGAGACTCTAGAAAGAGTCCAGAGAAGAGCAACAAAGAGGATTAGGAGACTGGAAGCTAAAACATATGAAGAACGGTTGCAGAAACTGCGTATGTCTAGTTTAATGAAAAGAAGGACTGGGGGGACATGAGAGCAGTGTTCCAATATCTCAGGGACTGCCACAAAGAAGAGGGAGTCAGGCTATTCACCAAAGCACCTGAGGGTAGGATAAGCAATGGGTGGAAACTAATTAAGGAGAGAAGCAACTTAGAACTAAGGAGACATTTCCTTACAGAACAATTAATCCGTGAAACAACTTGCCTCCAGAAGTTGTGAATGCTCCAACACTGGAAGTTTTTAAGAAGATGTTGGATAACCATTTGTCTAAAGTGATGTAGGGTTTCCTAAACAGAGGGTTGGACTAGAAGACCTCCAAGGTCCCTTCCAACTCTGTTATTTTATTCTAGATTTGGCAGTTTGATTATGCCTTTGAAGGGTATTTCAGCTCTGGGAACCTCTCAGTTCACAACACTCCACTGAAGGCCACAAGATTGATTAGCTATCCATTGTAACTAGATTTGCCTTTTCTTTGAGTTTTCCAGCATGACTTGTTTGTCCAAATAAATAATAGAAATGACATTTTTCAGCAAGCCAGGACACTTTCTTTGCATGTATACCCTTCCTCATTTATTGTGCTGTTTATCATCTTCCTGAAGAAATGGGAACATTCTACCCTATTTTAGAAGAATGGTTCTTTATCCAGGAAATCACCAAGGCTTCTGAACTGCAGCAGAACCTGAAAACATCAGTAAAATATTAACTTATGAAAGGAATCTCCGGAATCCCCAAAATGTAGAAACTTTTTGAATCTATTCCCTTCTGGGTAAAACATACCTTCTTTTAAATCTTGTCTTTGTTGGCTGGTGGTGAAACTCTATCATTTCAGAGGGAGCAAACTTTTCCAGGAACAAATTTTCCCCAATAATGAGAACTCCAGGCTTGTAGTAGTCCTCCACAGTTCGCAAAGGGTTCCTCGCTTCACATATGGTTTGCATAACCTTATGAGCTGTTGAAGGCAGGAGCCAAAAGAGAAGGAGCAGGACAGAGAGACCATTCATACTTCTCAGTTCCTTCTTAGACCACATATCAAAGTTGGTTGAGAAGCTGAACTTGCAGGTGGCTTCCACAAAATCCCACCAAGGCTTTAGGAGAGAAGAAGCAGCCTGTGCCACATGGGTGGCCTTGAGGCTAATTAATATCAAGTGTGCTTTCCGTTACTTAGTTTGAGTTAGAATAGAATAGAATAGAATAGAATTCTTTATTGGCCAAGTGTGATTGGCACACAAGGAATTTATCTTGGTGCATACGCTCTCGGTGTACATAACAAGAAAAGATATATTCGTTAAGAATCATAGGGTACAACACTTAATGATAGTCATAGGGAGCAAATAAGCTATCAAAACATATTAGGGAACAGTCAATATGAATCATAAGGAAATCATCAACAAGGTTACACTCATAAAGTCATAAGTGGAAGGGGATGGCTGATAAGAACAATGAGAAGATTAATAGTAGTGCAGATTTTGACAGTGTTGAGAGAATTATATATTTAGCAGAGTGATGGTGTTCGGGAAAAAACTGTTCTTGTGTCCAGTTGTTCTGGTGTGCAGTGCTCAATAGCTTTGTTTTGAGGGTAGGAGTTGAAACAGTTTATGTCCAGGATGCGAGGGGTCTGTCAATATTGTCACAGCCCTCTTTTCGACTCGTGCAGTATGCAGGTCCTCAAGGGAAGGCAGCTTGGTAGCCATTGTTTTTCCTGCAGCTCTAATCATCCTCTGAGTCTGTGTCTTTCTTGTTGGCTTGCAGAAGTTGTCACTGAAGACAAAATTGAGCCCAGTTCATTTTCATGGCTCGCAAGAAATTACTTGTTTGCAAGACAACCTGAGGTGACATGTCCAGTTCTTCTTGGGAGAGCTCAGACCTTATTTCATCTAGACAGGTTTTGCCTTGGAAGACTTTTGTGGGTAAAAATCTATGGGGGATACATTAAGAATTACTGTACTTCTGATAATTGCAAGGAAGAGAACATCCTACCCACTTAGCAGTAGCTTTCCTACATGTACCACAAGGGGAAAAACATGTTAGTGTCTCTTGTTCTTCAAGCAGATGGAATTGAGGGTCAGGGTCCAGGTGGGATTTGGCCTACCTGAAACCCCTGAGCAACTGCACCCAAGATGGAGGGTGGCCTATGCCAGAATTTTTTTTTCTCATATAGGGCTAAGCATGGTGATGAATTGTAGCCTTGTAAAAGTGGTCAATCATGCAGGTGTTTGTAGAAGAAGCGTTTTATTGATTCTTACATGGTTAGGGATGATATAGAAGCTCATTTCTCTTATACCTCTTACAAATAGTGAGTGAGGTTTTCACGATATAAGATTAAATTAAACTCTGCATTGGAAGTGTCTGTGGAGATTCTCAGTCATCCAGGTCATGGTTGTCCCAAAGGTGCTTTTTCAGGAGGTAACTGGACTTCCTTTTTTTCCCTTTAAGATGTTTCATTTCTCATCCAAGAAGCTTCCTCAGATCTGACTGGATGGTGGGGAATGCAAGGATTTATATTCCTTACAGACTGCTGGTCATTTGCATTCTTTTAGAGAGTCATTGAGGCCACTTGGCTGTTGATCTGTGTTGTCAGGATCACCTGAGGAGTGCAAAGGTGTGTGGAGCCTTCTTGGCTGCAGGATGTTTTTCTACCCTGTGTTCCTGTTCGTCACGCCCGCTTCATTCTCTCTAAGAGCCGCTTTGCACCTTGTTTGCAAAGCATCTGTCAAAGAGAAAGAAGTGGGTGTGGCACACCCAAAGCTGCCGCTTCTTCGGAACAGCTGAGGACCTCTTCTGCTTGGAGCTCCAAGCTGCAGGAAGGTGGGGGCAGCTGCAAAACCGGCAGCTTTGGCTCCTTCCCTCAGTGGTTCATTTTTTTTTTAGTTCATCTAGGCAGCTACACTGACTTTGTCATTAAAAACTGCTCCGCGCCTTTTGATCTTTCTCGGGCGCGGAGAAAAGCGACCCTCTGAAGGGACTGAGCCTGAACTTGGAAGTTGAGAGGCTTCTTTTCCACCCAGAAAGACCTCTGGCCACTGCCACCATCTTTGCGCATGTGCAGCTTTCTTCTCACCAGCTGAAGGACTTTTCGGCGCCCTGCAGCCATGCAGCTAAGAGGCTTCTTTGATCTGGTCCGCTTACCATCCGACGGACGCATTGAGTGGGCAAGCGAGCAACGACTTGAGGACCGGTTCAGGGACATGGCCAGGCTGCTGTTACTTGTTCACAATGAATATATATATTGATTAGGGAACATTTGTCCCAAAACATTTGAGTCTTAAACAACATAACATCATCTATATATAAAAGTGTTTTCCTCCCTATTCAGTAATGAGTAGACCTCATCACCCATTCCTTCCTCACCTGCCCAATAGTTGGAAAGAATAAACCAATAGTAAGACTCACAGAGCACGAAATGAAAAGATACTTTTTGATTAGTCACACGACAAAATTTTCAGTGCTTTAATGAAAAAGCTCATGTCTCATTTCATGACATTTTAGAAACCAGTTCAAATACAAAAAGCCCTCCAATCAAAATAAAAGTTCTCAAACCCTGTATAAATCAGACATTCTTGTGCCTCATTATATTGTCTCTACAATTCAGATGTGGTCTCAGTAGGATAATGTAGCATTTGGGGAAGAAGATGCAAGCCAAGAGACCAGCCCCAGAGGCCAAGATGGAGAAGATCTCCAAGGCCACCATGGACTTCCCTTTGGTGCTCAGATAAGTTGGGAGGAAGGTGATCCAAACACTGCAAAAGACCAGCATGCTAAAAGTAATGAACTTGACTTCATTAAAGCTGTCAGGCAATTTCCTAGCCAGAAAGGCTACAGTGAAATTGACAAGGGCCAAAAAAACCAGGTAGGCAAGGACAGTGTAAAACATCAAATCTAAGCCTTCCTTGCATTCCAAGATGGCCTCTCCTACCAAGGAACGGAAGTCCAAGTTAGGAAAAGGAGGAGACATTATCAGCCAGGTAGCATGAAGAACTGCTTGGACCAGGGGACAGGCAACAACAATGGAGTTGGTCAGTGGTTTTCCCAAGAGTTTCCTTGTTTTGTTTCCTGGCTTGGTGGCCATGAAGGCCAAAACCACCATGGGAGTTTTTGCTAACACAGAGGAAACTGCAAGGGAAAAGAGAATGGCAAAGGCAGATTGTCGGAAAAGATAGGTAATTTTCCCTGGTTGACCAATGAAGAGGAAGGAGCAGAAGAAGCAGAACAGGAGGGAGAACAGGAAGATGTAGGTGAGATCTCGGTTGTTGGCCTTGACGATTGGAGTGTCACTGTATTTAAGGAAAATTGCCAGGACTGCAGATGTGATCAGAGAAAGGAAAAGAGCAAGAGAAGCTATGGTATATCCCAGAGTCTCTTGAAAGGCAAGGACGTGGAGCTTCTTGGCAATGCAGTGGTACTTGTCCTTGTTGGGGTACTGGTCTTCTGGGCAAGGATCACATTGGGCTGCATCTGAAATCAAGAGTCTTTATATAAATATTTAACAGTCATGAACCATGAGCATTATCTCTCCTTCAGGGGTTACATGACCTTCCCTTTTCTGGTGCGGCCAAACCACAAATGTAGTGATAGAATAATGTATTGTGCATTTTATGGTCTATGGAAAAGAGCAAATCATCCTTCATTTATGATAATCTTGTTATTGGATTAACTAGAGTCAAAGATCTGTTCAGCTTCAAAAGGCCTGGATGCTAGGGGGAAAAGCTCTCTCCAGTCGTTGGCCATTTCCATGATTATTGTGCCTTTCAGCGCCAGATTGCCAGGAGTGTTTTTTCACAATTTATCCTGCAATCTCTGATAGAATGAGAGTTGTGTCAAACAGCTATCTTGCTAGTCTATATATATCTGTTGGCATGTGCTGAGAGGTCACAGGGTCACACAAAAAGAAAAAAGAAAAAGAGAAGATTAAAATGAGCACTGCGTGTCATTGAGTGAAATATCTATTTTCTTGATCCGAAATGATTGATGGAAAATTGTTCCCAAGGGAGAGGAGAGAAAAAGCCTTGGTAGTACAGAGCCTTGGTAGTACAGTGGTTTAAAGCACCCTGTTATTAATACCAGCTGCCTGCAATTACTGCAGGTTCGAATCTCACCAGGCTCAAGGTTGACTCAGCCTTCCATCCTTTCTAAGATAGGTAAATTGAGGACCCAGTTTGTGGGGGCAATAAGCTGACTTTGTATAAAATATACAAAAGTATGAAGGCTATTGCTTAGCACATTGTAAGCCGCCCTGAGTCTCCGGAGAAGGGCAGCATATAAATCAAATTAAAAAAAAAAAAAGAGAGATCCAGAGCAGTGGTGAAATCTGAACCGTTTTGCTACCAGTTCGCTGGCCGTGCATGCGTTCTGCACGCCAAACATGCCAAAAGGAGTATGCACCAAAAGGAGGCTTGGGAAGGTAAGTAGAACAGTGAAGGGGGGATCAGCTGTGCCGCACGATTTACCTTCATTAGGGAGCAGGTTCCTGCTTTCTAGCAAAGCTAAACTGTGCGGCACAGCTGATTGTTGGAAATACCAGTTCGGAGGAACCAGTAACTTTTTTAAACTACCGTTTCAACTGAACCGGTAGCTTTTTTTTTTTTTACTACCGGCTTGCCCAAACTGGAGTGAACGGGTAGCATTTCACCCCTGATCCAGAGCCAATATAGAACTCAACTTCTCTGCTTTATACTTCAAATCTGCTTATTTTGATATTTTTCTTTTTGCATGAGAAAGCAAACACAGACACTCAAATCTTCTCTTTTCCTGGCATGTCTATCAATTTCCTGGGACATTGATAGTGGTGACAGAAGAAGTGCACCCTAAATAATAATAAAAAATGAAGCTTGAACTTCACATCCTATTCCAGGGGTGTCAAACTCAAGGCCCGCAGGACAGATGTGGCCCACAGGGTGCTTACATCCCTGGAAATGGTGAAAGACCAGCTCTCAGTGCCTCTGCCAGTGAAAACAGAGCTCAGGTAGGCTGCACGCAGCCCTCCCAAGCTCATTTTGTTGGCTGTGACAGCCTCCTGTAGCCCTCTACCAATGAAAACAGAGTTCGGGAGGGCTGCAGGAGGACGTTAAACCCCAAAACGAAGCTCAGGAAGGCCACAGGTAGCCCTCCTGGGCTCCATTTTCACTGGCAGAGGGCTGCAGGATATTGAGCTGGCCACACCTACCCACTCAGGGTCTGAAGGCTAAACCATATGATGAACAACGGAAGGAATTAGGTATGCCTATTCTAATGATGAGAAGGATTAGTGTTGATATGATAGCAGTCCTCCAACATTTGAAAGACTTGTAACAGGGAAGAGGCAGGGGTGAAATGCTCCCGGTTCAAACCGGATTGCCCGATCTGGTAGTGATGGAGGTGGAGTGGTAGCAAAAATCCCTGCCCCCCCCCGCCCCGCCCAGCTGAGCCGCACAATCATCAGAGGATTTTTTTTTACTTTTGAAAGCATTTTTTTCTACAACCACTTTGGCAGAAAAAACACTTTTAAAAGTAAAAAAGAAAGCCTCTGATGATCGCGTGGCTCAGCTGGGATCTTCAAAAGCTTTTAAAAGAAAAAAAAATATTTTTTTTCTTTTAAATGCCTCTAATGATCCAAGCTGAGTTGCCTGACCAGCAGAGACTTTTTTTCTTTTAAATGCCTCTAATGATCAGGCAACTCAGCTTGGATCGTCAAAGCCTTTTAAAAGCATTTTTTTTCAAATTCTTTGCTGAAGAGGTTGTAGAAAAAGTGGTTTTAAAAGAAAAAAAATTAGCTACGCCCACCCAGTCACATTACCCCACCACCACCAAGCCACGCCCACAGAACCGGTAGTAACAAATTTTAGATTTCACCACTGGGAAGAGGGCATCAATTTATTCTCCATAGTACTTGAGGGAAGGACAGAACCAATTTGTGGGAGCATTTTCATAGCCAATCAAGTCTCCTTTCTTACATCATTTTCTCTTAATTTTTGAAACGAATGCATCACATTGTCTCTTTAACTGCAGAGATATGTCTTCCACTATTCTGTTGAAAAGACCCATTTCCAATGTAGTACTTAACACAATAGGAACATCCATCATCCATCTGTTCATCCATCCATCCATCCATCCATCCATCCATCCATCCATCCATTCGTTCATTCAATTTTTATATCTGCTGAACTCAACAAAGAGAGGCTTACTGTAACCAGTTGAAGTATTTGATGAGGCATTATTTAATGAACATGTTCCTCCTCTGTTTTCATGTTTTAAAAATGTCATCAGGTGGTAAACATGTTAACAAGATAAATGTGAATGTTTCCCATGGCTGCAGTAATTAAAGATTTTTGGCCAGAAAAATTTAAAGGCCAGAACCACCATGACAGTTTTTGCCAAGACAGAGGAAACTGCAAGGGAAAAGAGAATGGCAAAACTAGTTTGTCGGAAGAGACAGGTGAGCTTCCCAGGTTGACCAATGAAGAGGAAGGAGCAGAGGAAGCAGAGCAGGAGGGAGACCAGGAGGACATAGGTGAGATCTCGGTTGTTGGCCTTGACAATTGGTGTGTCATGATGTTTATGGAAAATCACCAGGACAGCAGTTGTGATCAGCGAAAGGAAAATAGCTAAAGAAGCTAAAGTGTATCCCAGGGTCTCCTGATAGGAAAGGAAGTGGATCTTCTTGGCAATGCAGTGGTCCTTATCCTTGTTGGGATATTGGTCTTCTGGGCAAAGGTCACAGTGAGCTGCATCTGAAATTAAGAATATTTGTGTAAGGATTGCAGGGACATATGCCGTAATCATTCTCCCTCCCCACGGGTGACATAACTGTCTTTTTTCTCCTCTGGCCAAGCCACAAATGATGAAAGTTTTTCTGATCAGATATGACAGTAGATATGATTAGTAGGGGAGATATGATTAGTAGGGGAGATATGATTAGTAGGGGAGGCATCCATTCTGCCATAAAACTATCCTGCATCGAATTATTGAGGAACAGAAAAATGGCCTGTTGGGTCAGGAGAGCTCAGATCCATAAATTGTCAGTTTCTGCTGAATACTCTGATGTAGTTCAATCCTAACAACAATGACAAAATTAATATCTTTATCTTCTCAATGACTTCATACATCATGGAAGATTTGCATTTGAAAAGTGGTCTACCTGTCTGATTTGAGATGGTCCCTTCTGGACAAGGGTCACATTGGTAGCAGCAAACTGGCTTGCCCTCTGGAACTCTTCTCCTCTCTCCTGCCTGGCACCTCTTTTTGCCACACCTGGCAAAGGGCACCTTCTAAAAGAGAAAAGAGAAATGTTTGGGGTGGCCTGTGCAATGAACACTCTTCATGTATTCATTTCCACATTCCTATTTTCCTGTGGAGAATGTTCTCATAAGAAATTATTGCTCACCAAGGTGTAACAGAAACCAGAAAAAGCTCCTGGGAGAATCAGGCAAGAGGTACTAGTGACTGAGTGCAAAGGAATAGAGTAGAGTAGAGTAGAGTAGAGTAGAATAGGGTAGAGTAGAATAGAGGAGAGGAGAGGAGAGGAGAGGAGAGGAGAGGAGAGGAGAGGAGAGGAGAGGAGAGGAGAGGAGAGGAGAGGAGAGGAGAGGAGA
>WNWU01000210.1:364690-406241 GCA_012654045.1 Ptyas mucosa
AAGCCAACACCGAGCTGGAGAAAGGGAGATTCCTCTTTCAAAGACAAAGTAAAGTTTTGTGCTGATTTTAGGGATCCCTATTGCATGCTTTTTAACCTACCCGTCAGGCAGACTGACTTTGATTAAAGTAAGATTAAACTGCTTCTCTTCCTAGGAAGAGCCAATAGTTACCTATTTTGTCTGGTTTTGACATGTCAGAAGCCAAGAAATGGTTAACCTGATCCAGGTAATAAATTGCAGTGAAATATGGCTCCAGTTTAGGAAAGTCAGGAACTCATTTTACATGGATTGACTGAAGCTGGAATACTATTTGCACAACAATGGAAAAATGAAGAGATCCCAACAGATAAAAATGTGATTAAAAAATATTAGAATGTGCAGAAGTGGAAAAGCTAACACTTATAATTAAGGAAAAGAAAAACTGAATAGTTTTTCATAGTATACTAGAATACTTTGGAACTTATTTTATCAATGGTTAGCTGATAAAAAACAGGAGATAGAAATAGGAAAATATAGGGAAGGATTAGAGATATAAGGAAGGTATGTTAAATGGGTTAAATAAATATTATGGTTTTATTATTATAATGATTGAGTTAAGTTAAGTTTATTAAATTTTTATACTGATTGATATATTGATACTAACACAATTAATATTTTTTTTAAAAATTGATTTATATGCCGCCCTTCTCCGGAGACTCAGGGCGGCTTACAATGCGCTAAGCAATAGCCTTCATACTTTTGTATATTTATACAAAGTCAGCTTATTGCCCCCACAAACTGGGTCCTCAATTTACCTATCTTAGAAAGGATGGAAGGCTGAGTCAACCTTGAGTCTGGTGAGATTCGAACCTGCAATAATTGCAGGCAGCTGGTGTTAATAACAGCGTGCTTTAGACCACTGTACTACCAAGGCTCCTTGAATGTTGTTGTAAAGACTTTATTATTTCATAACATGATTTGTACTCAGACAACACACCATTCAATTGAAATTGGAGTTTCTGTATGTTAAAGAATAAAATAAAAATTTACAAAACAAAGGAACTCATTTTTCTTGTCAAGGACAATATTTCAGAATTATTTCATGATCGGTCTCCTTGGACTTATATCACCACATATATCGAAACATAAAATATAGTAATGAATTGAACTATAGGATAACCCCTTCAACCACATAGATTCATCCTTGATTTCTGTGTGTGTTTCTGTTCTTTGTCTGCACCATACTGTATCCAGGGGAGCCCCCTTACCTGTGGGACCTTGTAGATGCTGAAGATGGAGGCCATCTGCCTTGAGGATTTGGGGTTGTCACCTCCAATGACAGAGAGCAGAGGGTCCTGCCTGTCACATTTATAACCTGGAACCATTCGGCCTCGAGTGGAGAGAAAGGAGAGGCTGATTAAAGCAATCTTCCTCTCCATTCGAACATTGTCACAAATCTGGAAGCCAAGGGTGATGTTGGGGAGGAGAACCAAATCTTTGTTGATCTCTCTGACTGCAAACACTAAGGCCAGGAACTGCTGGTACTTCTTGAGTATGGGTCTATAGTAAGGAAAACATTGGGAACATTACAGGGAAAAATATGAGTGTGCTGTTTAAATTTGCCTAGCCATATGTTTGATGTTGTTTGGAATAGCAAATTCCAGATTTCATTGAGTTTTCTTTCCATAGACACCCATTTATTAAAATTATATGGCTTAGTGACAAAGGAGAAAGGCAAGCTGTTCTATTGGTTAACCGCTCGCACCATTAGCGAATTTCTCCTTAGTTCTAAGTTGTTTCTCTTCTGGTTAGTTTCCAACCATTGTTTCTTATCTTGGTGCTTTGGGAAATAGTTTGAACTCCTTGTCTTTGTAGAAGCCCTTGAAATATTGGAACATCGGCACTGTGCCAATAAAAATGGAAAAGATTTACTTTCAATATCTTCATAAGATCATGAGGAAATTTATATGGCAAAGGAAAAAAGTAAGAATAAGTTTAAGAATGTTGGAAAACACGAGACTACGAGGGGATTTGGTTTACCAAATTGGGAATTATATTATCAAGCAGCAGCATTGACATGCTTGAAAGAATGGATTGAATTAAGAAATACAAAGTTGTTAACACTGGAAGGGCATGATTTACAACTGGGATGGCATGCCTTTTTATGGCATGGTAGAAGTAAGATACATACATACTTCCATAGACATTATATAAGAAATGCATTGCTACTTGTATGGGAGAAGGTTAGAGATAAATTTTATGTGAAAATACCACCATGGTTATCAATAGCGGAAGCTTTAATACACCCAAATGTCTTTAATTTTGGAAATATTGTTAGATATAATGAGTTATTAACAAATAAGGGGGAATTGAAAGAGAAACGAGAATTGGAAAAACAGGGAACTGAGATAGATTGGTACATGTATATGCGGATGAGATGAAGAGATGAAAAAGATGCTAAATTATATGGTTTCTATATGGAAAAGACTGAACTGGATAAAATACTGATGGGAACGGAGCAAAATTTAATAAAAAATGTTTAAAACTTTTTGCTGTCTATTGAATTGGAGGACGAGCAAGTAAAAGAAACGAGGATAGCCTGGGGAAGAAATTTTGGTTATCCAATGGAGTTTGAAAAATGGCAACAACTATGGGAAAGGAACTATAAATTAACAATGTCCACAGCATATAAGGAAAATCTATATAAAATGTTTTATAGATGGCATATGCCACCGGAGAAGTTAGCAAAAATGTTTAAAGATAAATAGGCTACCTGCTGGAAATGTCATCAAACACCAGGATCTTATTACCATATGTGGTGGACTTGTCCCGAAGCAAAAAATTACTGGTACAAGATTAAAATCTGGCTGGAAGAAATGATACAGCAACATATTGAATTTAAACCAGAGTTGTTGCTACTGGGAATCTTTCCAGAAAAAAAGTGCAAGGAGGAATCAGAATATTTTAAAACATGGAATTATTTTTACTGTTGGTTGGAAAAGAGATATAAATGACTGATACCATAATTATGTATAAATGATGATTATAATATTGATTTAGCAATGAAAGGTTAGAATGATTTGGATGAAGATGAAGATAGAAGAAACTTATGGAAGATGGAGAAGAAGCCTAGAAGATCACATGAGACGTCACAGGGAAGGGAGGATTGATGTATTAAATGTTTGTTTGTCTTAAAAAAAAATTACTAATGTAACCCAATTCCAGTAACCGTTCTTTGTATGTGTTAGCCTTCAGTCCCCTGATCATCTCTGTGTCTCTCCTCTGCATGCTTTCCAAAGTTTCAAAATCTTTTTTTTTTTTATTGTGATGACCAGAAGTGGTCACCAATATACAAAACTGGTGTTATTAGAGTACCAGACAACAAAAAAATGCTGAAGCTTTTTTAAAAAATTTCTACTGTGAGTTTCTATCCAACTGAACATTATATCAATTTTTTTTAGGCCGGTAGAGTTTCATATTTGTTGTTCCTTCTTCACTTTTTATGTGGTCTATTATCTTCCTAATATAGAGTTTTACAATGACTGAGAATTCGAGTCTGTTTTATGATCCAAGAGGAGAACTTCACTAGGACATTAGAACAGTAGAACAAGGATTTCTGAAAGGAGCCCTGAATCCAGAACCCAGCAAGTAATTACTGCATTTTTCCCTGCCAGGTGAAACTTACAAAGAATAAAAACTAAGCCTTAATGGTTCTTCCTGAAAATCAGGGACACTGGAAGACATAAGAGTTTTCAGGGGTAAATTCCCACCAATAATGAGATCCCCAGGCCTGTAATAGTACTCTCTTCTTTTAGGCTTGAACAAATTCCTCAACACACATACGGTTTGCCTCCTCTTAGCAGTAGTTGGAGGAAAGAGGCAGAAGAGCAGCAGCAGGAGAGGCAGCCCAGTCATTCTTGTCCCTCCTAAATCAGAAATCAAGATTTGTGCAGAAGCTGAACTGCAGGCATGCGCAAAGGGTAGGGACAGCTGAGACTCAAGAAACCCAAGAATGACTCTTTTCAAAGACAGGGCGAGGCAATTTGACAGATCCTGCCCCTAGTGGTAGACCTTGGAACATGTTTTCAAAGCAAGTTTTATCCTGGAATAATTTAGGGGACAGGAATCCAGAGGGATCCGTTAAGAATTATTCTTCTGATAATTGCAAAGAAAAGGAATCCTCCTATCCACTTAGCAACAGATTTTATCTATGCACCAGAATGAGGAAAAACATGTTTGTGTCTTTTCTTGTTAATCCCTAGTGCAGATAGACTTGAGAGTCAAGGTGAAGATGGGTTTCTGACTGCATGAAACTGAACCCCTGGAAACAAGATGAAGCTTGCTCCGAGCTATAGTTTTTGGGATAGTAATGACTACTAATGGGGCCTCGTGGCTCAGGACCATCGGTTGTAGTCTAGTAAATTTGAACAATCATTCCACAGTTTATACCAAATAACTGGTTTACTTATACTTGTTAGCGGATGAAATGATAAATTAATTTCTCCCACTCCAGTCTCTTAACAGATTAACAGATGTGAACGTGACCTATCAGATATAGGTTAGGTCTCCTACATCGACTCCAATCCCCTTCCCAAGCAGGAGACCTCACACCATTTCTGAAAGATAGAAGTCCAGTCTCTTCTTGAAAGCTCAAGTGATGACGCTCCTACAACCTCTGAAGGCAACTTCTCTTCCATTGGTTGATTGTTGATTGCTGTTCTTAAAAGCCCTTAGCAATTTGTTCCAATGGTTAATTGTTAAGTAATTTCTCTTTAGTTCTAGGTTGCTTCTCTCTTTAGTTGGTTTCCATCCGTTGGTTCTTCTCCCGCTTAAAGCTGCTTTGGTAAATAAGTTGCCCCCCTCTTCCTTGTGACAGCCCTTCAAGTATTGGAGGACTGCTCTCATGTCATCCCTGGTCCTTCCTTTCACTAGACCAGGTCTACCTCCAGTGCCCTGGTCATCTTTGTCCCTCTTCTCTGAACATTTTCAAAAATCTCAACATCTTTTTTTCTATTGGGGTGACAAAATACAAAAACAGATGTTGAGACTTTGGAAAAAGTTTAAACTAGTTTAAACTAATTTTAAATTAGTTGAAAATAATTTAAACTAGTTGGAGCCACAAAAAGTGTTCTGCTATGTTTTGAAATCCAAGCAATGCTGTGAAGGTTTTGTCCTAGTGCTTGAAGGTTGTTGGATATGAAGAAATTCTCATTTTTAATTAAAAAAAAGTAATTAAAAAGCAGGCCCTATTTTTCTCATGTGGGCCCTGTACTGTAAAAAAAAAAAAAGAGAGAGAGTTCTCCCATGTTCCCCAAGCTATTTGCAGAAGAATTTCTCTGAAATGTATTTGGTCTCAATTTTATTTTTACTGTAATTGTTTTCTAGTTAACTGCAGACTGTTTTGAATTGCAAATGAACAAAGGAAGCGTAGTAAAAGCCACTTTGCACCAACCCCATTCAGTATAATTCTCCATAATTTTCCTTCCTTTAAACCACGATGATTTCCAAGAAATCCATGCACCTCCAAATAATTGCCTTTTCTTCTTTCAGGTTCTTTTGGGGGAAAGTCATCAACTCCCTCTAAGTATGAGTTTCTCATTCTTTCCATAACCACATTTGCTTTTTCACCAAAGTTCATTCCTCACCAAATATTATCCACAATGTTTTTACATGTGTTTTCACGTCTCCTAATGCTTCCAGAAGGGACGCAGCGGCTCAGTGGCTAAGACACTGAGCTTGTCGATCGAAAGGTCAGCAGTTCAGCGGTTTGAATCCCTAGTCCTGCGTAATGGGGTGAGCTCCCATTACTTGTCCCAGCTTCTGCCAACCTAGCGGTTCGAAAGGATGTAAAAAATGCAAGTAGAATAATAGGGACCACCTTTGGTGGGAAGGTAACAACGTTCCGTGCGCCTTTAGCATTTAGTCATGCTGGCCACATGGCCATGGAGACATCTTTGGACAGTGCTGGCTCTTCGGCTTTGAAACAGAGATGAGCACCGCCCCCTAGAGTCGGGAATGACTAGCACATATGTACGAGGGGAACCTTTACCTTTACCTTAAACACCTAGATAGATTTTCTTGATGGTTTAATGCAGCATAATGTCTACCTTAAATGTTTCAAAGGACAAGTCCAAAAAAATGGAAAGTGGGACACATAAGTAAGGCAGAATGTCAGCAGATAGCCCAAAGCTGCAAAAATGAAGTCAAGAAAGCGAACTCTTATAATGAATAAAGACTTGCAAAAAAAGTCAAAGAGAATAATTGGAAAAGTTTCTTTCAACATATAAATAACGAGAACAAGGTCAAAGAAACAAGGAAGGAAGTAACAGGCATTAGAGAGAAAGCAGAGCTACTTAACTCATTCTTTGTGTCATTCTTCATGCAAATAGAAACTATAGCCATTTGGGGGGCATTTTCAAGCCAGTTTCGGGGTTATTTTCAGGCTCAAAAAATAACTTGAAAACAGCCTGAAATTAGCCTGAAAAACAGCTTTGTGTCAGTTTTGGAAGACAATTTACTTTTTGCTTCTAAACTGCCACATATTTTGGCTGGGGAAGTTGGGAGGGGGTTGTTGTTGGAGCGGTAGAAAGTTAGTCATAACAACATTCCATACTCAAGGACTTTTCCCTGCATCTGATGGAGACTGCCTGAAGATTGTATCTGGTGGAGTGTGGAGAGTTGATTGGACAATGTGATGAACCTGTGGTTGGGGCATGGCTGTGAACTCTTAGCGGGGGGGGGGGGGAATCTGGAAGCTTTCAGATTCAGTTTTTCCCAGATGTGCCAACATGACATTGCTAATAAATTGGAACTTTGAGGAACCTCAGGCCTCAGAGCATTATTTTGTTGGGGGGGGGTCTTCCTTGAAACCCTGACACTTTGTTTTTGGCCATTTTTCAGGCCGTTTTCAGGCTTGGATTTTGGCCATTCCATTTTCAGGCTGTTTGTTGGGCCAAAAATGAACTGAAAAAATGACCTGAAAATAGCAATTTGGGGGACCATTTTCAGGCTATTTTCTGGTGCTCCAGCACCCATGAGAATGAGCTGGCCAGAAACCAGAAAAGTAGCTGGCAACAGCACACATGCCTACTGAGAGGACTCTGTGTGCCACCTTTGACATGTGCCATAAGTTCACCATCACAGGTATAGGATCTCCTGCTTGAGCAGGGGGTTGGATTAGAAGACTTGTGAGGTCCCTTACAGTTCTATTCTGATTGATTGATTAATTTATTGATTGATGAGATGATTTCCTCTTTCCTCTATTGTTTTATTGATTTATTCCTCACTTTGGGTTTCTGAAGGAACACCAGCCCAGGAAGTAAGCTCAGTTCCATTACTTATAATATCGTGAAACCCATTACCATTGAATATGTAGCCTTACATTATATTACATTATATGTTGGTTTTGCATTAGTCTCTCCTGCCTTTCTTAAATGTATAAATATGAGTGTATCCTTCAGTTGGGAGTATCCTTTTGGGAGAGAGATCTACTAGCACATCCTGTTTAATAAACACGGTAGAAATCCTCTTTCTTCCAACTACTGCTAAGAGGAGGCACACCCAGCCTAGAGGTTTATGATGAATGATGGTGTCAAGCTTCTCACAATGAGCATTTAGGAAAGAAAGACCCACAACATTTTTTGAAGTTAAAGGGTTACTTTTACTAAACTCAATTTAGTTAATTTAGTAATTAACACAATAGGAACATCCATCCATCCATCCATCCATCCATCCATCCATCCATCCATTCAGTTTTTATATCTGCTGAACTCAATAAAGAGAGGCTTACTGCAATCAGTTGAAGTATTTGATAAAGCATTATTTAATGAACATGTTCCTCCTCTGTTTTCATGTTTTAAAAATGTCATCAGGTCGTAAACATGTCAACAAGATAAATATGAATGTTTCCCATGGCTGCATTAATTAAAGATTTTTGTTTCTTATCATGTTTTCCCTACAATTCAGATCGGGCCTTAGTAGGATAATGTAGCATTTGGGGAAAAAAATACAAGTCAAAAGAGCAGCCCCAGAGGCCAAGATGGAGAAGATCTCCACGGCCACCATGGACTTCCCTTTGGTGCTCAGGTAGGTGGGGAGGAAGGTGATCCAAACACTGCAAAAGACCAGCATGCTGAAAGTAATGAACTTGGCTTCATTAAAGCTGTCAGGCAATTTCCTAGCCAGAAAGGCCACAGTGAAACAGACAAGGGCCAAAAAACCCAGGAAGGCAAGGACAGCGTAAAACATTGAAGCTGAGCCTTCATTACATTCCAAGATTGTCTCTCCTACCAAGGAATGGAAGTCCAACCTGGGAAATGGGGGAGATGTTGCCAGCCAGGAGGCACAAAGAAGTGCTTGGACCAGGGGACACATTATGACAATGGAGTTGGTCAGTGATTTTCCTAAGAGTTTCCTTGCCCTGTTCCCTGGCTTGGTGGCCATGAAGGCCAGAACCACCGTGACAGTTTTTGCCAAGACAGAGGAAACTGCAAGGGAAAAGAGAATGGCAAAGGCAGTTTGCCGTAAGAGACAGGTGATCTTCCTGGGTTGACCAATGAAGAGGAAGGAGCAGAGGAAGCAGAACAGGAGGGACACCAGGAGGATGTATGTCAGATCTCGGTTGTTGGCCTTGACGATTGGTGTGTCACGATGCTTATGAAAAATTATTAGGACTGCCAATGTGATCAAAGAGAGAAAAAGAGCGAGAGATGCTAAAGAGTATCCCAGGATGTCTTGAAAGGCAAGGAAGTGGATCTTCTTTGCAATGCATTGATCCTTGTCCATGTTGGGATATTGGTCTTCTGGGCAGGAGTCACAGCGAGCTGCATCTGAAATGAAGAGTCTTCATCTAAATATTTCTGGAGTAATCATAGTAAGAATTATACCTCCTGCCACACATCTCAGATATGACTCCTTTCCACATGTGCCAATTCAATAAGAAAGGACACCCTGGGCAGCGTATCCTGCCCGGTAAAAATCAACTTGTTTTTGGTTCAAAATGAGCCTGGAGGATCAGTTGTTCAGATATTGAGATCTCTGTCTCCGTAACCACCTGTACCAAATTTTGCATTTTTTTTCCGAGGGAGAGAAGGGTTGGCACTTGATTTTCCTCCCACTTTGTAATGAAAGCGTAAAAAGATTGACTGCTCTCTCAGTCAGGAATTCTGCTTTTTGCTGCTTAGTTTCATCATCATTCAGAGTGTTATAAAATCATAAGGTAACACACAAATGCAAACAAACCAGGGGTGAAATAATACAAAATTTGAACACCCAACCACGTTGTACCATACTGTCGAGCCGTGAACAGGCTCGCCATCACTTATGGGGGGGGGGGGAACGGAGATTAGAAAAGGCAGAACGCAGCCAGAGCTGTCGGACTTACAGAGTTACAGCGACACTCACAGCGGCACTTCACAGCAGGAGGCAGCTACAAACAAAGCCAGGAGCAGCGGAGACAACGGCAGGGAGGCGTGGCTGCTAACGTTTTCCTAAACGCGCTTCTGTGACGTGAACAGAGGCGCGGTACTGCCAAACAGCTGTGGAGGGAGGGGAATGTCCCGAGGTTCTTTTATTTGCCGGATGTTAGGTTTGCTTTATGCCAAGTTCAGATATATAGTGCCACCTGGCTGCCTCCGGTAGCGCTGACTTTACTAATTTTTCCGGCTTGTTCGTTACTTTGCCTTGCTGCTTTTGGCTGTGTTCCAGTAAAGAGATCTGGCTACTCCTTCTTAAAGTGTGGAGTCGTTTTTTCACATCAAGCTCGGGCGGGATGACAGGCCGAGACATACATTCAGAGAAATGATCATACTTGCTTTTCCAATTGGTATGTGATAAAAGGAACGGAAAAGACAGCAAGAAATCTGCAAATTTTTGTCATGAATGCATCTTGTAAATTTGGTGAAGAGAGCAATCTTGCCAATCCTAGTTCCTCAGAAATGGGAAATTAGGCTTGTGGGGACACAACAATTGGCATCTCTATTGTGAAGCATGTCAGACCTACCACAAATCACTAAAATCTCTTAATATTTTAATATGTTGAATGGTTTCCCTGAACGTGGAAGATCTACATTTGAAGGTTGTTCTACCTGTCTGATTAGAAATGGTGCCTTCTGGACAACGGTCACATTTGTAGCAGCAAACCTGCTCACCCTCTGGAACAGTTCTTTTCTCACCTGCCTGGCACCTCTTCCTGCCACACCTGGCAATGGGCACTTTCTAAGAGAGAAAAGAGAAAAGTTTGAGATGGCCTATTTGATGGTCATGCATCATTTAATTTCCCCCTTGAGAGCTCCATCTTCAAAAGGTCTGTAGAAGAATAGGCTCACCATCCTGAAACATCAACCAGAAGAGTTCCTGGAGATTTGAAACCAATGGCACAACCAGCTAACCAATTGATGTTTGGGATTGGCACTTATCTCATGATGAAAAGAAGGACTAGGGGTCACATGTTAGCAGTGTTCCAATATATCTGGGGCTGCCACAAAGAAGGGGGACTCAATTTATTCTCCAAATCACCTGAAGGCAGGACAAGAAGTAGTGGGTGGAAGGTAATCAAGGAGAGAAGCAACCTAGAACTAAGGAGAAATTCTATTCTATTCTATTCTATTCTATTCTATTCTATTCTATTCTATTCTGTTCTGTTCTGTTCTGTTCTGTTCTGTTCTGTTCTGCTCTGCTCTGCTCTGCTCTGCTCTGCTCTGCTCTGCTCTGCTCTGCTCTGCTCTATTCTATTCTATTCTATTCTATTCTATTCTATTCTATTCTATTCTATTCTATTCTTTAAAAGGCTTGGCGGCCCAGTGGTTAGAGTGCAACTTTTTAGGCTAATTATTCCAACTGACAACAGTTCAATTCTCCCCAGTCCAAAGTTGACTCAGCCTTCCACCCTTCCATCCAATTGAGGACCCACATTGTTGGGGTAGCAATATGCTGACTCTGTAAACAGTTTAGAGATGGCTGTAAAGTACTATGAAGTGGTACATAAGCCTAAGTGCTACTCCTATTGCTAAGGTAATCTCCACTTACTGAACCTAATTGAGGCACCAACCATTGAACCACAGTGTAGCAGAGAGCTTTAGATGTCCCAACATCGTAGCACAGCATGAAGCCCCTGTTGCTCCAGCAGAGCCTCAAAGTGTAAAGTCCCCAGTCATCCCAGCCAAAGTCATGGTGCAAAGACCCAACTGCATCCACCATCATCACCCTGCAGTCTAAGTGTCTGCTATTCTCTGCTCCCTCAGCTGATCTGCACCATATTTTTTCTCCTGGTGAAGCAAGCCCAGCCAGGCCATTTGGGGGAAAACTGTGGTCTACATGAGGCTTTTCCACAAAAATATAACCACCATGAGTGACTTTGTGAAGAAAGCTCTATGCGTGTCCAGGAGAACATGAACCTTTTTCTGAATTCAGGACATTTCCTTCCAGCTTACCTTTTTGGCCCAGGTGATTGCATTGGAGTTGATGGTAAAATCCTGGCCTTGGGAAATCCTGGGATCCATTCGACCGACTTTCATGTGGACAAAAGATTGATTGGGGAGGAAAATCCAGTTGAGAAGATCGTAATGAGCAGACATGGGTCCATTTTCTAAGAATGAGACTTCATTTCCAGCACTGTTATTGAACCTGACATTCTTCAAATAGGCAAGAAGCTGAAAGAAAAGAGACCCTTGGAAAGTGGAGTAATTAAAAATGAGACATCATGGATTCTATCGTTCTCTGCTGACCATTATCTTAGGAGATAATTACCAATGTTTAATGTTAGATTGTGGTGTACCTGAGTGATCGGGAACAGCATGAAATCCTAGGAATCTCGTATTGGAGAATTAGAGATTAACACTTCAAAAATACTCTATTATCATGTGTTTTTTCTGGCTTCCTCAACTTCACATTGAATAGTATAATTATTACATATAAATATTTTAATACCCCATTCCAGATGCAATTCTATGGTAAAGGTTCCCCTCACACATATGTGCTAGTCATTCCCGACTCTAGGGGATGGGGCTCATCTACCTTTCAAAGCCGAAGAGCCAGCGTTGTCCAAAGATGTCTCCATGGTCATGTGGCCGGCATGACTAAACACCAAAGGCACATGGAATGCTGTTCCCTTCCCACCAAACGTGGTCCCTATTTTTCTACTTGAATTTTTTACGTGCTTTCGAACTTCTAGTTTGGCAGAAGCTGGGACAAGTAATGGGAGCTCACAGCTTTACGCAGCACTAGGGATTTGAACACCTGACCTGCCAACCTTTCGATCAACAAGCTCAGCGTCTTATCCACTGACCTACGATGTCCCTTTTGATGCAATTCTATACCTGCTGAAATTTTTATGCTTCCATTTTTAATCAAACCATTAACTTATTTTATCATATTTTAATAATTGCTATTTGTTTGCTGCTTGCTATTTAATAATTTATTTTGTTTTCAGATATATGTATAAGGGGGTCATAGATATATTGAATAAATTAACCGAGAAATTGTCCATGGGAAGTTCTAAGGATCTGTGGACTGGGTAAAATTCTGAGAAATTACCTGCCATGACTGGACATTTGTGATCCTTTTTCCAAGCCTCATCATGGCTGGTTGTGCTCCTGATCCATACATGGTATGTAAAGCGTGTGCCACAGCATAAACGGCATTGTAGGTATTGTAACTTTCGCCTGTCATACTTGTTTCAAACATGTAAGTTGGCACATCCTTCAAATTCTCCTTTCCCGTACATTTCTTTTCCCCCTTTTTAAGTCTCACTCCTGGTTTCTGGATCTTGCAACCAAAAATCCTTTCCCACCAGAGAGGGAGAAAGGGGTCTCCTTGAGGGTTCAAGGGGTCTAAAGATAGAAGAACATGCCTGAATTCTGGGATATCATGGCTGTGATCCCTGAAATGCAATGTACCATGGAAAGGCTTTAGATACTTCAACATTTTGTGAGATGCGCTTATTTCCCAATGAGAAGTCAGGATCCAAACAATTCTAAGTGTGAAATTACTGATGCTTTCCAAATAATAAACAGACGTATATATAGTTTTAATACACTTGGATTCTCCAAATACAATAATCACCTCAGCTTCATTCCAGGTTGGGATTAAATCAAGGCATTTGTTCACTGAAAAGACAACAGATACAGATTCCAACAGGTGAGTGAAGGCCAGGCAGATCTCCTTCTCCTTCAGCATCGGCATCAGAGTTGAGATGAAAAGTTCTCCATTGTCACTTTCAGGGGCCACCAGCCCAACCCAGTTCCACTGGAAATGCAGGAGCAGCCGGACTAAACCCACATACTGAGGAAGTTCATTGGGGCTGATCCGGAAAAAGGAAGGAAAAACAATCCTGTCTCCTTGAGTGAACTTGAGGAAGTGAAAACCAAGCTGCAGAAAAGGAGCATCATAATTTTTTATAACCATATTATATCCTCATGTTTAGGGTCAGTATCAGTAGATTTCTGCCCTCCTTGTTCGATCGATTGACTTTGAATGGAGTGAAAGGCTTCCAGTTACAATTACAAATTCTCATTTCAACAGGTGTATGAAGATCATGCAGCTGAATGCTTTTTCTTTGCTATGTGTACACAAGATTGGTTTATTCTACAAGTGTACTTTGCTTAAGCACTAATAAATATTATTTTTACTCTTATGTACAGTAGTACCTACATGACCCCTTTACCTGTGGGACCTTGAAGATGCTGAAGATGGAGGCCATCTGCCTTGAGTATTGGGAGTTGACATCTCCAACAACAGAGAGCAGAGGGTCCTGCTTGTCACATTTGTAAGCAGGAACCATTTGGCCTCGTGTGGACAGAAGAGAGAAGCTGTTCCAGGAAATCCTCCTAACAGTCTCCTTATTGTCATAAATATGGAAGCCGAGTGTGATGTTGGGAAGCAGAACCAAATCCTTGTTGATTTTTGTGACTGCATGTACCAAGGCCAGAATTAGCAGATAATTCTTGAATTCAATGCTATAATGGGAAAACATTGGGAAATATTGGAGAGAAAATTTTGTGTGCTAAGGGAGGTTGCCTTTCCCTAAGTTTGTTTGTAGGTGTGCTCTCCTGGACTTTGAGGTGGTGAATATATTTGTTGTGTGTCCTTGGACGAGAAAACGTGATTAAGAAGATTATGTGGATGGACCATCCTCATGAAACCATGGTCCATGAAGAGAGCAGCTGAGACATTTACAGATTTACAACCCTAAACAGCCATGACTCATCCACACGAGAAATATCTTTCATAGATTTGGCAGTTTGATTATCCCTTTGAAAAGTACTGTATTTTTTGGAGTATAAAACGCTCCGGAGTATAAAACACACCTTACTTTGGGAGGACGAAAATAAAAAAAAAAAATCTGTTTGGCAACAAGATTGATTAGCTATCCATTGTAACTAGATTTGTGTTTTCCTTGAGTTTTCCAGTATGACGTTTTTGTCCAAATAAATAATAGAAATGACCTTTTTCACTAAGCCAGTGCAGTTTTCTTACATGTATACCCTTCCTCACTTATTGTGCTGTTTATCATCTTTCTGAAGAAACTGGAACGTCCTACCCTATTTTAAGAAGGTTTCTTTATGCAGGAAAGCATCAAGGCTTCTGAACTGCAGCAGAACCTGCAAGCCTCAGTAGAATATTAATTTATGTTTTTTAATTACATTCTCCTCAGACGGGGTTTCATCACTTTTCCATTGTTGCGCAAATACAATTCTGGCTGCCTTTAATATATGCAAAATCAAATATGCAGTCTTCTTATCATATTTTTCTGATAGAATGCCCAGCAAAAATATCTCTGGTTTCAGATCTATACGTAGTTTTTTCATTTTTTTCCAGCCGTATCTCTACTTTTCTCCAATATTTTCTAGCTCTTGGGCATGTCCACCACATGTGATATTATTAGATTGTGCAGAAATGGATAGATTAACACTTGCTATTAAGGATAAAGAAGAAACAGAATATTTTTTGATATGGGACACATTTTATCAGTGGCTAGATAATAGAAACAGAAAGGAAGAGATATAAAGGGAGGAAGTGGTACAGAGGAGAGTCGTTAAAAAAGAAGATGATGTTAAATGTTAAGTATTAAGGTTATTATATCATAATGTTATTGTATTATTAATATGATGGTGATGACTAAATATAATGAAAATGTATAAATATGACTATCAAAATATAATTGTACCCAGAATACACACTGTTTGATTAAAATTTACTGTTATAGTGTTATAAAAAATATTATAACATAAAATCAAACAAATAAAACATGGGAAAAACAAGAATATTAATTTATGAAAGGAATCTCCAGAATCCCCAAAATGCAGAAACTCTTCGAATCTATTCCCTTCTGGGTAAAACATACCTTCTTGTAATTCTTGTCTTTGATGGCTGATGGTGAAACTCTATCATTTCAAGGAGAGCAAACTTTTCCAGGAGCAAATTCCCCCCAATAATGAGATCTCCAGGCTGGTAGTAGTCCTCCACAGTTCGCAGAGGGTTCCTCACTACACATACGGTTTGCACAATCTTATGAGCTGTTGAAGGCAGGAGCCAAAAGAGAAGGAGCAGGACAGCGAGCCCATTCATACTTCTCAGTTCCTTCTTAGAGCACATATCAAAGTTGGTTGAGAAGCTGAACTTGCAGGTGGCTTCCAGAAAATCCCACCAAGGCTTTAGGAGAGAAGAAGCAGGCTGTGCCACATGGGTGGCCTTGAGGCTAATTGATATGAAGTGTGCTTTCTCTTACCTAGTTTGAGTTATAATAGAATAGAATAGAATTCTTTATTGGCCAAGTGTGATTGGACACACAAGGAATTTGTCTTGGTGCATACGCTCTCGGTGTACATAAAAAGAAAAGATATATTCGTTAAAAACCATAAGGAACAACACTTAATGATAGTCATAGGGAACAAATAAGCTATCAAAACATATTAGGAAATAGTCAATATGAATCATAAGGAAACCAGCAACAAGGTTACAGTCATAAAGTCATAACAGAGCCTGTAGTACAGTGGTTTAAAGCACCCTGTTATTAACATCTATTAACATCTGCTGCTTGCAATTACTGCAAGTTCGAATCCCACCAGGCTCAAGGTTGACTCAGCCTTCCATCCTTTCTCAGGTGGGTAAAATGAGGACCCAGATTGTGGGGGCAATAAGCTGACTTTGTATAAATATACAAATGTATGAAGGCTATTGCTTAACGCACTGTAAGCCGCCCTGAGTCTCCGGAGAAGGGCGGCATATAAATCAAATAAAAATAAAAAATAAAAAATAAAATAAGTGGAAGGAGATGGATGATAAGAACGATGAAAAGATTAATAATAGTACAGATTTAGTAAATAGTTTGACAGTGTTGAGGGAATTATTTATTTAGCAGAGTATTGGCGTTCAGGAAAAAACTGTTCTTGTGTCCAGTTGTTCTGGTGTGCAGTGCTCAATAGTATTGTATTGAGGGCAGGAGTTGAAACAATTTATGTCCACGATATCAATATTGTCACAGTCCTCTTTTCGACTCGTGCAGTATGCAGGTCCTCAAGGGAAGGCAGGTTGGTAGCAATTGTTTTTTTCTGCAATTCTAATCATCCTCTGAGTCTGTGTCTTTCTTGTTGGCTTGCAGAAGTTGTCACTGAAGACAAAATTGAGCCCAGTTCAGTTTCATGGATCGCAAGAAATTACTTGTTTGCAAGAGAACCTGAGGTGACATGTCCAGTTCTTCTTGGGAGAGCTCAGACCTTATTTCATCTAGACAGGTTTTGCCTTGGAAGACTTTTGTGGGTAAAAATCTATGGGGGATACATTAAGAATTACTGTACTTCTGATAATTGAAAGGAAGAGTAGCATCCTACCCACTTAGCAATAGCTTTCGTACATGCACCAGAAGGGGAAAAACATGTTGGTTTCTCTTGTTCTTCAAGCAGATGAAATTGAGGGTCAGGGTCCAGGTGGGATTTGGCCTAACTGAAACCCCTGAGCAACTTCATCCAAGATGGAATGTGGCCTATGCCAGAATTTTTTTTTCTCATATAGGGCTAAGCATGGTGATGAATTGTAGCCTTGTAAAAGTGGTCAATCATGCAGGTGTTTGTAGAAGAAGTGCTTCATTGATTATTACATGATTAGGGATGATATAGAAGCTCATTTCTCTGATACCTCTTACAAATAGTGAGTGGGGTATTCAGGATATAAGGCTAATTTAAACTCTGCACTGGAAGTGTCTGTGGAGATTCTCAGTCATCCAGGTCATGGTTGTCCCAAAGGTGCTTTTTCAGGAAGCAACTGGACCTTCTGGTTTTTCTTTGAAGATGTTTCACTTCTCATCCAAGAAGCTTCCTCAGATCTGACTGGATGGTGGGGAATGCAAGGATTTATATTCCTTACAGACCGCTGGTCATTTGCAAAGATGTGTGGAGCCTTCTTGGCTGCAGGATGTTTTTCTGCCCTGTGTCCCTTCACTGTTGAAGACAGACACAGGCTGTTGAGGATAAGTCCGTCTTTTCTTCATTTCAAACTGAAAAGCAAATGGTTCCTGTAGTCTGCAATTTTTCTGGAAGTCCGTTCATGCTCCCACAACATTTGAAGAGTGTTCATCCCAAAGTGCATAGCTAAATGTCTATGGAGATTCTCAGTCAACCAGGTCAAGGTTGTCCCAAAGATACTTTTTCAAGAGGCAACTGGTCTTTCTGGTTTTTCTTTGAAGACATTTCACTTCATTGGAAGAGCTTCATGATCAGACTGTGACAGATGCTACATTAGAAAATCTATCTTTGTGGCCACTAAAAATTGACACCGACTTGATAGTTTATAAACAACCAATCCTTTCAGCAGTTCCAAGAAGATTCCACACAAAGTTGCACTATTCAGAAGACCCTGAGGATACAGGTAAACCTCCAAGTTGCCTCAACGACTTGAGAAAGAGTACTAACAACCAGAGGACTGCAAGGAATATAAATTCTTCCATTTTCTACCATTCAGTCAGAAATTTAGAAGCTTCTTGGACTAGAAGTGCAACATCTTCAAAAAGTCCCATTGCTCTTAAAAAAAACCCAACAACTGATACTTTGGGACAATCATGACCTGGATGTCTGAGAATCTCCATAGACATAAACAATCAATTTTGATGGCACTATAATGATAGTCTTATAGCCCTATATAGGCCCCATAGACTATTTACTGTATCAATTACATCACAAGTGTGAATTGAGGAAAGAAGGACTAGAGGGGACATGAGAGCAGTATTCCAGTATTTGAAGGGCTGCTACAAAGAAGAGAGGGTCAACCTATTAACCAAAGCACCAAAAGGGGGGACAAGAAACAATGGATGGAAGCTAATCAAGGAGAGAGGCAACCTGGAACTAAGAAGAAACATCCTAACAGTGAGGACAATTAACCAGTGGAACAGCTTGCCTTGAGAAGTTGTGGTTGCTTCATCACTGGGGGTTTTCTAAGAAGAGATTGGACAGTCACTTCTCTGAAATGGTATAGAGTCTCCTGCTTAAGCAGGGGGCTGGACTAGAAGACATCCAAGGTCCCTTCCAGCTCTATTCTGATTATTTTTAAAAAAAAAATGATTTTTTTTTATGTTGCTCTTCTCCGGAGACTCAGGGCAGCTTACAATGCGTTAAGAAATAGCCTTCATACTTTTGTATATTTATACAAATATACAGCTTATTGCCCCCACAAAGTGGGTCCTCATTTTACCTACCTTAGAAAGGATGGAAGACTGAGTCAACCTTGAGCCTGGTGAGATTCGAACTTATAGTAATTGCAGACATCTGGTGTTAATCACAATGCTTTTAGTCTGCTGAGCCACCAGGCCCTATGATGATTGATTGATGTATTTACTCAAAAACAGGTTCATATTTAGTATATATATTGATTAGGGAATATTTGTTCCAAAGCATTTGAGTCTTTAAACAACATAACATCATCTGTCTATGAAAGTGTCTTCCTCCTTACTCAATAACGAACATGTCACAGTGTATTCCATCTATTCTCACTCATTCCTCCCTGTCACCTGCCCATCCTTCCTTCCTAATTGTTGGAAAGGATATATTAATAGTAAGGTTCATAGGGCAGGAAATAAACAGGTACTTTTTTATTAGATACATGATGTGATTTCCAGTGTTTTAATGGACAAGCCGATATCTCATTTCATGACATTCTAGAAATCAGATCAAATACAAAAAGTCCCAAAACCAAAATAAAAGTTCTCAATTCTGCAACAATCAGAGATTCTTGTGCCTCATTATATTCTCTCTACAATTCTGATTTGGTCTTAGTAGAATAATGTAACACTTGGGGAAAAAAATACAGGCCAGGAGACTGGCTCCAGAAGCCAAGATGGAAAAGATCTCCACAGCTACCATGGACTTCCCTTTGGTGCTCAGGTAGGCAGGGAGGAAGGTGACCCAAACACAGGAAAACACCAGCATGCTAAATGCAATGAACTTGGCTTCATTAAAGCTGTCAGGCAATTTCCTGGCCAAAAAGGCTACCATGAAACTGATGACTGCAAGGAAACCCAGATAGGCAAGGACAATGTAAAACATTGAATCTGAGCCTTCATCACATTCCAAGATGACCTCTCCTATGAAGGAGTGGAAGTCCAAGTTGGGAAATGGGGGAGAGATTAAAAGCCAGATGGCACAAAGAACTGCTTGGATCAGGGGACAGGCTAAGACAATGGAGTTGGTCAGTGGTTTTCCTAAGAATTTCCTTGTCCTGTTCCCTGGCCTGGTGGCCATGAAGGCCAGAACCACCATGACAGTTTTTGCCAAAACAGAAGAAACTGCAAGGGAAAAGAGAACGGCAAAGGTAGTTTGTCTGAAGAGACAGGTGAGCTTCCCAGGTTGACCAATGAAGAGGAAGGAGCAGAGGAAGCAGAGCAGGAGGGAGACCAGGAGGACATAGCTGAGATCTCGGTTGTTGGCCTTGACAATTGGTGTGTCATGATGTTTACGGAAAATCACCAGGACAGCAGTTGTGATCAGCAAAAGGAAAAGAGCTAAAGAAGCTAAAGTGTATCCTAGGGTCTCCTGATAGGAAAGGAAGTGGATCTTCTTGGCAATGCAGTGGTCCTTATCCTTATTGGGATATTGGTCTTCTGGGCAACGGTCACACTGAGCTGCATCTGAAATTAAGATTTTTTTTTAAATTGTGATTTAAATGCCGCCCTATCTTCAAGGGACTCAGGGTGGCTCACAACAATAAAATACACAATAACATTAAAACAATATGAAGTTAAAAGTCCGAGTTAAAACAGTTTAAAATCAATTTAAAAACTATTAAGAAAACCCCTCCTCATCAGTCCAGGCTACGAAACAGCCAGGTCTTCAGATCATGGAGGAATGAGTGAAGGCCAGGGGCCATCCAGAGCTCCAAGGAAATTGGTTCCAAAGGGTGGGTGCGCCCACAGAGAAAGCTCTCCCCCTGGGGATCGCCAGCCAACATTGTCTGACCGATGGCACCCTGGGGAGGACCTGTCTTTGGGAACGCACCGGGCGATTGGAGATTGTTGATGGCTGTAGGGGGCCCAACAGGTATCCTGGGTCTAGGCCATGAAGGACTTTATAGGTGATAACCAGCACCTTGAACCTCACCCGAAGGGTAACCGGTAGCCAATGCAGGCCACGTAGTGGGTGTGTAACATGAGAGTGTCGGGACACTCCCACCACAACCTGCATGGCCGCATTCTGCACCAGTTGAAGCCTTCTAGTGGTTTTCATGCGCAGCCCTAGGTAGAGAACGTTGCAGTAATTGAGATGGGAGGTGACCAGCGCATGAGTAACGGTGCGTAGGCCATCTTGGTCCAAGTAAGGGCGCAGCTGATGCACAAGACTAACCTGGGCAAATGCCGCCCTGGTCACGGTCACTACATGATCTTCCAGAGACAACCTTAAATCCAGAAGGATACCCTGTCCACAGGGGGTAACACCTCATCCCTGATGGTCAATGATGGAATATCTAGATTGGACCAAGATGCCGGTACCCACAGCTACTCGGTATTGGCAGGGTTGAGTCGAAGCCTGTTCCTCCCCATCCAGGTCCCTACCCCTTCCAGGCAGTGGGACATCACATCGAGGGCATCACTAGGCTGGTTCGGGGTGGATATAAAAAGCTAGGTGTCAGCATACTGATGATACCGCACCTCAAAACCATGGATGATCTCCCCAAGCAGCTTCATATAGATGTTAAACAGGAGAGTTGAGAGAACCGACCCCTGGAGCACCCCACAAGTGAGGGGCCTCATAGCCGATCTCTGCCCCCCTGCCAACACCACTTGCATAAGGCCCGAGAGATAGGAGGAGAACCACCGTAAAACAGTGCCTCCCACTCCCAATCCCATGAGTCGTCGCAGCAGGATACCCTGGTCGATGGTATCAAAAGCCGCTGAAAGATCCAAGAGGACCAGAACAGAGGAATATTCCCTGTCCCGAGCCCTCCAGAGATCATCCACTAGTGCGACCAACGCAGTCTCTGTGCTTTACCCTGGCCTGAAACCCGATTGGTACGGATCCAGGTAGTCTGTTTCCTCCAGGACCAGCGGGAGCTGCCGAGCCACCATGCTCTCAACAACCTTTGCCACAAAGTGAAGGTTGGAGACCAGATGAAAGTTATTCAATATGGCTGTATCTAAGGCAGGTTTCTTGAGGAGGGGTCTCACCACTACCTCCTTCAGGGTGGTGGGGAAGATCCCCTCCCCCAGAGATGCCATTATTACTGCCTAGATCCAATCACGTGTCACCTCTCGGGCTGCATAGGCAAGCCAGGAGGGATGTGGGTCCAGTACTCACGTGGTGGCATTCAGCCTCCCCATAATCCTGTCCACTTCATCAGGGGTGACAGGATCGAACTCCTCCCAAATCACAAGACCAGCTGTTTCCTCACCATCTGACCCTGCCCAGTCAGAGTCCAGAACATCCTGTATCTGAGCGATCTTGCCCAGCAGAATCTAACTAAACTCCTCAGCACACCCCTGCAAAGGATCCTCCACACCCTCCAATTCAGGAGGGAACGGGAGACACTGAACAGGGCGGCCAGGTGATTATCTGCTTCGCCACCTCCATCGCCTCCAGATAAGATCGTGTGAACGATCTCAACTGGGAACAGTCAGATTCAGAACGACTGGATCTCCAACCACTCTCTAGGCCTCTTCTACACTGGTTCATCTCCAGGAGCTTCTCCGTAAACCAAGGAACCAACCGGGATCTGCGTCGGGTCAGAGGCCGCAAAGTTACGACACGGTCGAGGGCCCCAGCGGCTGCCTTTTCCCAGGCATCCACCAGAGCCTCGACCGGTGCATCGGAGACAGAGAGAGGTATTGTCCCAAGCTCCGCCTGAAACCGTTCCGGCTCCATCAGGTGCCTGGGGCAGAACCAGATGGTAGGTCCTGCATCCCAGCGGGGAGGGGTGGTTGATCTCATGGAAGCCCAGCTGCAGGAGATGATGATCAGTACATGACAGGGGATGAATAACTGGTGCTCCCCCATCGAGCTCATCACGCCACTGTTCCGAGATAAAAACAAGATCGGGGGTGTGCCCCCCTCATGAGTCAGGCCCTGAATAATCTGAATCAGGTCCATGGCGGCCTTGGTAGTCATGATCTCCGGGCCACCCCCGACACTTCACCCAGGAATGGCAGATTGAAGTCCCCCAGAACAATAAGCCTAGGGAACTCAACCACCAACCCCGAGAGAGCATCGAGGAGCCAGGGCACGACCGATGATATGCAGCTGGGTGATAGGTACATAATCAATAGGCCCAATTTGTGTAAATTCTGTAGGAGCCTGGTTTAGCTCAGCAGACTAAAACCATAGTGATTTAAACCAGCTGTCTGCAATTAGTGTAAATTCAAATCTCACCAGGCTCAAGGTTGACTCAGCCTTCCATCCTTTCTAAGGTAGGTTAAATGAGGACCCAGTTTGTGGGGGTAATAAGCTGACTTTGTATAAATATACAAAAGTATGAAGGCTATAGCTAAACTCATTGTAAGCCGCCCTGAGTCTCCGGAGAAGGGCGGAATATAAATCAAATTTTAAAAATAAATAAATAAATAAGGATTGCAGGGACATCTGCCATAAGCATTCTCCCTCCCCAAGGGTGACATGATTGTTCTTTTTCTCCTCTGGCCAAGCCACAAATGATGATAGTTTTTCTGATCACATATGACAGTATATATGATTAGTAGGGGAGATATGATTAATAGGGGAGCCATACATTCTGCCATAAAACTATCCTGCATCTAATTATTGAGGAGCAGAAAAATGGCCTGTTGGGTCAGGAGAGCTCAGATCCATAAATTGTCAGTTTCTGCTGAATACTCTAATATAGTTCGATCCTAACAACAATGACAAAGTTAATATCTTTATCTTCTCAATGACTTCCTACATCCTGGAAGATCTGCATTTGAAGAGTGCTCTACCTGTCTGATTTGAGATGGTCCCTTCTGGACAAGGGTCACATTGGTAGCAGCAAACTGGCTCGCCCTCTGGAACTCTTCTCCTCTCTCCTGCCTGGCACTTCTTTTTGCCACACCTTGCAAAGGGCACCTTCTAAAAGAGAAAAGAGAAATGTTTGGGGTGGCCTGTGCAATGAACACTCTTCATGTATTCATTTCCACATTCCTATTTTCCTGTGGAGAATGTCCTCATAAGAAATTATTGCTCACCAAGGTGTAACAGAAACCAGAAAAAGCTCCTGGGAGAATCAGGCAAGGGGTACTAGTGACTGAGTGCAAAGGAATAGAGTAGAGTAGGGTAGAGTAGAGTAGAGTAGAGTAGAATGCTTTCTTAGCCAAGGGCAATTGGACACACAAGGAATTTGCTTTGGTGCATAGGCTGTCAGCATACATAAAAGAAAAGATACGTTCATTAAGACTCAAAAGGTACAACACTTAATGATAGTGTTAGGGTACAAATAAGCAATCAGAAAACAATAGAATAGAATAACAGAGTTGGAAGGGACCTTGGAGGTCTTCTAGTCCAAGCCCCTGCTTAGGCAGGAAACTACACTGAAGGCTTGTTACGTTGAGCTACAACTTTTCTAAAACAAAGAATGATGAAGATCCAACTGAACAGGAATGGTCCATGGAAAGCACTGCCTAATCCAATAGCATCTTGGTTTCGAGCAGAAGTTCTTCTCATTCCCACCCGTTGTTGGACCTTTCCCAAATTAGACCTGAAATTTGTTAACCTCAAATGCAGGTCATTCACCAAAATCCAAAAGTGTTGTTTGATTCAATAGGCCTATTTTCACCTTAGAAGGATGTCCAGCATCCCCAGGAGGGAGCGATTCCCTTCTTCAATTGGCAACTTTCCTTCCAGCTCACCTTTGAGGCCCAGATGATCGCATCAGAGTTAAGGGTGAAATCCTGGCCTGGGGTAGCCTGGGGATCCTTTTGCCCAACTTTCACAGGCACTAAAATTTTATTGGGATGGACAACCCAGTTGACAATATCATAACGAGCTGTTCTCAGTCCATTTTGTGAGAAGGAGACAATATCTCCGGCACTGTTGTTGAAGTGGACATTCCTCAAATTGGCAAGAATCTGAAATAAAAGGGATCTTCAAAAATTGCAATTAGCTGAAAGGCAGAAATGAGAGATTGTGGCTTCTATCATTCTGTGCTGGCCATCAGCTTAGGAAACCAGTGTATATCTGAAAAGATAGGAGTTGGTACCTTGGCTGAGATACGAGCAACCAGGAGAAACATCAAATATTAGAGTCAATTTTCAACAGTACAAAAGATTCTCTTTATCATTGGGCATTTGTATTTTGGCTTCCACAACTCCAGTTTTAACCCAATGACAAAATTATAGCAATGACGTGTCTCCAGAAGGTGTGGGAGCTCCAGCGCTGGAGGTTTTTAAGAAGAAATTGGACAACTTTTGTCTGAAATAGTAGGGGGTTGGAATAGAAGACTCCAAGTTTCTGTCCAATTATGTTATTATTCTGTTCTGTTAAGAAGCTGAACACTTCAAGGAATAGCAAAGTAAACAATTGGGATGGAGTCACACAGGATGCTAACTCATAGAAACATAATTCAACGATAAAATGAATTGAGCTGAGGTTGGATTTAGGCTACCTGCTGAGGGAAACTGAGGAGGTTCTGCAGATGTGCCTATTAGGACTTCAATTGTCCTGCTGCACATTATCATCTTGTTCCAAGGTAACACCTCCTCCCTGGTCACCTTTCAAACTCAGGACCTTTCAGAACCATAGAGGAAGATCTTTCCTTGATGAATATTATGCATAAATGGTTTAGGTGAATTTTCTTTTACCCCCTCTTTCAACAAAACATTATATTTAATTCATATTATTATTCTTTTAAAGTAATTGCTGTTTTAATCTGTTCAGAGATTCAATGATATGATATCCCTCGATACGATATCAAGAAATGCATATGAGAAGCTTCCTTTCTATTAATCTGTGGACTAGATAAAATGTCACAGAGATTACCTGCCATGGATGGACATTTGAGATCCACTTTCTAAGCTTCAGCATGGCTGGTTGTGATCCTTGTCCATAAATTGCATGCAGTGCGTGTGCCACAGCATAAATGGTATTGTAGATATTGTAACTTTCACCCGTCATGCTCATTTCAAAAATTAAATCTGGAAGATGCTGTAAATTCTCCTTTCCTGTACATGGTCGTCCTCCTTCTGGAATGACCTTGCCTGGTTTGGGGATATGACAGGCAAAGAGCATTTCCCACCAATACACGAGAAAGACGTCACCTCCTTTGATTAAATGGTTTAAAGACAGGAGGAAGTGGCTGAATTCTGAGACATCACCAGTGTGGTCCCTAAACTGCAAAGCCCCATGCAAAGTCTTTAAACCTTCTGAAATGTCTCCGACCAGAATAAATTTCCAATGAGATGTTAGGATCCAAACAATCTGAAGGGGTGTCTTTCCATATTTTACATAAACATTAAGAACTGACAAAAAATTTGCAATAGTAGTGGAGTCTCCAAATAGAATAATTACTTCAGATTTAAACACAATTTTAAAAATTAATGTCTTTAGTAAAACAGTAAATTGATCAGATTTCAACCTTTCAGTGAAGGCCAGGCAGATCTCCTTCTCCTTCAGCATTGGCATCAGAGATGAGATGAAATGTTCTCCACTGTCATCTTCAGAGGTCACAAGGCCAACCCAGTTCCACTGGAAATGCAGGAGCAGCTGAACTAAAGCCACACATTCAGGGAAGTCACTGGGATTAATCCGGAAGAAGGAAGGGTAAACTGGTCTGTATTCCTGAGGCAACTCAAAGCCAACACCAAGCTGGAGAAAGGGAGATTCCTCTTTCAAAGGCAAGGTAAAGTTTTGTGCTGACTTTAGGGTCCCTATTGCATGCTTTTTAACCTACTCGTCAGGCAGACTTACTTCGATTAAAGTAAGATTAAACTGCTTCTCTTCCTAGGAAGAGCCAATAGTTACCTATTTTGTCTGGTTGTGACATGTCAGAAGCCAAGAAATGGTTAACCTGATACAGGTAATAAATTGCAGTGAAATATGGCTAAAGTTTAGGAAAGTCAGGAACTCATTTTACATGGATTGACTGCAGCTGGAATAGTATTTGCACAACAATGGAAAAATGAAGAGATCCCAACAGATAAAAATGTGATTAAAAATATTAGAATGTGCAGAAATGGATAAGCTAACACTTATAATTAAGGAAAAGAATGAAACTGAATAATTTTTCATAGTATACTAGAATACTTTGAGATTTATTTTATCAATGGTTAGCTGATAAAAAACAGGAGATAGAAATAGGAAAATATAGGGAAGGATTACAGATATAAGGAAGGTATGTTAAATGGGTGAAATAAATATTATGGTTTTATTATTATAATGATTGATACTAACACAATGAATATGGTTGTAAACAGTTTATTTCATAACATGATTTGTACTCAGACAACACACCGTTCAATTGAAATTGGGGTTTCTGTATGTTATAAAATAAAATAAAAATTTACAAAACAAAGGAACTCATTTTTCTTGTCAAGGACAATATTTCACAATTATTTCATGATCGGTCTCTTTGGACTTATATCACCACATATATTGAAACATAAAACATAGAAATGAATTCAATTATAGGATAACCCCTTCAACTACATAGATTCATCCTTGACTTCTGTGTGTGTTTCTGTTCTTTGTCTGCACCATACTGTATCCAGGGGAGCCCCCTTACCTGTGGGACCTTGTAGATGCTGAAGATGGAGGCCATCTGCCTTGAGGATTTGGCGTGGTCACCTCCAATGACAGAGAGCAGAGAGTCCTGCCTGTCACATTTATAACCTGGAACCATTTGGCCTCGTGTGGAGAGAAAGGAGAGGCTGATTAAAGCAATCTTCCTCTCCATTCGAACATTGTCACAAATCTGGAAGCCAAGGGTGATGTTGGGGAGGAGAACCAAATCTTTGTTGATCTCTGTGACTGCAAACACTAAGGCCAGGAACTGCTGGAATTTCTTGCGTATGGTTCTATAGTAAAGAAAACATTGGGAACATTACATGGAAAAATATGTGTGTGCTGTTTAAATTTGCCTAGCCATATTTTTGATGTTGTTCGGAATAGCAAATTCTAGATTTCATTGAGTTTCCTTTCCATAGACACCCATTTATTAAATTGTATGGCTTAGTGACAAAGGAGAAAGGCAAGCTGTTCTATTGGTTAACCACTTGCTTAATAAAAAATGTTTATAACCTTTTCCTGTCTATTGAATTGGAGGACAAGCAAATAAAAGAAACGAGGATAGCCTGGGGAAGAAATTTTGGTTATCCAATGGAGTTTGAAAAATGGCAACAACTATGGGAAAGTAACTATAAATTAACAATGTCCACAGCATATAAGGAAAATCAATATAAAATGTTTCATAGATGGCATATGCCACCGGAGAAGGTAGCAAAAATGTTTAAAGATAAATATGCTACCTGCTGGAAATGTCATCAAACGCCAGGATCTTATTACCATATGTGGTGTACTTGTCCCGAAACAAAAAATTACTGGTAGAAGATTAAAATCTGGCTGGAAGAAATGATCCAGCAACATATTGAATTTAAACCAGAGTTGTTCCTACTGGGTATCTTTCCAGAAAAAAATTGTAAGGAAAATGTATATTTTATCATATATGTAATAACAGCTGCAAGAATTGTATATAACTCAAAATTGGAAATCAGAGAAAATATCTTTGGAAGAAGAAATAATAATAATAATAAATTAGATTGTGCAGAAATGAATAGATTAACCCTGTTGATTAAAGATAAGGAGGAATCAGAATATTTTAAATCATGGAATTATTTTTATAGTTGGTTGGAAAAGAGATATACTGTAAATGACTGATACCATAATGATGAATAAATGATGATTATAATATTGATTTAGCAATGAAATGTTAGAATGGTTTGGATGAAGATGAAGATAGAAGAAACTTACGGAAGATGGAGAAGAAGCCTAGAAGATAACACTGAGATGTCACAGGGAAGGGAGGATTGATGTATTAAATATTTGTTTGTCTTAAAAAATAAAAAAAAATTACTAACGTAACCCAATTCCTGTAACCGTTCTTTGTACGTGTTAACCTTCAGTCCCGTAATCATCTTTGTGGTTCTTCTATTCATGCTTTCCAGAGTTTCAAAATCTTTTTTTTTTTCATTGTGATGAACAGAACTGGTCACCACAATACAAAACTGGTGTTATTAGAGTACCAGACAACAAAAAATGCTAAAGCTTTTTAAAAAATTTTCTACTATGACTTTCTGTCCAAATGAACATTATATCATTTTTTTTTAGGCCGGTAAAGTTTCATATTTGTTGTTCCTTCTTCACTTTTTATGTGGTCTATCATCTTCCTAATATAGAGTTTTACAATGACTGAGAATTCCAGCCTGTTTTATGATCCAAGAGGAGAACTTCACTAGGACATTAGAACAGTAGAACAAGGATTTCTGAAAGGAGCCCTGAATCCAGAACATAGCAAATAATTACTGCATTTTTCCCTGCCAGGTGAAACTTACAAAGAATAAAAACCAAGCCCGAATGGTTCTTTCTGAAAATCAGGGACACTGGAGGACATAAGAGTTTTCAGGGGTAAATTCCCACCAATAATGAGATCCCCAGGCCTGTAATAGTACTCTCTTCCTTTAGGCTTGAACAAATTCCTCAACACACATATGGTTTGCCTCCTCTTAGCAGTAGTTGGAGGAAAGAGGCCGAAGAACAGCAGCAGGAGAGGCAGCCCTGTCATTCTTGTCCTTCCTAAATCAGAAATCAAGATTTGTGCAGAAGCTGAACTGCAGGCATGCGCAAAGGGTAGGGACAGCTGAGACTCAAGAAACCCAAGAATGACTCTTTTCAAAGACAGGGAAAGGTAATTTGACAGATCCTGCCCCTAGTGGTCGACCTTGGAACATGTTTTCAAAGCAAGTTTTATCCTGGAATAATTTAGGGGACAGAAATCCAGAGGGATCCATTAAGAATTATACTTCTGATAATTGCAAAGAAAAGGAATCCTCCTATCCACTTAGCAACATATTTTATCTACGCACCAGAATGAAGAAATACATGTTTGTGTCTCTTCTTGTTAATCACTAGTGCAGATAGACTTGAGAGTCAAGGTGAAGTTGGGTTTATGATTACATGAAACTGAACCCCTGGAACAAGATGGAGTTTGGTCCGAGTTATAGTTTTGGGGATAGTCTTGAGTGCTAATGGGGCCTAGTGGCTCAGGACCATCGGTTGTATTCTAGTAAATGTGAACAATCATTCCACCGTTTATACCAAGTAACTGGTTTACTTATACTTGTTAGCGGATGAAATGAGAAATTAATTTCTCCCTTAGAAGTAGGTAGATAGGAAGATCTCTCAAGATGTTATGCTAATTTAACAGAGTAATAGTAATAGAGTTGGAAGGGATTTTGAAGGTCATCTAGTCCAAACCCCTACTCTTGTAGGAGACCTATACTATTTCTGATAGATCCCTCTCCAGTCTCTTAACAGATTAACAGATATGAAAGTGACCTATCAGAAATAGGTTAGGTCTCCTACATCGACTCCAATCCCGTGCCCAAGCAGGAGACCTCACACCATTTCTGAAAGATAGAAGTCCAGTTTCTTCTTGAAAGGCTCAAGTGATGACACTCCCACAACCTCTGAAGGCAACTTCTCTTCCATTGGTTGATTGTTGATTGTTGTTATTAAAAGCCCTTAGCAATTTGTTCCACTGGTTAATCGTTAAGTAATTTCTCCTTACTTCTAGGTTGCTTCTCTCTTTAGTTAGTTTCCATCCATTGTTTCTTGTCCTGCCTAAAGCTGCTTTGGTAAATAAGTTGCCCCCCTCTTCCTTGTGACAGCCCTTCAAGTATTGGAGGACTGGGGCTTCCGCTTCCGGTTCCGCTGGCGACAGACTTTGATCGGGCTAGCTCTGGCCCCAGAGTCTGATCCCCCCCATCTGGAGGCCCTTTGGGCCAAGCGCCCCATTATTGGGGCGTTTGCCGTTTGAGGGCGGCTCACCAGGGGTCCCCTGCCTCACTTCCAGGGGCCGGGAGGCCGATGCTGGCGCGCCCGAGGCTCCAGAGGGGGCGGGAGGCGATCGGCGGCTTTTTTTCGAGGCCGCCGAGGCGCCACAGCGCCTAAGGGGACCGGTGCTACCTAAGAAGGCACAACGGACTGTACTGACTGATTGCAGAGTGGAGCAGGCATCCTGGAGGCGAGAGGGGGGGTTGGAGTTTCCCCCCCCCCCTTGTAGCTGGAAAGGTGCCGTGGCAGAGAATTAGGGGGAAGGAGATGGGGTGAAACCCCTTACCTTTCTGACTTTTCCTTGGAGGATGGCTGTGGCAGAGTTTCTTGGAGAGGTCTGGTGGCCCCTCCCCCCGGCAGACAATGGCGGCGGTCTGACTTCCTGCTTCTTTATTTATGATTGAAGACAACATTCTCCTCTGGCTTCCTGTTTGACCTACTCTATACTTCGGACTCGTTGCTCCTGTGAGCGCCCACTGGTGGACAGTTGAAAAATTACTTTGATTGCTAATCCCTCTTTCTTCTCTGGAGGTTTGCCCTTTGATTTCTCATCTTCTACTGATCTAAGATGGCTAAGGGCCACAAATCAGCAGCAACTGACTTGGGGAAAATTTTGGAAAGACTGGCGATACTGGACCAAAAGTTGGACAAGTTAGATGACGTCCAAAAAGGATTATCTGAAATTAAATCTGAAATGACACTTATGAAAAAAGATTTAAATGATGTTCAACAGCTGGCAGAGCAAAACAAGAAGAAGATGGGGGGTCTGGAGGGGGAGGTACGGGCACTTCAGAAGGTGGAGGATGGGAGAGGAAATGCAATGTTAACCTTACAATTGGATAAGATGTCTTATTTTCTCAGGTTCCAAAACGTGGAACAACTTGACCAGGAAAATTTGAGAGAAGTGATGGTTAAAATGTTGGGTGAATTTTTAGAAAGAGATTTGGAGTCTATTGGAAGGGATGTGGACTTGGTGTACAGAGTAAACTCACAATTTGCAATTTTACATAATCTACCAAGAGAGATTCATATTAAATTTGTGAGAAGGGAACTGAGAGATGAGATATTGAGAAAACAAAGACTGGGGGCGCTGGTGTACAGGGGCAAGGAGATCACCATCCTGAAGCAGATTCCCAGACAGGTACGAGAATTAAGAAGAAAATATTATTTTTTATCAAATAAGCTGTACCTCAAGGGAGTAGGTTTTAGGTGGTTGATTCCGGAGGGTTTGATGATTTTTTGGGAGGACAGTAAGAAGAAAATTAATAATGTAACGGAAGCTAAGGCTTTTTTTGACCAACATAAATCCTTCCTAGGTGGAGAAGATACAGGAGCCGAAGAGGGGGAAGTATTAGATGATCAAGGAGCGGAGGCGGACGGAGCTGTTGCGGCCCGGGAGGGGGAGGGAAGCCAGACCATGGTTTTAAGAGCCAGAACTAGGAAATGAAGAAAGGAGGGGAATCTATTGTTTAAGGTTTTTTTAATTGACATTTTTCTTTTCTCTCTCTTCTTTTATTGTATTTTGTATAACACTCTTTTTTTTTGTTTATATAATTTTCATATAACCTGGTTGTTTGTTTTGATTTAAGATAATAATGTCTGTTGTGTGAGAAATTTAAAAAAAGAAAATAAAATTGAAATATCTTTTTATAAAGATATTGAAAATTCAACATATTGTAAACCATAATATTGTATATTCTTAACCAATAAAAACTTTTTATTATAAAAAAAAAATAATAAAAAAGAAAAAGTATTGGAGGACTGCTCTCATGTCATCCCTGGTCCTTCCTTTCACTAGACCAGGTCTACCTCCAGTCCCCTGATCATCTTGGTTGCTCTTCTCTGAACATTTTCAAAAATCTCAACATCATTTTTTGTATTGGGGTGACCAAATACAAAAAAAGAGGTTGAGACTTTGGAAAGAATTTAAACTGGTTTAAACTAATTCTAAATTAGTTGAAAATAATTTAAACTAGTTGGAGCCACAAAAAGTGTTCTGCTATGTTTTGAAATCCAAGCAATGCTGTGAAGGTTTTGTCCTAGTGCCTGATATGCCTGTTGGATATGAAGAAACTCTCATTTTTAATTTTAAAAAAGTAATTAAAAAGCAGGCCCTATTTTTCTCATGTAGGCCCTGTACTGTAAAAAAAAAAAAGGTTCTCCAATGTTCCCCAAGCTATTTGCAGAAGAATTTCTCTGAAATGTATTTGGTCTCAATTTTATTTTTACTGTAATTGTTTTCTAGTTAACTGCAGACTGTTTTGAATTGCAAATGAACAAAGGAAGCGTAGTAAAAACCAGTTTGCACCAACCCCATTCAGTATAATTCTCCATAATTTCCCTTCCTTTAGACCACCATTATTTCCAAGAAATCCATGCACCTCCAAATGCCTTTTTTTCTTTCAGGTTCTTTGGGGGAAAAGTCATCACCTCCCTCTAAGTATGAGTTTCTCAATCTTTCCATAACCACATTTGCTTTTTCCTCAAGGTTCATTACTCACCAAATATTATCCACAATATTTTTACATGTCCGGAGCTTCAGCGGGGTGGATAGGGAGTCCCACCCTGTTAACTCCCCAGAAGCAAGAAAAGCTTTCTGGGGGTCTCACAGGGGACTCTACCTGCAGCCGCCGGCTCTCCTCACAAGCCCTTTGCGTCTCGGAGTTTTACGAGCCGTTTCAATTGCCGAAACGACTCTTTTACGAGCGATCGGGCTGGCGGTCTTCAAAGGACCGTCCACAACAGCTGACGGCAACAGCAGAATACAAATATTAAGTCACTCGGGGGGTTTTTATATAAAGAGTTACTTTACTTTGAAGAGGGCAGGTGGCGATTGAAGACTTTGGATATGCTGTTGGAAGAAGGGAAATCGTTGACTTGGTTGCAGTACAATCAATTACAGATGAGATGGAAAGAAGATCAACAAACTGGTTTAATGGAATATGAAGTAGAATTGGTTGAACAGATGAAGCGGATAGGTCCAATGCATATTAAGAGAGTTTATAATGTTTTGTTAGAAAGAGACTCAGAAAACGAGCTAGTTAAAGATTGTATGATTAAATGGGCACAAAATTTCTCTCAACCAGTTATGTTGGAAACATGGGAAAAAATATGGGTTCAGAACGTTAAATTTACACAGTCACAAAACTTACGAGAAAATTTTTATAAAATGTTTTATAGATGGCATTTAGACCCCAAGAAATTGTCGTGCATGTACCCTAATGTGCAGCCAAAATGTTGGAGATGTGATTGTTTAGATGCTACATATTATCACATTTGGTGGACTTGCAGGGAAGTGAGGGCTTTTTGGATAAAAATCTGGTGGGTTATGCAAAATGTTTTAAAGAAAAAAATACAATTTTCTCCGCAATTTTTCTTATTGGGTATAGTTAAAGATTTTACATTGGGTGAAACTAAATTGATTTTGTATATGGTGACAGCAGCTAGGTTATTGATTGCCCAACATTGGAAGAGTGATGTTTTACCGACGGTTGATGAATGGACCCAGAAGATGGCTGGATTTGCAGAAATGGCAAAGGTTTCAGCTTTTTTAAAGGATCAGATGCATGAGAAGTATATACAGGAATGGAAATTATGGATTGAGTATGTACAGAATAAGTATCAGACTAGAAAATATTATATCGCTTTTAGCTGAGATGACTATGTTAATATGTTAGTAAATATAGGAAAAAAGATTTGGAAGTTTGAATAACATATATATTGTTTGGGAATATTAATATTGCATATAATGGAAGTCAAGGGGGGGAGGGAAGAGGGAGGAGGGGGAGGGTTAGGGTGGGGATGGGAAGGATTTATATATTCTTTTTATATGTATTCTACATTTATGGCTAGGGAGGGGGGGGAAAAAGGGGGAAAAATTTGTATTGTTAAAACTTTTTCAATAATAAAAAAAATATTTTTACATGTGTTTTCACATCTCCTAATGCTTACAGAAGGGATGCGGCGGCTCAGTGGCTAAGGCACTGAGTTTTGCAATCGAAAAGTCAGCAGTTCAGCGGTTTGAATCCCTAGTCCTGCTTAATGGGTTGAACTCCCGTTACTTGTCCCAGCTTCTGCAACCAAGCAGTTCAAAAGCATGTAAAAAATGCAAGTAGAAAAATAGGGATCACCTTTGGTGGGAAGGTAACAGTGTTCCGTGCGCCTTTGGCATTGAGTCAAGACAACCACATGACCATGGAGACGTCTTTGGATAGAGCTGGCTCACTTTTCATACAAACAGAAACTATAGCCATTTTGGGGGCATTTTCAAGCCATTTTGGGGGGTGTTTTCAGCCTGTTTTTCGGCATGACCACCAGAGATGATAGTAAGTCCCTTTCTGTGATTTACATTTCCAACACATTGGAGACGTATTGGGGAACATCTTGGCCAGGCGCGCTGGTGGGAGGTGCCATCGGTAGAACATTTTGTAGATGTTTTCCTTATAGGGTATAGACATTGTCAATTTATAATTTATCTTCCACATTTTTTCCCAATTGTCCAATTCAATATTATATCCTATGTTTTTGGCTCACGTTATCATGTTCTCTTTAACCACCTCCTCTTCTAATTTGTATTTTAATAGATACTTATAAATTTTGGTTATCATTTTCTCATCTGAACTTTGTAATATTTTATCCAATTCGTTTGGTTCATTTTGAAATCCGTATTGTGCCCGATCTGTTTTATATCTTGATTCTATTTGCCGGTATGGCCACCAATCAATGTCTATACCCTGATTTTTTAATTCTTGTCTTGTTTGTAAATCTCCTTCATTGTTCAATAATTCTTTACAGCTCCTCATTTTCTCTATATCTATGGCGTTGGGGTAGATTAATGCTTCCATAGTCGATAACCATCGTGGAATTTTGGTGTAGCGCTTTCTAATCTCTTGCCGTGTTTTGTACAGTGATTCTCTGATGATATGTTGTTGGAAATATCCATGAGGTTTGTCCTTTCCCTCCCACAGAAAGGCGTGCCAGCCGCGGTGTAGTTCAAAACCCTCTAGTAGTAGCATTCTTTTATTCTTGAGGTCTATCCAATCCCTTATCCAATTTGGAGATGCTGCTTTATAATATAGCTCCCAGTCCGTTAGGCCTAGTCCTCCCTTTTCCCGGGTATCTTGCATACACTTTATTTTAATTCTGGCCTTTTCCCCATTCCAAATGAATTTTGTTATTGTTTTATTAAGGTCCTTGAAAAAATTCTTTCTTGGCCAAATTGGAGTTACTTTAAAAAGGTAAAGTAATCTGGGCAATATGTTCATTTTTATGGATGCGATTTTCCCTAAAAATGACAGTTGTAATTTGTTCCACGTTTCCAGATCTTTTCTAATTTGCTTCATTAGTTTATTATAGTTGTCTTCTCTAATTGTTATTGCCTTAGCGGTGAGCCAGATTCCTAGATACTTTATTTTCTTTACAATTTGTATTCCTAATGTGTCTTCTAATTTTGTCACCTATACCTTTGTCAAATTCCTTGTTAGTGCTTTAGTTTTTTGTTTCTTAATTTTGAGCCCCGCCACTCTTCCACATTCCTCTATCTTCACTAAAAGTTTGATTCCTGTTGTTTCCGGTTCCTCCATTATGAATACCACGTCGTCAGCGAAGGCTTGTAATTTATATTCTTCTTTTCGTGTTCTCAGGCCCTTTATTTCCGCATCCTTCCTGACTTCATTTAATAGTATTTCCAGTGAGATTATGAACAGTAGTGGGGATAAGGGACAACCCTGTCTCACACCTTTTTGTATATCCAGATTATCAGTCATGTCCCCATTAATCATAATTTTAGCCGTTTGGGTAGAGTATACTTTTCTGATCATATGTAGAAATTTGTTGCCGAAATCCATGGCCTCTAGTTGTAATATTAACAAGTTCCAATTTAAATTATCGAATGCCTCCTAATGCATCTAAAAAGATTAAGGCTACCTGTTTGTCAACTCTTTTCTCGTAATATTCCAGGACATTGATAATTGTTCTTATGTTATTTTTAATCTGTCTTCTTGGGACGAAGCCGTTTTGATCTGTATGTATGTATTTGTGAATAATTATTTTCAATCTTTGTGTTATAACCAGCATAAACAGTTTATAGTCCACATTGAACAATGAAATTGGCCTGTAATTTTTGACTTGTGTGGGGTCCGAATCTTCTTTGGGGATGAGTGTAATAATGGTTTCGGTCCAAGATTTAGGGATTTCTGCTTCTAATAATGCATCATTGAGGACCTGGAGTAACAGTTCATCCATTGCATGCTGACAGTTTTTGTAGAACTCTGTTGGTATTCCATCCGGGCCTGGCCCCTTGTTATTTTTCTGTTTTTTCCTTGCTTCCACTAGCTCGGACATCGTGACTGGTCTATTTAGTGCTTCTCTGTGGGACTCCTCTAATTTTGTAATGTTTGGTTTACATAGGTATTCCTTAATGTCTGCATCCGGTATCTCTTCTTGTTTGTAGAGGCTTTGAAAAAATTCTTTAACTATGCATTTTTTATCTAGATTAGTATGGTGAATTTGTCCTGTTTGGTCCTGTAGTTGAAATATTGCTCTCCTTTCTTTTTCTTTTTTCAGTCTATACGCTAGCCAGCACCCTGTTTTGTTTGCATGCTCAAAATATTTCTGTTTTACTAGCTTGATTTTCTGTGCAATTTCTGTTTGTGTGATTAGATTGATTTTATGTTTGGTAAGGTTTAATTTTTCTTTTATTGTTTTATTGTGGGGTTCTTTCTGCAGTTCTAATTTGTATATTCTGAGTTCTCCTAGCAGATTATTTCTTATCTGTTGTTACTCTTTGGTTTTTTTTGCCATGTATGCGATGGTGAGACCTTTCATGTATGCTTTAATTGTGTCCCATAAGTTCTGAAGCGATGTCTGTTCTTTAGTATTTATTTGGAGGAACATTTTAACTTCTTTCTCAATCATCTGTATGTATTCCTTATCTTTTATTGTTCCCGTGTCCATTATCCACCTCCTTTGCTTTCGATGTCCTTTCCATACTATTTTAATGGGGTTATGGTCTGCCCAGGTATTTGCAGTTATTTCGATGTCCTTTATCTCCTCCCTGAGGTCTGAAGTCATCCAGGCCATGTCGATCCTGGACCATAACTGGTGTGGGTTCGAATAATAGGCATACTGTTTTGTTTGTTTATTTGCCTCTCTCCATGCATCGTATAAGCGTAATTCATTGAGCATGTCTTTAAAGGGATCCGGTAATGTTTTCTTTCTGGTCTTACTTTGTTTGCTGCTCCGGTAATCGTTTTCTGTGTCCATAATTGCATTGAAGTCTCCTACCATGCAGATAGTTTCATATTCCAGGTCTTTAATTATATTATGTAGTTTCTTGAAAAAATCACTCTGGTTTCCGTTGGGTGCATATATAGATATTAACAATATTGTTTTGGATTCTGTTTGTATTTCTATTATTAATATGTGTCCTACTGTGTCTGTATATATTTGTTTTGTTTTTAAGTGTTTCTTTACATATATTGCGACTCCTCTCTTTTTTTTGGTCTCCTAGAGATGCGTATAGTCTTCCTAATCTTTGATTTTCCAGTAATTTTTGGTGCTGTCTTTCAATATGTACTTCTTGAAGGGTTATGACATCCATTTCTAGCTTTTGAAATTTTGTGAATGTCTGTTTTCTTTTGGCTGGTGCATTAAGTCCGTTTATATTAATTGAAATAATTTTTAACTCTCTTTCCATCCCTGTTTATTTATCTGTTTGTTGTTTTCAGTCTTTTTGTGTTCCTAGTGATTCTTTGCGTCTTTTCCCTCGCTCCCTTTCTCTCCATTCTTTCTTTATCCATTCTTCTCTCCCCTTCTTGATCTTGTTCTTCTTTTTCTGTCCGCTGTTCCTCTTGCCTCTTGAGTTCCTGTTCTTCTCTGCTCTCCTGCTCCTCCTCCAGTACAAAGTGCTGATCGAAAAAATCCTGTGCTTTTTCTAAGTTGTCAATTCTATAATTTTTGTCTTCCCAGGAGATTAGTAGACCTCCGGTATTAGCCAGCAGAATTTTATTTTAAATTTATTCAACTGTGCTGTTAGGAAGTTGCAGTTCCTTCCTTAGTCGCTTGTCCTTTTTGGTATCTGTTTGAGGGTTAAAATTTATTTTCCCCTATACATAGTTGTGTCTTCTCTCATCTTCCTATAGATCTCTTCTTTTATGGATTGATTCCTCTTTACCCTATTGTTTTATTGATTTATTCCTCACTTTGGAGTTTCTGGAGGAAAAGTAGCACAGGAAGTAAACTCAGTTCCATTACTTATAGTAACTTGAAATCCATTACTAATGAATATGTATGCTTACATTATATGTTGGTTATGCATTAGTCTCCCCTGCCTTTCTTAGATGTATAAATATGAGTGTATCCTTTAGTTGGGAGGATTCTTTTGGGAGAGAGATCTACTAGCACATCCTGTTTAATAAACATGGTAGAAAGCCTCTTTCCTCCAACTCCTGCTAAGAGGAGGCGCACTCCAACTCCTGCTAAGAGGAGGCACTTCCAGTCCAAAGGCTTATGATGAGTGATGGTGTCAAGCTTGTCACAATCTGAGCATTTAGGAAAGAAAGACACTCAACAACATTTTTTAAGTTAAAGGTTTACTTTTACTAAAGTCAATTTAGTTAATTTAGTAATTAACACAATAGGAACATCGATCCATCCCTCCATTCAATTTTTATATCTGCTGAACTCAACAAAGAGAGGCTTACTGTAACCAGTTGAAGTATTTGATAAGGCATTGTTTAATGAACATTTTCCTCCTCTGTTTTCATGTTTTAAAAATGTCATCAGGTGGTAAACATGTCAACAAGATAAATATGAATGTTTCCCGTGGCTGCATTGATTAAAGATTTTTGTTTCTTATCATGTTTTCCCTACAATTCAGATCGGGCCTTAGTAGGATTATGTAGCATTTTGGGAAAAAAATACAAGTCAAAAGAGCAGCCCCAGAGGCCAAGATGGAGAAGATCTCCACGGCCACCATGGACTTCCCTTTGGTGCTCAGGTAGGTGGGGAGGAAGGTGATCCAAACACTGCAAAAGACCAGCATGCTGAAAGTAATAAACTTGGCTTCATTAAAGCTGTCAGGCAATTTCCTAGCCAGAAAGGCCACAGTGAAACAGACAAGGGCCAAAAAACCCAGGAAGGCAAGGACAGCGTAAAACATTGAAGCGGAGCCTTCATTACATTCCAAGATGGCCTCTCCTACCAAGGAATGGAAGTCCAAGTTGGGAAATGGGGGAGAGGTTACCAGCCAGGTGGCGCAAAAAAGTGCTTGGACCAGGGGACAGGCTAAGACAATGGAGTTGGTCAGTGGTTTTCCTAAGAATTTCCTTGCCCTGTTCCCTGGCTTGGTGGCCATGAAGGCCAGAACCACCATGACAGTTTTTGCCAAGACAGAGGAAACTGCAAGGGAAAAGAGAATGGCAAAGGCAGTTTGCCGTAAGAGACAGGTGATCTTCCTGGGTTGACCAATGAAGAGGAAGGAGCAGAGGAAGCAGAGCAGGAGGGAGACCAGGAGGATGTATGTCAGGTCTCGATTGTTGGCCTTGACGATTGGTGTGTCACGATGCTTATGAAAAATTATTAGGACTGCCAATGTGATCAAAGAGAGAAAAAGAGCGAGAGATGCTAAAGAGTTTCCCAGGATGCCTTGAAAGGCAAGGAAGTGGATCTTCTTCGCAATGCATTGATCCTTGTCCATGTTGGGATATTGGTCTTCTGGGCAGGAGTCACAGTGAGCTGCATCTGAAATGAAAAGTCTTCATCTAAATATTTCTGGAGTAATCATAGTAAGAATTATACCTCCTGCCACACATCTCAGATATGACTCCTTTCCACATCTGTCAATTCAATAAGAAAGGACAGCCTGGGCAGTTTATCCTACCCTGTAAAAATCAACTTCTTTTTGGTTCAAAATGAGCCTGGAGGATCAGTTGTTCAGATATTGAGATCTCTGTCTCCGTAACCACCTGTACCAAATTTTGCATTTTTTTTCCGAGGGAGAGAAGGGTTGGCACTTGATTTTCCTCCCACTTTATAATGGAAGCCTAAGAAAATTGATTGCTCTCTCAACCAGGAATCCTGCTTTTTACTGCTTAGTTTCATCATCATTCAGAGTGTTATAAAATCATAAGGTAACACACAAATGCAAACAAACCAGGGGTGAAATAATACAAAATTTGAACACCCAACCACCTTGTACCATACATTCAGAGAAATGATCATACTTGCTTTTCCAATTGGTATGTGATAAAAGAAATGGAAAAGGCAGCAAGAAACCTGCAAATTTTTGTCATGAATGCATCTTGTAAATTTGGTGAAGAGAGCAATCTTGCCAATCCTAGTTCCTCAGAAATGGGAATTTAGGCTGGTGGGGGCACAACAATTTGCATCTCTATTGTGAAGCATGTCAGACCTACCACAAATCACCAAAATCTCTTAATATTTTAATATGTTGAATGGTTTCCCTGAACGTGGAAGATCTACATTTGAAGGTTGTTCTACCTGTCTGATTAGAAATGGTGCCTTCTGGACAAGGGTCACATTTGTAGCAGCACACCTGCTCACCCTCTGGAACAGTTCTCTTCTCACCTGCCTGGCACCTCTTCCTGCCACACCTGGCAAAGGGCACTTTCTAAGAGAGAAAAGAGAAAAGTTTGAGATGGCCTATTTGATGGTCATGCATCATTTAATTTCCCCCTTGAGAGCTCCACCTTCAAAAGGTCTTTAGAAGAACAGGTTCGCCATCCTGAAACATCAACCAGAAGAGTTCCTGGAGATTTGAAACCAGTTGCACAACCAGCTAACCAATTGCGGTTTGGGACTGGCACTTATCTCATGATGAAAAAAAGGACTAGGGGTCACAAGTTAGCAGTGTTCAAATATCTCAGGGGCTGCCACAAAGAAGGGTGAGTCAATTTATTCTCCAAATCACCTGAAGGCAGGACAAGCAGTAGTGGGTGGAAGCTAATCAAGGACAGAAGCAACCTAGAACTATGGAGAAATTCTGTTCTGTTCTGTTCTGTTCTGTTCTGTTCTGTTCTGTTCTGTTCTGTTCTGTTCTGTTCTGTTCT
>WNWU01000210.1:406251-447141 GCA_012654045.1 Ptyas mucosa
CTGTTCTGTTCTGTTCTGTTCTGTTCTGTTCTGTTCTGTTCTGTTCTAGTCTATTCTTTAAAAGCCTTGGCGGCACAGTGGTTAGAGTGCAAATTTTCAGGCTATTTCTTCCAACTGACAACAGTTCAATTCTCCCTAGTCCAAAGTTGACTCAGCCTTCCACCCTTCCATCCAATTGAGGACCCACATTGTTGGGGGCAATATGCTGACTCTGTAAACAGCTTAGAGATGGCTGTAAAGTACAATGAAGTGGTATATAAGCCTAAGTGCTATTGTTAAAGGTAGTCCCCACTTACTGAACCTAATTGAGGCACTAAACCTTGAGCCACCGTGTAGCAGAAAGCTTTAGATGTCCCAGCATCGTAGCACAGCATGAAGCCCCTGCTGCTCCAGCAGAGCCTCAAAGCGTAAAGCCCCCAGTCATCCCGACCAAAGTCATGGTGCAAAGACACAACTGCATCCACCATCATCACCCTGCAGTCTAAGTGTCTGCAATTCTCTGCTCCCTCAGCTGACCTGCACCATATTTTTTCTCCTGGGGAAGCAAGCCCAGCCAGGCCATTTGGGGGAAAATTGTAGTCTACATGAGGCTTTTTCTACAAGGAGTAAACCACCATGAGTGACTTTGCGAAGAAAGCTCTATGCATGTCCAGGAGAACATGAACCTTTTTCTGAATTCAGGACATTTCCTTCCAGCTCACCTTTTTGGCCCAGGTGATTGCATTGGAGTTGATGGTAAAATCCTGCCCTTGGGAAACACTGGGATCCATTTGCCCGACTTTCATGTGGACAAAAGATTGATTGGGGAGGAAAATCCAGTTGAGAAGATCGTAATGAGCAGACATGGGTCCATTTTCTAAGAACAAGACTTCATTTCCAGCACTGTTATTGAACCTCATATTCTTCAAATAGGCAAGAAGCTGAAAGAAAAGGGACCCTTGGAAAATGGAGTAATTAAAATTGAGACATCATGGATTCTATCATTCTCTGCTGACCATCATCTTAGGAGATAATTACCAATCTTTAATGTTAGATTGAGGTATAGCTGAGTGATCGGGAACAGCGTGAAATCATAGGATTCTTGTATTGGAGAATTAGAGATTGACGCCAAGACTTCAAAAATACTCTATTATCATGTGGTTTTTCTGGCTTCCTCAACTTCACTTTTAATAGTATAATTATTACATATAAATATTTTAATACCCCACTCCAGATGCAATTCTATGGTAAAGGTAAAGGTTCCCCTCACACATATGTGCTAGTCGTTCCCGACTCTAGGGGATGGGGCTCATCTACCTTTTAAAGCCGAAGACCCAGCATTGTCCAAAGATGTCTCCATGGTCATGTGGCCGGCATGACTAAACACCAAAGGCACAGGGAATTCTGTTCCCTTCCCACCAAAGGTGGTCCCTATTTTTCTACTTGCATTTTTTATGTGCTTTCGAACTTCTAGTTTGGCAGAAGCTGGGACAAGTAATGGGAGCTCACCCCTTTACGCAGCACTAGGGATTTGAACACCTGACCTGTCAACCTTTCGATTGACAAACTCAGCATATTAGCCACTGAGCCACCATGTCAATGTCAGCGATCTAACTTGTTCTATTTTCATTGCTGCCATGAAGATCCAAGAGAAAAGAAAAAAAATAGCTAGCAGAAGCAGTTTGAAATTTTAGTAGCTTGGCATTTGATCTAGAGCTCTTCTCCCCTTAGTATATAGGGTAACCCAGATGATGGAGGGATGGGGACATTCCTGTGATCTGAAGTAGTTGGCAGAAGAGACTGACTTGGAAGATGGCCAATGGGCATTGAGATTTTGAGAAGTGGAAAGGGAGGGGTTGGTTTCAGAGAATCAGTTTTGGCTGCATATGAGTTCAGGTCAGATCGTAAATTCTTCAATAAATGAGATTCATCAAAGACTTTGTGTTTGAGAATGAAATTTATTTGAGATTACGTCGAAACCTGACAGTCGCTTTTGATGCAATTCTATACCTGCTGAAATTTTTATGCTTCCATTTTTAATGAAACCATTAACTTATTTTATCATATTTTAATAATTGCTATTTGTTTGCTGCTTGCTATTTAATAATTTATTTTGTTTTCAGATATAGGTATAAGGGGGTCATGGATATATTGAATAAATTAACCGAGAAATTGTCCATGGAAAGTTCTAAGGATCTGTGGACTGAGTAAAATTCTGAGAAATTACCTGCCATGACTGGACATTTGTGATCCTTTTCCCAAGCCTCATCATGGCTGGTTGTGCTCCTGATCCATGCATGGTATGTAAAGTGTGTGCCACAGCAGAAACGGCATTGTAGGTATTGTAACTTTCGCCTGTCATGCTCGTTTCAAACATGTAAGATGGTACATCCTTCAAATTCTCCTTTCCCGTACATTGTTTTTCCCCCTTTTTAAGTCTCACTCCTAGTTTCTGGATCTTGCAGCCAAAAATCCTTTCCCACCAGAGAGGGAGAAAGGGGTCTCCTTGAGGGTTCAAGGGGTCTAAAGATAGAAGAACACGCCTGAATTCTGGGATATCATGGCTGTGATCCCTGAAATGCAACGTACCATGGAAAGGCTTTAGATACTTCAACATTTTGTGAGATGCGCTTATTTCCCAATGAGAAGTCAGGATCCAAACAATTCTAACTGCAAAATTATTGACGCTTTCCAAATAATAAAGAGACATATATATAGTTTTAATACACTTGGATTCTCCAAATACAATAATCACCTCAGCTTTACTCCACGTTGGGATTAAAGAAATACACTTTTCCCCTGAAAGGATAGCAGATACAGATTCCAACAGGTGAGTGAATGCCAGGCATATCTCCTTCTCCTTCAGCATCGGCATCAGAGTTGAGATGAAAAGTTCTCCATTGTCACTTCCAGGGGCCACCAGCCCAATCCAGTTCCACTGGAAATGCAGGAGCAGCCGGACTAAACCCACATACTGAGGAAGTTCATTGGAGCTGATCCGGAAAAAGGATGGGAACACAGTTCTGTCTTCCTGAGTGAACTTGAGGAAGTGAAAACCAAGCTGCAGAAAAGGAGAGTTGTCCCAATTTTTTATAACAATATTATATCCTCATGTTAAGGGTCAGTATCAGTAGCTTTCTGCCCTGATTGTTCGATCGATTCACTTTGAATGGAGTGAAAGCCTTCCAGTTACAATTACAAATTCTCATTTCAACACGTGTATGAAGATCATGCAGCTGAATGCTTTTTCTTTGCTATGTGTACACGAGATTGGTTTATTCTACAAGTGTACTTTGCTTAAGAACAAATAAATGTCATTTTTATTTTCATATAAGTGAAAAATGAACCCCTACATGACCCCTTTACCTGTGGGACCTTGAAGATGCTGAAGATGGAGGCCATCTGCCTTGAGTATTGGGAGTTGACATCTCCAACAACAGAGAGCAGAGGGTCCTGCTTGTCACATTTGTAAATGGGAACCATTTGGCCTCGCGTGGACAGAAGAGAGAGGCTGTTCCAGGAAATCCTCCTAACAGTCTCCTTATTGTCATAAATATGGAAGCCGAGTGTGATATTGGGAAGCAGAACCAAATCCTTGTTGATTTTTGTGACTGCATGTACCAAGGCCAGAATTAGCGGATAATTCTTGAATTCAATGCTATAATGAGAAAACATTGTGAAATATTAGAGAGAAAATTTTGTGTGCTAAGGGAGGTTGCCTTTCCTTAAGTGTGTTTGTAGGTGTGCTCTCCTGGACTTTGAGGTGGTGAATATATTTGTTGTGTGTCCTTGGACAAGAAAACGTGATTAAGAAGATTATATGGATGGACCATCCACATGAAACCATGGTCCATGAAGAGAGCAGCTGAGACATTTACAGATTTACAACCCTAAACAGCCATGACTCATCCACACGAGAAATATCTTTCATAGATTTGGCAGTTTGATTATCCCTTTGAAAAGTACCGTATTTTTTGGAGTATAAAACGCTCCGGAGTATAAAACACACCTTACTTTGGGGGGATGAAAATAAGAAAAAAAATTCTGTTTGGCAGCAAGATTGATGAGCTATCCATTGTAACTAGATTTGCCTTTTCTTTGAGTTTTCCAGCATGACTTTTTTGTCCAAATAAATAATGGAAATGATTATTCACTAAGCCAGTGAATAATCTTTTTCACTAAGCCAGTGCAGTTTCTTTACATGTATACCCTTCCCCACTTATTGTGCTGTTTATCATCTTCCTGAAGAAACTGGAACATTCTACCCAATTTTATAAGACGGTTTCTTTATCCAGGAAAGCACCAAGGCTTCTGACCTGCAGCAGAACCTGCAAGCCTCAGTAGAATATTAATTTATGTTTTTTAATTACATTCTCCTCAGACGGGTCTCATCACTTTTCCATTGTTGCCCAAATACAATTCTGGCTGCCTTTAATATATGCAAAATCAAATATGCAGTCTTCTTATCATATTTTTCTGATAGAATGCCCAGCAAAAATATCTCTGGTTTCAGATCTATACGTAGTTTTATCATTTTTTTCCAGCCGTATGTGTACTTTTGTCCAATATTTTCTAGCTGTTGGGCATGTCCACCACATGTGATATTATTAGATTGTGCAGAAATGGATAGATTAAAACTTGCTATTAAGGATAAAGAAGAAACAGAATATTTTTTGATATGGGACACATTTTACCAGTGGCTAGATAATAGAAACAGAAAGGAAGAGATATAAAGGGAGGAAGTGGTACAGAGGAGAGTCGTTAAAAAAGAAGATGATGTTAAATGTTAAGTATTAAGATTATTATATCATAATGTTATTATATTATTAATATGATGGTGATGACTAAATATAATGAAGATGTATAAATATGACTATCAAAATATAATTGTACCCAGAAGACACACTGTTTGATGAAAATTTAGTGTTATAGTGTTATAAAAAACATATTATAAGATAAAATCAAACAAATAAAACATGGGAAAAACAAGAATATTAATTTATGAAAGGAATCTCAGGAATCTCCAAAATGCAGAAACTCTTCGAATCTATTCCCTTCTGGGTAAAACATACCTTTTTGTTATTCTTGTCTTTGATGGCTGATGGTGAAACTCTATCATTTCATAGAGAGCAAACTTTTCCAGGAGCAAATTCCCCCCAATAATGAGATCTCCAGGCTTGTAGTAGTCCTCCACAGTTCGCAAAGGGTTCCTCGCTTCACATACGGTTTGCATAATCTTATGAGCTGTTGAAGGCAGGAGCCAAAAGAGAAGGAGCAGGACACAGAGACCATTCATACTTCTCAGTTCCTTCTTAGACCATATATCTAAGTTGGTTGAGAAGCTTCCACAAAATCCCACCAAGGCTTTAGGAGAGAAGAAGCAGGCTGTGCCACATGGGTGGCCTTGAGGCTAATTAATATCAATTGTGCTTTCTCTTACCTAGTTCGAGTTAGAATAGAATAGAATTCTTTATTGGCCAAGTGTGATTGGACACAAGGAATTTGTCTTGTTGCATATGCTCTCGGTGTACATAAAAAGAAAAGATATATTCGTTAACTATCATAAGGTACAACACTTGATGATAGTCATAGGGAACAAATATGCTATCAAAACATATTAGGAAACAGTCAATATGAATCGTAAAGAAACCAGCAACAAGGTTACAGTCATACAGTCATAACTGGAAGAAGATGGCTGATAGGAACGATGAGAAGATTAATAATAGTACAGATTTAGTAAATAGTTTGACAGTGTTGAGGGAATTATTTGTTTAGCAGAGTGATGGCGTTCAGGAAAAAACTGTTCTTGTGTCCAGTTGTTCTGGTGTGCAGTGCTCAATAGCATCGTTTTGAGGGTAGGAGTTGAAACAGTTTATGTCCAGGATGTGAGGGGTCTGTCAGTATTGTCACAGTCCTCTTTTCAACTCATGCAGTATACAGGTCCTCAATGGAAGGAAGGTTGGTAACAATTGTTTTTCCTGCAGTTCTAAACATCCTCTGAGTTTGTGTCTTTCTTATTAGGTTGCAGAAGTTGTCGCTGAAGACAAAATTGAGCCCAGTTCAGTTTCAGGGATCGCAAGAAATTACTTGTTTGCAAGACAACCTGAGGTGACATGTCCAGTTCTTCTTGGGAGAGCTCAGACCTTATTTCATCTAGACAGGTTTTGCCTTGGAAGACTCTTGTAGGTAAAAATCTATGGGGGATACATTAAGAATTACTGTACTTCTGGTAATTGCAAGGAAGAGTAACATCCTACCCACTTAGCAATAGCTTTCCTACGTGTACCAGAAGGGGAAAAACATGTTGGTGTCTCTTGTTCTTCAAGCAGATGGAATTGAGGGTCAGGGTCCAGGTGGGATTTGGCCTAACTGAAACCCCTGAGAAACTTCACCCTAGATGGAGGGTGGCCTATGCCTGATTTTTTTTTTCATATAGGGCTAAGCATGGTGACGAATTGTAGCCTTGTAAAAGGGGTCAATAATGCAGGTGTTTGTAGAAAAAGCATTTTATTGATTCTTACATGGTTAGAGATGATATAGAAGTTTTCTCTTATACCTCTTACAAATAGTGAGTGGGGTATTCACGATATAAGGCTAATTTAAACTCTGCATTGGAAATGTCTGTGGAGATTCTTAATCATCCAGATCATGGTTGTCTCAAACGTGCTTTTTCAGGAAGCAACTGGACTTTCTTGTTTTTCCCTTTAAGATGTTTCACTTCTCATCCAAGAAGCTTCTTCAGATCTGACTGGATGGTGGGAAATGCAAGGATTTATATTCCTTGCAGAGCGCTGGTCATTTGCATTCTTTTAGAGAGTCGTTGAGGCCACTTGGCAGTTTATCTGTGTTGTCAGGATCACCTGAGGAGTGCAAAGGTGTGTGGAGCCTTCTTGGCTGCAGGATGTTTTTCTGCCCTGTGTCCCTTCACTGTTGAAGACAGACACAGGCTGTTGGGGATGAGTCCGTCTTTTCTTCATCTCAAACTGAAGTGCAAATGGTTCCTGTAGTCTGCAATTTTTCTGGAAATCCCTTCATGCTCCCACAACATTTGAAGAGTGTTCATCCCAAAGTGCATAGCTAAATATCTACGGAGATTCTCAGTCGACCAGGTCAAGGTTGTCCCAAAGATACATTTTCAAGAGGCAACTGGACTTTCTGGCTTTTCTTTGAAGACGTTTCACTTCATTGGAAGCGCTTCATGACCAGACTGGGGACAGATGCTATGCTAGAAAATCTATCTCTGTGGCCACTAAGAATTGACACTGATAGTTTATAAACAACCAATCCTTTCAGCAGTTCCAAGAAGATTCCACACCAATTTGGACTATTCAGAAGACCCTGAGGATACAAGTAAACCTCCAAGTTGCCTCAACGACTTGAGAAAGAGTACTAACAACCAGAGGACTGCAAGGAATATAAATTCTTCCATTTTCTACCATTCAGTCAGAACTGTAGAAGCTTCTTGGATTAGAAGTGCAATTTACTGTATCAATTATATCACAAGTGTGAATTGAGGAAAGAAGGATTAGAGGGGACATGAGAGCAGTATTCCAGTATTTGAAGGGGTGCCAGAAAGAAGAGGGGGCCAACCTATTAATCAAAGCACCAGAAGGCAGGACAGGAAAGGCAGGACAATGGATGGAAGCTAATCAAGGAGAGAGGCAACCTGGACCTAAGGAGAGACACCCTAACAGTGAGGACAATTAACCAGTGGAACAGCTTACCTTCAGAAGTTGTGGTTGCTTCATCACTGGGGGTTTTCTAAGGAGAGTTTGGACAGTCACTTCTCTGAAATGGTACAGGGTCTTCTGCTTAAGCAGGGGGATGGATTAGAAGACCTCCAAGGTCCCTTCCAGCTCTATTCTGATTGATTGATTGATGTATTTACTCAAATACAGGTTCACATTGAGTATATATATATTGACTAGGGAACATTTGTTCCAAAGCATTTGAGTCTTTAAACAAGATAACATCATCTGTATATAAAAGTGTTGTCCTCCTTGCTCAAAAATGAACAAATCACAATGTATTCCATCTATTCTCACTCATTCCTCCCTGTCACCTGCCCATCCTTCCTTCCTAAGATTTGGAAAGGATAAATTAATAGTAAGACTCACAGAGCAGGAAATGAACAGATACTTTTTGATTAGTCACATGTCAAAATTTCCAGTGGTTTAATGAAGATAGATACCTAGATTCACCCACATTACACAAATTCTCCGCAAGCTGCACTGCCTCTCTATTGGTATCCAGGCACAATTCAAGGTGTTGGTTATTACCTTTAAAGCCCTACATGGCTCAGGACCAGGCTATCTTCGAGACCGCCTTCTACCGCATAGCTCCCAGTGACCAGTAAGATCCCACAGGGTTGGTCTCCTCTGGGTCCCATCAGCTAAACAATGCCGGCTGGCGGGCCCATGGTGGAGGGCCTTCTTTGTGGCTGCCCCAGCTCTCTGGAGCCAGTTACCTCTTGAGGTCCAGACCACCCCCACCCTATTGGCCTTCCAAAAAGCAGTGAAGACCTGGCTTTTCCAGCAGACCTGGGGCCGTTGATCTCACTGTTGTGATCTTGTGAGATCCAGCCATGAATGGTGCAAATGGGTTTTAATGTTTTAATTTTTAAATGTTTTTATAATGGTTTTTTAATACATTGTAAGTCTTTGGAGAAAGGCGGTATATACATTGAATAGATAAATAAACAAACAAACAAACAAACAAACAAACAAACAAATAAGAATCTCATGTCTCATTTCATGACATTCTAGAAATCAGATAAAATACAAAAAGCCCTCAAATCAAAATAAAAGTTCTCAAACCCTGCATAAATCAGACATTCTTGTGCCTCATTATATTCTCTCTACAATTCAGATTGGGCCTCAGTAGGATAATGTAGCATTTGGGGGAAAAGATACAAGCCAAGAGAGCAGCTCCAGAGGCCAAGATGGAGAAGATCTCCACAGCCACCATGGACTTCCCTTTGGTGCTTTGATAGGTGGGGAGGAAGGAGATCCAAACACTGCAAAAGACCAGCATGCTAAAAGTAATGAACTTTGCTTCATTAAAACTATCAGGCAATTTCCTAGCCAGAAAGGCCACAGTGAAACTGACAACACCCAAATAACCCAGATAGGCAAGGACAGTGTAAAACATCAAATCTGAGTCTTCCTTGCATTCCAAGATGGCCTCTCCTACCAAGGAATGGAAGTCCAAGTTAGGAAAAGGGGGAGACTTTATCAGCCAGGTAGCACAAAGAACTGCTTGGACCAGAGGACAGGCTACGACAATGGAGTTTGTCAGAGGTTTTCCCAAGAGTTTCCTTTTGCTGTTCCCTGGCTTGGTGGTCATGAAAGCCAGAACCACCATGACAGTTTTTGCCAAAACAGAGGAAACTGCAAGGGAAAAAAGAATGGCAAATGTAGTTTGTCGGAAGAGACAGGTGAGCTTCCCAGGTTGACCAATGAAGAGGAAGGAGCAGAGGAAGCAGAGCAGGAGGGAGACCACGAGGACATAGCTGAAATCTCGGTTGTTGGCCTTGACAATTGGTGTGTCATGATGTTTACGGAAAATCACCAGGACAGTAGTTATGATCAGCAAGAGGAAAAGAGCTAAAGAAGCTAAAGTATATCCCAGAGTCTCCTGATAGGAAAGGAAGTGGATCTTGTTGGCAATGCAGTGGCGCTTGTTCTTGTTGGGGTATTGGTCTTCTGGGCAAGGATCACATTGGGCTGCATCTGAAATCAAGATTCTTTATGTAAGTATTTAAGAGTCATGAACCATGAGCATAATCTCTCCCTCAGGGGTTACATGACTTTCCCCTTTCTGCTGTGGCCAATCCACAAATGTAGTGATAAAACGATGTATTGTGCATTATATAGTCTATCAAAAAGAGCAAGTCATCCTTCATTCATGATGATCCAGGGATTAGATTAAGAAGAAAAAAAGGATCTCTTCAACTACAAAAAGCCTGGATTTTAGGGGGGAAACCTCTCTGCAGTCTTTGTGCCTTTCTGTGTCAGAGAGATTGTCAACACTGTTTTTTCACAATTTATCTTTAAACTACATAAATTACGTCAGGCAGAACTGTCAAAGTTCTGACAGATGCCCTAATTAAATCATGAATCTCGAGCCAAGCTTCAAAGGAAATCCAGTTATTTATTAGGAGCAACATGTTGGCACGTACCCAAGTGAAGCCAGCTCTGCCCCATGTAATTTATGGCCCAATTATGATCCTGTTTCCCCCCTCCTCCCAGAGTGTGTCTTAAATTGCATTCTTCAATGGAGCACTTTTGCAGGCTGTAGAGATCACGCCCCTCCGGTTGTTCCAAGTAACCTGGGATACAGCCTTGAGAAAGGTATGTGTGGAATGTGCTTCTGGGTGTGGCTGTTGTGCTGCTCCATCAGTTTTCTCCCCTCCTACCTATGGCAACTCGAGAGCAGGCCAGGGATGCTTTGTGAGTTGACATTATCCCTGATAGAGTGATTGCTGTGTGAAACAGCTACTCTGCTACTTTCCCTGTCTGTATATTATCTGTTGCCGTGTGCTGAGAAGGTCACAGGGTCACACAAAAAAAAGAGATTAAAATGAGCACTGCATGTTACTGAGTGAAAGATCTCTTTTCCTGATCAGAAATGATTTATGGAAAATAGTTCCCAAGGGAGAGGAAGGAAACAAAGATCTGTAGCCAACATAGAACTCAACTTCTCTGCTTTATACTTCAAATCTGCTTATTTTGATATTTTTCTTTTTGCATGAGAAAGCAAACACAGACACTCAAATCTTCTCTTTTCCTGGCACGTTTATCAATTTCCTGGGACTTTAATAGTGGTGACAGAATAAGTGCACCCTAAATAATAAAAAAATGAAGTTTGAACTTCACACCCTATTCCTTTAGGAAAACCTTGTTGCATTATTTTCTTAGGACTATTATAGCAATGGTAATGATTAATGTGGGTTCCGATAGATGACCATTGAAGGGCCCTCTTCACTCACAGTATTGTAAGCAAGAAAATGTGTTTATTTGAGAAAGGAAATGCATCCAACTGGAAAGAGCACAAATTCAGCTGAATTCCTTCTGGCTAGGACAAACATCATAAAGAGGCCCCCATATGTCAGAAGATAGGAACAGACAAGTGACATACAGCTGAGGGGTGGGTCAGGTCAAGAGGATCCACATCCCTGAGAAATCTTTCTGTCAACAAGAGATACTTTGACAGAAGAATTATGATGGTTTTGGTCAGGATATCGTAAAACTTTTGTAATTAAGAAATGTCAATTGAATAACGAATGTATCTTTGTAATTAGAACTGCTGTATTAGCAGAATCCTTTGTTTGGAAGGGTATAAGAACTGTGGTCTCAGAAATCATGAGTTGTTCAGATCTTGAGGTAGCCCACTACCTATCTGTTCCCTTATTGTGCAATAAGAATAAACTGACTCTGTCTGCCCCTGAAGGGATGTCGCTCAATTCCTTTCTTCCATAACAGGACAGTAGAATTGGAAATCCTAGTAGGGGACCCATAAATTCTTTCCTGAAAGTACCCTGTATTAAATTGCTGACAAGTAAGAGAGATGACCTGTGAGGGGCAAGATTATTTAGAGCCAAAAACTCCAGCGGTGTTAAAGCTAAGGGGTGTTAAACTTAAGGCCTGTGGGCTGGATCTGGCCCAGGTGGTGCTTAGATCTGGCCAGCAAGGCTGCTCCGGAAACAGCAAAGAACCAGCCTGCGGTGCCTCTGCCAGCGAAAACGGAGCTCGGGAGGGCCGTGCACGGCCCTCCCAAGCTCCATTTTTGGCTGTGAAAGCCTCCTGCAGCCCTCTACCAGAGAAAATGGAGCTCAGGAGGGCTGCAGGAGAATGACACAGCTGAAAACAGAGCCCAGGAGGCCGCACACACACACACTCAGCCTCCAAGGTCAAACACAATCCTGATGCGGCCCTCAATGAAATTGAGTTTGATATCTTTGCCCTATTCCTTCAGGAAAACCTTGTTGCATGATTTTTTTTTAGGACAGTAGGATTGAAATGGCTAGTAGGGGACTCATAAATTGTTTCCTGAAAGTATCCTGTATTAAATTAAATTAAAGTATCCTGGTTTAGCTCAGCAGACTAAAAGCATAGTGATTTAAACCAGCTGTCTGCAATTACTGTAAGTTCAAATCTCACCAGGCTCAAGGTTGACTCAGCCTTCCATCCTTTCTAAGGTAGGTTAAATGAGGACCCAGATTGTGGGGGCAATAAACTGACTTTGTATAAATATACAAAAGTATGAAGGCTATTGCTTAACGCATTGTAAGCCGCCTTGAGTCTCCTGAGAAGGGCGGCATATAAATCAAATTAAAAAAAAATTGCTGACGAGCAAGAGAGGTGACTTGTGGGGGGCAGGACTCCTTAGAGCCACAAACACTTTGCTATGGATTCTTTGAGGCATGTCAATCATAACAAAAAATTAATGTTTTGTTCTACGAATGGCTTCCTTGATTGCGGAGGAACTGCATTAGAAGTGAACTCTACCTGTCTGATTAGAAATGGTCCCTTCTGGACAAGGGTCACACTGGTAGCAGCAAACTGGCTCTCCCTCTGGAACTCTTCTCCTCTCTCCTGCCTGGCACCTCTTCAGGCCACACCTAGCAAAGGGCACCTTCTAAAAGAGAAAAGAGAAGTGCTTGAGATGACCTAAGCAATGAATATCTTTCATTTCTTTGTTTCCAAATTCATTTTTCCATTTTTATAATGTCTTTAGAATAAATGATATCATCAATGTCTATGGAACATTTCTTGGGGGATTCAGGCCAGTATCATTCCCAACATACAGAGGATGTTGGAGAACGGACACCTTGGCATGAAAGGAAGACTGAAGCCCTTTAGCTACAGCTTTTTATAAAACAAAGACTCCTGACAATCCATCTGAAGGAAAAAGGTCCATGGAAATCCCTGTTACCTACTACCATATAATGGCATCCTACATTTGAGGAAATTCTTCCCAACCTCAGCCTGTCAACTCGTAAAGCATTCCAGGCCTGCTCTCGAGTTGCCATAGGCAAGGGGGGGAGAAACTGATGGAGCAGCTCAGCTGCCATAACCAAAAGAACATTTCAAACATACCTTTCTCCAGATTGAATCCCATGTTACCAGAGCCAGCATGAGAGGCATGTTTTCTACAGCTCGCAAAAGTGCTCCATTGGAGAATGTGATTTATGATACACGCAGGGAGACAGGGGAAACAGGGTCATAGTGGGCCAGTAAATTGCAGGTGGCAGAGTTTGCTCCACTTGGATAAATGCCGACATGTTGCTCCTAATAAATAACTGGATTACTTTTGAAACCTTGCTCGAGGCTTATGGATTAATTAGGGCATCCATCGGAACCCTGACCCAGCCCTTCATGGACCTGCCACAAATCATACCCAAATGTGCTACATATAAAGCAGGTTTTTCAACAACTGGCTGCCATGTTTTTTTGATTAAGTAGATGTTTTTTCCAGGATGAAAGAAATTCTGCATTCCCCAGGAGAAAATGAACCTTTCACTGAATCTACCTTTCCTTGCAACCCACCTTTGTGGCCCAGACAATTGCATGAGAGTTAATGGTAAAATCCTGGGCTGGGGGAGCTCTGGGATCTATTCGCCGAACTTTGAGAGGGAGAAAAGATTGATTGGGGAACCAAAACCAGTTGAGAAGATCGTAACGATCAAATCCCGGTGCATTTCCTGAGAAAGAAACATCATCTCCAGCACTGTTGTTGAACTGGATATTCTTCTAATAGGGAAGAATCTGGAAGAAAAGAGACATTCAGAGATTGGAGCACTTGGCTGAAAGTCACAAACGAGACATCGTGGCTTCCATCATCCTGCGATGGTGACCATCTTAGGAGATGGGTCTGTGTTTGAGAACCTACAGGGGTTTCTTAGATATCAATCAGGAGTAACACTAAATTTAGAATTTAGAGTTGGAAGGGGCCTTGGAGGTCTTCTAGTCCAATCCCCTGCTTAAGCAGGAAACCCTACACCACTTCAGACAAATGGTTATCCAACATCTTAAAAACTTCCAGTGTTGGGGCATTCACAACTTCTGGAGGCAAGTCATTCCACTGATTAATTGTTCTAATTGTCAGGAAATTTCTCCTTAGTTCTAAGTTGTTTCTCTCATTGAATAGTTTCCACCCATTGCTTCTTGTCCTGCTCTCAGGTACTTTGGAGAATAGCTTCACTCCCGCTCCTTTGTGGCAGCCCCTGAGATATTGGAATACTGCTATCATGTCTCCCCTAGTCCTTCTTTTCATTAAACTAGACATACCCAGTTCCTGCAACTGTTCTTCATACGTTTTAGCCTCCAGTCCCCTAATCATCTTTGTTGCTCTTCTCTGCACTCTTTATAGAATCTCAACATCTTTTTTTATATTGTGGCGAGCAAAACTGGATGCAGTATTCCAGGTGTGGCCTTACAAAGGCATTATAAAATGGTATTAACAGTTCACGTAATCTTGATTCTATCCCTCTGTTGATGCAGCCTAGAACTGTGTTGGCTTTTTTGGCAGCTGCAGCACACGGCTGGATCATATTTAAATGGTTGTCCACTAGGACTCCAAGATCCCTCTCACAGGTACTACTATTGAGCAAGGTACCACCTGTGCATTTTTTGTTTTTCTTGCCTAAACGTAGAACCTTACTTTTTTCACCACTCCATAGTATATCCAGGGCAATCCCCTTACCTGTGGGACCTTGAAGACGCCGAAGATGGAGGCCATTAGCCATGAGAAATGAGAAGTGAGATCTCCAATGGCTGAGAGCAGAAGGTCCTGCTTGTCACATTTGTAACCTGGAACCATGCGGCCTCGTGTGGACAGCAGAGAGAGGCTGCTTGAGGAAACGGATCTATCATCCTGGTCATTGCTATAAATGTGGAAGCCAAGTGTAAAGTTTGGGAGAAGAACAAAATCTTTGTTCACCTCTTTGACTGAAAACACCAAGGCCATAAAATTCTGGTAATTCTTCGGTATAAAACGAGTGAAAAAAAAAGCATTCAGAAACATTACAAAAAAGTTCATGTGTGTTGGTGAAGTTAACATGGTAAGAGTTACTGGACAGCAATGTATCAATCAATCAATCAATCAATCAGAATAGAGCTGGAAGGGACCTTGGAGGTCTTTTAGTTCAACCCCCTGCTCAAGCAGGAGATCCTGGGCCATTTCAGACAGTCTTTTTTTAAAACCTCCAGTGTTGGAGCACCCACAACTTCTGGAAGCAAGCTGTTGCACGGATTAATTGTTCTCCCTGACAGTAAATTTCTATTTAGATCTAGAGTGCCTCTCCTTGATTAGAACAGAATAACAGAGTTGGAAGGGTCCTTTTAGGTCATCTAGTCCAACCCCCTGCCCAAGCAGGAGACCCTACACCATTTCTGACAAATGGCAATCCAATCTCTTCTTGAAAGCTTCCAATGATGGAGCTCCCACAACTTCCGAAGGCAAGTTATTCCATTGCTTGTTCTCACTGTCAGAAAATATTTATTTCCAGGTTGAATCTCTCCTTGATCAGTTTCCATCCATTATTCCTTGTCTGGCTTTCAGATGCTTTTGAAAATAGGTTGGCTCCCTCCTCTCTGTGACAGCCCTTCAAATATTGGAAGACTGCTATCATGTCTCTTCTAATTATCTTTGTTGTTCTTGTCTGCACTCTTTCGAGGCTAGCACAATTTCTAATAAATTGTCATTTCTCACTTTGTATTTATTATTTTATTTTATTTTCTTCTTGGTGAAGAGTGTTGGAAATATTCAGAATATTCAGAGCAACAAAGATGATTAGGGGACTGGAGGCTGGAACATATAAAGAACAGTTGCAGGAACTGGGTATGTCTAGTTTGATGAAAAGAAGAACTAGGGGTGACATGATAGCAGTGTTCCAATATCTCAGGGGCTGCCTTAAAAAAGAGAAAGTCAAGCTATTCTTCAAAGCACCTGAGGGTAGGATAAAAAGCAATGGTTGGAAACTAATGAAGGAGAGAAGCAACTTAGAATTAAGGAGAAAGTTCCTGACAGTGAGAACAATTAATCAGTGGAACATCTTGCCTCCAGAAGTTGTAAATGCTCCATTTTTAAGAAGATGTTGAATAACCATTTGTCTGAAGTGGTGTAGGGTTTCCGGACTAAGCAGGGGGTTGGATTAGAAGACCTCCAAGGTGCCTTCCAGCTTCTGTTCTATTCTATTCTATTCTATTCTATTCTATTCTATTCTATTCTATTCTATTCTATTCTATTCTATTCTATTCTATTGTGGTCCGGTCCGGTCCGGTCCGGTCCGGTCCATTCCATTCCATTCCATTCCATTCCATTCCATTCCATTCCATTCCATTCCATTCCATTCCATTCCATAGCCTATTTTATGAGTTTGGTCCTTTATTGAGAAAAACACAAACACTTGAACTACAGCCTAGCACATTTTCATACATTACCACAAGTATTTCTGAACATGGTACCTGAATTAAAAAAGAAAGCAAAAATTATCGGTATCATTCCATTCAAGGTGAAACTTACAATTTTATCTCAGGAAGTAGAGGTGGATGCTTTACAAAGAATTCATTTATGCGTAAAGTAACGGATCTCAGGGGCAAATTCCCACCAATAATGAGATCGCCAGGCCTGTAATAGTGTTCCTGAATCTTGTAACGTGATGGCCTCAGACAAATGGTTTGCATCTTCTTAGCAATAATTGGAGGCAGGAGCCAGAAGAGCAGCAGTAGCAGTTCTGGCAGCCCAATCATTCTTGTCACTTTCCCTCCAAGAACAGAAATCAAGGTTTGTGCAGAAGCTGAACTACACAGTAAAACTGTGCCAGGGAACTGCACAGCAGGTGTCCAAATGAAATCAGAGGCACTTGTAGTTTTATATAAATAAATATATTCAACATCTGTATATATACAGCAATCTAGACAGTCTGGCAAACAGGAGCATCATGAGGAAAAATACAGAGCATATAGAGCACCCAGAAGAAAAAGGGGAAATTGGAATCTTGTCCTCCACACTCACAACAACTAATCACAACACAGATTGCCTCATGCAGGAACCAGCACTCTCCAACAGTCAGCCAATCACAACCTGTTGTGGCTCCGACCCCCGAGCCCATCGTATTGGAGGAAGAAGGCTCCGAACATGAAGGAGAGGAGCCGGCCAGGCCTCCCTCTCCCGGCCCCTCCTCTCTGGCAATTCCTCAGGTGTCGGCGGAAGGAGAGGAGATTGGCCAGGAGCCAGGTGTTTCTAATCTGTCGGAGACTGATGAGGGAGACAAGTTGTGGCTGGATCCATGCCAGCATCGGCATGCTAAACGGTCACAGCAGATGAGGAGGCGTGCCAGAGATTGAGCTGAGTCACTGGACCACACCCCATAGGCTATATAAGGGAGGGTGATGGCCATTCCAGCTCTGTGACGGACAAAGCAAAAATTCTGGCGAGTCACTAGCCCTTTTGGATGAACAAAGCCTCATCTGTTGTGGATTTCTGTTACTGGACTACTTCAAACTGTCTGTATTTTGATGTTATCTGGTGGAGGAATGACCCCTCCTTCTTGGAGTAAAAGCTCTTGGCAGGCAGATGCTGCGTTGCTGCCAAGTTTTGATAACAAAACTTTGACTGTTTTGAAACAATTATTTAACCCTTTGGGGTGGATGTTTGTGCGTGTGGGAGACGGGGACAGAACACAACCACAATTGTGTGTTCTGGCTGACTGCACAACCCCACGGCTCCAACTACTAAATTTAAATATCTTAACAATCTTGAAATCGCACCAGAGTTGTAGCACAGTAGAATCAGGCCAGGCCATTTGAGTGAGGCACATTTATATCCAACATGCTTCCTCTTACTTGTGTTCGAATTGTGACCACAGAGAAAACGAAGGTCAGCTGAGTCTCGTCAAACAAGCTGAAGTGCCACATTCGACCTCTACTGGGTGATCTCAGAAAAAAAATATATTTTAAACTAGATTTTATCTTGGAAAATTTTGTGGGTAGAAATCCACAGGGACTGCAATAAAGACTACTGGCCTTCTGCATAATTGCATGGGGAAAAAAAACATTTGTCCTATCTACTTTGCAATAGCTACTCTTCATAGGAGCCTGAGTGGCATAGGAGGCTAATGCCTCCTACTAAGGCAGCATTTAACATCCAGCTGCCTGCAATTACTGCGAGTTCAATTCTCAACAGGCTCAAGGTCGACTCAGCCTTCCATCCTTTCTAAGGTGGGTAAAATGAGGACCCGGTTTATGGGAGCAATAAGCTGACTTTGTATAAAATATAAAAAAGTATGAAGGCTATTGCTTAATGCATTGTAAGCCACCCTGAGTCTCTGGAGAAGGGCGGCATATAAATATAAATAATTTTTTTAAAAAAAAATCGTACTCCAGATGGAGAAAAACATGTTTGTATCTCTTGTTGTTAATCCACAGACCTGATAGATTTGACAGTCAGGGTGTAGTTGTGTTTTTGACCTATATGAAACTGAACACCTGGACACAAGATGGAGTTTGGCCTTTATCTTAACCACCCGAGAGGTGGTTTGCTAAGAACCGGAAGCTTTGGGGTTTTTTAGATAGTTTTTCAAACTTTATTTTAAAGGGATCTGGGAGGAGGGTGGTTTCAAATGTAAATAAAGAGGCTGGGGGACCTCCCGGGAGGAGGGCAGGTTGTGTGGGTTCAGGGGTTAATCTGCAGGAAACTGGGTCCAGTCCGGCTGAAGAGTGTGACAGGGAAGATACAGAATCTGGGGTCAAAGATGGGGTTAGAGCTTGTGCTGTCGATAGATATTACATCAGTAGTATAGGTGGGAGGGGCAGTTATGGCGGGAGTAAGGGGCCATATCATGTTACGGGAGTACGCACTCTCTGTCTTCTAGCGGTGGCATACTCCGGCCCCCAATACTCTTCTCGTTCCCAAGGTTGCACAGTCCCTCAAGCCCTGGACCTTCGGCTGATGCTATGCAATGCCAGGCCCGTGGTAAATAAAGCCCCCCTCATCTGTGATCTTATCCAAGAGGGGGGAGCGGACCTGGCGGGTATTACAGAAACTTGGCTGGGCCAGGAGGGAGGGGTCCCCCTAGTAGAGATATGCCCACCCGGTTTCTGTGCATTCCATCAGCCAAGGTCAGAGGGGAGGGGTGGAGGGGTGGCAGTTATTATTAAAGAAGGTCTTGGTCCGAGGGAAGCCACTGTTTCTCAGACGGCCGGATGTGAGTCCCTCCTTGTGAAGTGGGGTCATGGGGTGCAGATGGGCTTGCTGGTTACATACCTGGCTCCCTGCTATGTGGCAACGGCCCTGCCTGAGCTACTCAATGTGATAGCCGCGGTGGCAGCTGATACCACCTATTGTTAATCATTTTAACCGATTGGCTTCATTATATATTTAAAACAAAAAATTATATAAACCCTTCTTCTGCCCTCCAATTCTGGACCATTAAAGTCCAATTATAATTAAAACATCTTAAGAATATTTTCTAACTAGAAACAATACTTAATAGTCATTATTTAATAATAATCATTTCCATAGAGTCCAGTTATAATTAAAACACTTTAAAAAAGAAAAAAAACTATTTTCTAACTAAAAACAATACTTAATAATCGAGCCTATTATCAGTTTAGCAATACATTTTCAATTTTAACCAAATAATAAAAAAAAACATTTACTAACTAAAAAGATAACATTTGATAATCAGGCCTGTTATTAGTTTAGCAATACATTTCAACACATCATCTATTTAAAAACTACATCTATCATTTAGTCCTTCTTCATACGATGTTAAACCAGATCTTAATCTTCTTGATTATTCCCATCTTCCAACAGTGTATATAATATCTTCAGTTACCATCTACCCCCGTGCATAAAAAAAAATGCTTCTTTATATAACACCCCCCCCCCCCGAGTGACTTTTATATTTATATTCCACATGGTATCTGACAAATCCAACCACGATATAATCCCACCTCATCGGTATTGTAAAAAGAGAAAAAAAGAAAAAAATATATAAATTATTTGATACCACTCCATAAGCTACTATAAAGTCCTTCAACTAGATTATTAAAGTCATCAAACATGTTAAGGTAGCCACCAGATCATCTGCAATTACCCTAGACCTATTATCTTCTTGCCCTGTAGCTATTACAATCCAAGAATGAGCTCAAGTTCACTTATCATATTCAATAAGACTTCTACAATAACAATTAAATTCCTCTTTGTTACAGTCTTTAATAAAAGGTTCCAATTCACTCAGGCCAAGGCTTGCTCCACAGCCAAAAACACCGGCATTGCAGTGATCTGTTTGTTCTTCTCAAAATATTCCAATATGTCTATGATTTTGCCTTTCACCTCCCGCATCACTTAAATAGCTGGCAATAAACTGTTGAATGTTTGAAAAATTCAAAATCTATAAACACTTAAACAAGACTTTTTATGGACCATCATCTCATCAATGAGGGATTCATCTCCTCTCTTTTTTCCTAACTTTTTTACGGATCTTTTTCTTCACTCTGATTCCTCCGCCTTTTTTTACTCTAATACACTCTTGCAGTTTCTGAAGTTGTTGTCTGCCACTTAATTTTCGCAAAACTGTATCTTCCAGTGGAAACAACTCTTTAACTACAGTTAGAACTTTATAAAAAAAATGTAAAATTCCATTTGGTATCTCCAGAAACCCAAAACCTCCCAGAAATTTTTCCTTCTCATTCTGCAACGCCTCCATTTTATTTTCCAAAATCCCTACAGGCTGTTCTCTTTCTTCTCCCAGCTCTTCATTCAACACCTCACTATTAGGTATCAATACAGTATCTTCAATTGTTTCATTATTTCGAACTTGAAAAAAAATTTCAATTCTTTCCAATAAGGCAGAGGTAATTGAATTCAAAGCTTCTTCAAAAAGATCAAACCTTATTTGTGGGATAACTAACCCAGCATTATTTTCAAAGGAACCAGCCATCTTGCCCCCCTTCTTCTTCCCTTTCCAAGAGGACAGAATAGAACAAAAAGAAGGAAAAAAAAGGGTCTTTCACTTCAAACTTTTTGTTACTGCTTCAATTGTTGCAATTATTTCAATCCTTGGTTAATCCACTTTTTAAAACAGAGTCCTATACTTCAAACAGGGGCTTTATCAGTATTTTTTTTAAAAAAACTTTCACTTCTTCATGCCCCGTTAAAGCTAGAACGCCATCTTACTTTCTCTTTCTTCCCATAGGAGTTAAAGAAAAAAATAATAATTCTTTAAAAGTAGGATACAAATACTTGCAATTCCAATTCCTCGCATGCTTGCTCGGCCAGTTGAAATCAAATGTAGATGTTTAAAGTTGTTTAATGGGGTGGCTGCGGCATCTAGTTCTGCCAGGGAAAACTTTCCCGGCAGAAGCATCCCAGGTCCGGAGCATTGACAGGCTTCGCGGGGAGCTCTCATCTTCGAGCACCAGATTATTAGCAAAATCTGGTGCTCTTAGGGAGCTCTACCCCACCTGTCTGCTCTCTTTCCCCCCTTCTTCCTGGGGGTAAAGATTCCAAACCACAAGACAGCCGATTTTCACTGTTCTTGCAATTCTACGGAGTCTGGGGCTGGCACTTCGCGAAGAAGCGTCTGGCGATGCCGGCGACACAACCGGAAGCCCAACAGGATGTTAATTTTTAAGAGCCTTGGTAGTACAGTGGTCTAAAGCACCCTGTTATTAACACCAGCTGCCTGTATTTATTGCAGGTTCGAATCTCACCAGGCTCAAGGTTGACTCAGCCTTCCATCCTTTCTAAGGTAGGTAAATTGAGGACCCAGTTTGTTGGGGCAATAAGCTGACTTTGTATAAATATACAAAAGTATGAAGGCTATTGCTTAGCGCACTGTAAGCCGCCTTGAGTCTCCGGAGAAGGGCGGCATATAAATCAAAAATTTTTTTTAAAAAAAATTACATCAGGTTTGGTGAACCAGTAGTACTGATGACTACCTGGCCTGTACGCACCCTGCCCCGCCCCTCCCAGGAGTCCCCATATGGCCCATTTTGGATCTCAGGTAAGTGCAGGGGCCACATGGAGCCTGGGGAGCTGAAAAACGAGTGTGAAAATGGGCCTATTTCCAGCCTCCAGAGAGCCTCCGGAGGCTGGGGAGGTTGAACATGACCCCCCCCCCCACAGCTCGTTTTTGCTCCCAGGAGGCTTCAGGGAGGCCTACTAGGCCCAAAACGGGACATGGGGAGGGCAGCGCCCTCTGCAGCCCATTTTTGCTCCCATGGGAGAGCAGGAGGCTGAGTGCTGCCTGTCACACTCCCTGGCCACGCCCACCTTGGCCATGCCCACCCATCTGGTCATTAGGGCAGAGAACCGGTTGTTAATTTATTTGAATCCCACCACTGATGGGAGTGTCCAGCAATGGGAGAAAGTCTGTCTTTCCTCAGAAAACTGACCAGCTCATTTGGAACTGAATGGGTCCTTGTCTTTGGCAAACCTATCCTCAGAGACACCATGAATGAGGAAGAATGAGGAAGGGTATTCAGATTTTAAGTACACAGAGGATTATTCCATCACTATTTAAGTAGAACTGGGACACTCATGGCACCAATGAGGCAGTCATCATACTTATGGCAGATCACCATGAAATCCTAAGACAAAGATTCTTGATTGCAGATGCAGCCCGCTGTGACCCCTGCCCAGAAGACCAATATCCCAACAAGGACAAGGACCACTGCATTGCCAAGAAGATCCACTTCCTTTCCTACCAAGAGACCCTGGGATACACTTTAGCATCTCTCGTTCTTTCTCTCTCTGTGACCACACTGGCAGTTCTGGCAATTTTTGTTATGCATCGTGACACACCGATCGTCAAGGCCAACAACCGAGATCTCAGCTACATCCTTCTGGCCTCCCTCCTGCTCTGCTTCCTCTGCTCCTTCCTCTTCATTGGTCAACCCAGGAAGCTCACCTGTCTCTTCCAACAATCTGCCTTTGCCATTCTCTTTTCCCTTGCAATTTCCTCTGTCTTGGCAAAAACTGTCATGGTGGTTCTGGCCTTCATGGCCACCAAGCCAGGCAACAGAGGAAGGAAACTCCTAGGAAAATCACTGACCAACTTCATTGTCTTAGCCTGTCCCCTGGTCCAAGGCATTCTTTGTGCCACCTGGCTGGTAACTTCTCCCCCATTTCCCAACTTGGACTTCCACTCCTTGGAAGGAGAGGCCATCTTGGAATGTAACGAAGGTTCATCTTTGATGTTTTACACCGTCCTCACTTACCTGGGTGTCCTGGCCCTTGTCTGTTTCACTGTGGCCTTTCTGGCTAGGAAACTGCCTGACAGCTTTAACGAAGCCAAGTTCATTACTTTCAGCATGCTGGTCTTTTGCAGTGTTTGGATCACTTTCCTCCCCACCTAGCTGAGCACCAAAGGGAAGTCCATGGTGGCTGTGGAGATCTTCTCCATCTTGGCCTCTGGGGCTGGTCTCCTGGCTTGCATCTTTTTCCCCAAATGCTTCATTATCCTGCTAAGGCCCCACCTTAACTGTAGGGAAAATATGATACGGAATAAAAATTTATAACAGGCACGCAGGAGAAATATTGAAATTTTTCATTGAGGCATGTTTCTTATGACATTTCTAAAACATGATCATAGAGAAAGAGGAACATAAGACCTTATCAAGTGCTATAACTGGTTATAATAAGGGTCACTTATTATAATGAGTTTGAGCTAGGCAGATATAGAATTTTAAAGAATAAATAAATAAATAAATAAATAAACCTGCTATCAGCAACAATCATGCAACCCCTTTCATCCCACCTCTTCCAGGGGTCCACACTGAGGCCCAAGGCCCTATGTAGAAAGAAAGCTGTTAAAGATACGTTCATTATTTCAAGATGGATATTTTCTAATTCTATTTCTTTTAATTGTACTATTTTTATGTTTGAAAGGTTGGCTCCTTATCAACGTTTCTGTCTTATATATTTGTTTCCACAGTCTTGTGGCACTTTGTAGAATTTTTTGCCTCTATTTCTCCCCCCCCCCTTTTTTTTTAATGGTAGAGATTAAACTCCCAACTTCCTACCCAATTCTGCTGTGTGGCCTCATCAATGTGGTGGAGTTTCTTGGCTGGGATTAGAACATAATATCACTATGCAGACATGACTCTAACAATCCCTTGGGACATGTCATATCTCAGAGCTTCTTGGTAAACATGATGTTTTATGATAATTACGTCCCCTCAGAGGACAAAGAAATGCACTGATATTTATACATTACAGAAAAGAGAAAATAATGTTAGAAAGGAAGGGGAAATGATCCATGCATACATATTCAAAAGTAATACTGTAATGGATTTCAGGTTATTGCCTCTTTTTCTTTTACCTACAGAGAATAATGGCCTTAGTTAGAACAACCATTTCCATCGTGGGATTCAGAGGCTGCTCTAGGAATGTTCTGAGAAAAATTACAATGGGCCTCAGGGAGATGCAAGAACAATTTTTTTTTTATTTCTCAATTTGTATATTGCCGACTCCTATTAAACTAAAAACTAATTTTCCCAACCCTCTTTTTGTTTCATTTAACCCCTCAGAAGTCAAATTCCTCATAATGCATTCCTCATTGCATTATTTTAAATAATGCAAAGTCAACGGCCCATTAGTTTTGCAAGATTGATGTTCTTGGATATTCCTGCTCTCCATGTAAGAGAGTTATAGTCTTGGAAGTTTTATGTATACATTTTGTAACTATACAAGCCAGATAGATAGATAGATAGATAGATAGATAGATAGATAGATAGATAGATAGAAATAGATGAGAGATGAGAGAGAGAGAGAGAGGAGAGAGGGAGAGAGAGAGGGAGAGAGGGAGGGGGGGCATATGCTGCAAAATTATGGTGCACCAATTATAGAAATACTTCTAGGAGGCCGATCTGACGGCAGTTGCAAAACCGTTCCTAGATGCCTACAACCCAGTGGTGGGATTCAGCCAGTTTGCACCTATTCGAGAGAACCGGATGTTAACTTTCTAAGCAGTTGGGAGAACTGGGTGTTGGAAGAAATCTTATTTTGTTTTTTTCCACTTTACGGGGCTAATCCTGTAAGGAAGACAGGAAGGAAACATTCTAGTGTTATTTCTAGCCTAATCTTTATTGCCCTGCTTACAGAAACTGCCTCTCTGGTTAATCCTCATTATATTGTAACAAGGCAAAGCACCCATTGATGTGAGTGACGTTGAGTTGGCCACACCCACATGGACACATGACCATGGAGCCATGCCTAGCCAGCTGGTTATTGGGGCAGACAACCGGTTGTTAACTTATTTGAATCCCACCACTGCTACAGCCCAACAGTGGAACCAATTCCCCAGAGACGTGGTGATCTAAGACATTCAGAGATGCATTTGCTCCTTGAGCCGGAGCTTACAGTCTGGGGAGACCCTCATATTGCACAGCAGTCCCAAGAATGGTAATGCAATGTCATGCAGGAGCAAAGATGGAAGATCCCTAGCACTGAGAAAACAAACCATCCACAGCTACTTGGTTTTGTTAGGATTGAAACTGAGACCATTTCTCTTCTTTCAATGGTTTTCGGGCACTAGGACAAATCCTTGACAGCATTGCTTGGTCAAACAATGGTAGAGTAATTAAATGTCATCAGAATATGGATGATGCTTGACCTTGAATTTGGAAGGCCTCACTGGGGCACCTTGAAAAACAGATGTTGGCCTTATTTCTCCTTCCCAACCAGTGGGAACCAGCTTCAGCGAAAGATCAATCAGTACTGTGCACTCATCCCTGTTACCTCAGGTTGTTCAGAGGTAGCAGTAACCTTTCCACATCAATTGTGGAAATCAATTGATCACATCAATTCCTTCCCAAGAAGGAAAAGCCTTCTGCACATGCCCAAAATGGCACTCCCGCGCTGAATCTCTGATTTTGGGGGGTGATGCCTTGGCTTGGGGGGCCTCGGGGGGGTCATTTTGAACATCTATGACCCCCCGCCTGGGTAAAGGAGCACCTGGGGAGCCCTTTGAGAGCATTGCCAGCTCTCCGGGTTACCCCAGCTCCGAGGAGGACGATGTCAGAGAAGGCGGCGGGTGACAGCGGGTGAACGGGGCACAGCCTGTATGGAGTGGCTCGAGCATCGGCGGCTTTGGGCGATCGTTATTGCGGTGGCGGCAGCTCCCAGGACGAGGTTGTGAGGCCCCTGTGGAGGTTCCTCATGCCCCTGGATGCCTCGAGGTTGATCTATGGAGGCAGGGGGCAGCTGGGGACATCCACGGGGGAGGGAGGGGGCGATGGTGACAACAGCGATGGTGGCTGCGGCAGCCACGGCAGCGAGCGGCGGCCGCGGTGATGGCGGTCGATGTTGGTGTGGCTCCCAAAGGCCTATAGACTCTAAACCAGACGGCACAGGATTCTTCAGCAGCAGCCTTAGATCTAGTTCTCGGGTGATTGGAGAGTGTTTAGCCCTTGGGGGTAGGGCTACCTCCATGGAGACCCGGAGACCCCCCCCCACGGTGAGCTGACAGGAGGAGTGAAATTGGGTAGCTCTATCTATTGGAATGGAGGGCGGAGAGATTTATTGGGGTCGGAAAATGACTACAAACTTATGCGGTTTGAATTTCCCCCCCTCCTCCCTCCTTTGGGACCGAGTTTAGGCCTATCAGGCCTTATTACGGCCACAGCTACCCATCTATCTTGGCCTGCTGAACTACTCCTACTCTTTTCCCCCCCACTTCCATCTAGCCTGTCTGAGTTCCCTGCCATGTTTTAGACCTCTCTGAACTATATCTGTGAACTTAATCCTCCGTATGAGCAGGACGTTTGGTTTCCCTGATGATACTAATCCCAGGAGGGATACTGGTTCTATGGATGTAAGGCCGGCTGGAGGCGGAATATGGCTACTTTCATGCCCGGGTTTTCCATCAAGTTTCTATGGGTCGGCCTAGGTGAGAGGACGGCTGACCTAGAAACTTCTGGGGCCGAATGACATGCACCTCCTTTGCCATTGCCGTGAGAGGACAATGGAGCTTGATGGCTTAAACCATAGACTGGAACTTTCCCTATGCTTGTAACATTGGTGGTCCCCTAACCTTGGACTTTTTCTCCCCTAATGATTATATGTATATGTATTTGGTGTCGGAACTCCTCACCCTGCGAGATTCCCCCCTCTCGCAGGTGTGGCCCTCCACGTTCCCGAGGGCTTATCTCGATGACAGACTTTGGAGTCCGGAGAGATGGCGTGGAGCAAGGAAGAATCTATGGGGTTTTCTAGGGAAGTTTTCCAAGATTTTAAGGGGTTCTGGGAGGGGGGTTTGTAATAATTTTTTTAGAGAAATTGGGAAGACGACCATAGGGGATGGGGGGGAATCCACCATGGTCAGAGCCGAGCCCGGCATGGGGTAATGATCCGGGGGGTGCAGGACGAGGGATTGGGAAAGGGATGGGGGATGATACCTATGAGGGCTGTACCATCTGCACAGTAGATGGGAGGGGCAGATATGGCGGGAGCAGGGGACCGTATCATGTGTTGGGGGGGCACACTTGCTGTTTGAGAGCAATCACCTGCCCCGGTCCCCAAGGCTCTGCTCGGATACTAGGTGGCTCAGATACTCAGGATCTGGGCCTTCGGTTGATGCTATGCAACGCCAGGTCCGTGGTAAACAAGGCCCCCTCATCCACGATCTTATACAAGAGGGAGGAGCGGACCTGGCGGGTATTATGGAGACCTGGTTGGGCCCGGAGGGTGGTGTCCCTCTGGTTGAAATGTGCCCACCAGGCTTCAGAGCATTCCATCAGCCGAGGGCCCAGGGGAGGGGTGGGGGTGGCAGTTATTATTAATGAGGATCTGGGTCCGAGGGAGACCACTGTGCCACAGATAGCCAGATGTGAGTCCCTCCTTGTGAGATGGGGTCATGGGGTTCAGATGGGCTTGTTGCTTACATACCTGGCTCCCTGCCGTGTGGCAACAGCCCTACCTGAACTACTTGATGTGATAGCCACGGTGGCAGTGGATACACCCAGGCTTTTAGTCATGGGGGATTTCAACCTGCCATCCATCGGTGAAACGTCTGAGGTGGCCCAGGAGTTCATGGCTTCCATGACGGCCATAGACCTGACCCAGCTAGTTCATGGCCCTACTCACACGGAGGGAAACACGCTGGACCTAGTTTTTGTCTCTGGTCAGTGGCTGAATGATCTTGAGATAGGGGATATAGCGATTGAGCCCTTGTCATGGTCAGATCATTCCCTCCTTCGCTTTGACCTTCGAAACGCCACACCCCACTGCAGGGAGGTGGAACCGATAAAATGGTTCTGCCCCAGGCGCCTGATGGACCCTGATAGGTTCCAGATGGAGCTTGGGCCATTTCCTGAGGCTCTGGCACACGACTCGACTGAGGACCTGGTGGCTGCCTGGGAAAGGGAGGCTGCCGGAGCCTTGGATTGAGTCGTGCCTTTGCGGCCTCTGACTCGACGTCGATCTCACTTGGCTCCTTGGTACACTGAGGAGCTGAGGGAGATGAAGCATTGGAAAAGACGCCTGGAGAGCAGTTGGAAGTCCAGCCGATCTGAATCTGACCGAACACTGGTAAGATCTCATATTAAGACTTACCTAGTGGCGATAAAAGCGGCAAAATGTAATTATTTCTCCGCTCTTATTGCATCATCAGATAACCGCCCAGATGCCCTGTTTAGGGTGACCTGCTCTCTGCTCTCTCAGGAAGCGCGGGATGACCCCTTGGAGGGTAAAGCTGAGGATTTTGTTCAATATCTGTATGATAAAATCGCTCAGATTCGGGAACACCTGGACTCTGACATAGTAGACTCGGGAGGGAGGATAGAGGCAGGTCTTGAGAATATCATCTGGGAAGAGTTTGATTCTGTGACTCCCAAAAACATGGACAGGATACTGGGGAAGCTGAATGCTACCACATGTTTATTGGATCCGTGTCCCTCTTGGGTGGTACTGGCCTCTCGGGAGGTTACACAAGGCTGGCTCCAGGGGATTATAAATGCTTCTCTGAGTGAGGGTGTTTTCCCTGCTGCCTTGAAAGAGGCGGTGGTGAGATCTCTCCTCAAGAAGCCTTCCCTGGACCCAGCAGTATTGGCTAATTACCGTCCAGTCTCCAACCTTCGCTTTGTTGCGAAGGTTGTTGAGAGTGTGGTGGCCCGACAGCTTCCTCAGTACCTGGATGAATCGGCTTATCTCGATCCGTTCCAGTCGGGCTTCAGGCCTGGACACAGCATGGAAACGGCATTGGTCGCATTGGTCGATGATCTCTGGAGGGCTTGAGGCAGAGGCTGTTCCTCTGTCCTGGTCCTATTAGATCTCTCAGCAGCTTTTGATACCATCGACCATGGTATCATGCTACACCGGCTGAAGGAGTTGGGAGTGGGGGGCACCGTGTTGCGGTGGTTCTCCTCCTTTCTCTCTGACCGGTCGCAGTCTGTGTTGACAGGGGGACAGAGATCGACCCCGAGGCCCCTTGTATGTGGAGTGCCACAGGGATCGGTTCTCTCGCCCCTTCTGTTCAACATTTATGTAAAGCCGCTGGGCGACATCATCCGTGGTTTCGGGGTGAAGTACCACCAATACGCTGATGACACCCAGCTGTACATCTCCACCCCGGACCACCCCAACGATGCCCTTGAAGTGATGTCCCAGTGCCTGGAGGCTGTACGGATCTGGATGGGGAGGAACAGACTCAAACTCAACCCATCCAAGACCGAATGGCTGTGGTTTCCGACATCCCGATATAGTCAGCTGTTGCCATCACTGACTATTGGGGGTGAATCACTGGCCCCCACAGAAAGGGCTCGCAACTTAGGTGTCCTCCTGGACTCACAGCTGTCTTTAAAAGAGCACCTGACGGCTGTGGCCAAGGGAGCTTTCTATCAGGTTCGCCTGATACGCCAGTTGCGTCCCTTTCTGAATCGGGACTCGTTAAATATGGTCACTCATGCCCTTGTCATTTCCCGCCTGGACTACTGCAACGCTCTCTACATGGGGCTCCCCTTGAGAAAGAGGCTTCGACTCAACCCTTCTAAGACCAAGTGGCTGTGGCTGCCGGCATCCCGGTATAGCCAGCTGGCGCCATCGCTGGTTATTGGGGGCGAATCACTGGTCCCCACGGAAAGGGCTCACAACTTGGGCATCCTCCTGGACTCACGGCTGTCTTTAGAAGAGCATATGACGGCCGTGGCCAAGGGAGCTTTCTATCAGATTCGCCTGATACACCAGTTGCGTCCCTTTCTGAATCGGGACTCGTTAAATACGGTCACTCATGCCCTTGTCATTTCCCGCCTGGACTACTGCAATGCTCTGTACATGGGGCTCCCCTTGAGGAGCACCCGGAGGCTCCAGTTGGTCCAGAATGCGGCCGCACGGGTCGTTATGGGAGTGACGTGGCGCTCCCATGTGACACCCCTCCTGCGGGAGCTGCACTGGCTACCTGTGTTCTTCCGGGTGCGCTTCAAGGTTTTGGTCACCACCTTTAGAGCACTCCATGGCTTAGGACTGGGGTATCTACGAGACCGCCTCCTGCCACCAGTAGCCTCTCACCGACCAGTACGCTCCCATATAGAGGGGCTTCTCAGGGTGCCGTCGGTCAAACAATGTCGACTGGCGGTCCCCAGGGGAAGAGCCTTCTCTGTGGGAGCACCCACCATATGGAACAAGCTCCCCCCGGAGATACGGACAATCCTGAATCTTCGTGCTTTCCGTCATGCCCTCAAGATGTTTCTATTCCAGCAGGCCAGCCTGGACTAACCTCTTCTGAAACTGCTCTTAAATTCTTAAATCTTAATCTCATAAATTTAGAGTTTTAATTTTAGGTTCAAGACCAAATTACTTAATTGTATTTTAATCAATCTTTAAAATATTTGTATTATATGTATTTTATCATTTGACTGTACACCGCCCTGAGTCCCCCGGGAGTAGAGCAGTATATAAATATAATAATAAATAAAATAAAATAAATCTTAGTTGATTTGAATACTATGAGTGCTAATGGGGCATGGTGAAACATCACTCATACTCTAATAAGTGAGAGCAATAATACCAATTTTTGGATGGGATAATTGATTTGTTTATACCCACAAGGCAGAGAGGATGAAATTAGAAACTGGTTTCTCCCATAGATCTTAAAAAGAGACAGGAGGATCTTATATAGATGTGCTTGTGTATCTATATGTGCTTATCTATTTATCTATCTATCTATCTATCTATCTATCTATCTATCTCATATCGATTAGATATAAGCTAGCCGTGTGCAGCAGCCACCAAAAAAGCCAACACAGTTCTGGGCTGCATAAACAGAGGGATAGAATCAAGATCATGTGTTAATACCACTTTATAAGGCCTTGGTAAGGCCACACTTGGAATATTGCATTCAGTTTTGGTGGCCACGATGTAAAAAAGATGTTGAGATTCTATAAAGAGTGCAGAGAAGAGCAACAAAGAGGATTAGGCTAAAACATATGAAGAACGGTTGCAGGAACTGGGTATGTCTAGTTTAATGAAAAGAAGGACTAGGGGAGACAGGATAGCAGTGTTTATTTAATTTATTTATTTTATTTATTTTATTGGATTTATATGCCGCCCTATCTCCACAGGACTCAGGGTGGCTCACAACAATAAACAAAACAAACGGACCGTTAAAAACAAAGTCCATAATAAAATTGACAAAAAATCCAATAAAACTCCATTAAGTTCTATTAAAAGCCTCCTCAGTGTAGGGTGGCTAGATGAAATAGCCACGTTTTCAGCCCACAACGGAAGGAGCGAAGGTCAGGGGCCACCCGGAGCTCCAGAAGGAGTTGATTCCAAAGGGTGGGTGCGCCTACAGAGAAAGCTCTCTCCCTGGGGATCGCCAGCCGACACTGTCTGGCCGACAGCACCCTGAGTAGGCCCTCCCTGTGAGAGCGCACCGGGCGATGGGAAGCTGTTGCTGGCTGCAGATGGTCCACCAAGTATCCTGGGCCTAAGCCATGTAGGGCTTTATAGGTGATCACCAGCACCTTGAATCTCACCTGGAGGGCAACCGGCAACCAATGCACGTCGCGCAGGAGAGGTGTAACATGGGAGTGTTGGGACACTCCCATCACTACCCACGCAGCTGCATTCTGCACCAGCTTAAGCCTCCGAGTGGTCTTCAAGGGTAGCCCCATGTAGACAGTATTGCAGTAGTCAATACGGGAGGTGACGAGCTCATGAGTGACTGTGCGTAGGGCATCTCGGTCCAAATAAGCACGCAACTGGCGCACCAGGGGAACCTGAGCAAATGCCCCCCTGGTCACAGTCATCACATGATCTTTCAAATTTAACCATGAATCCAGGAGGACGCCCAGGTTACGCACTCTATCTACAGGGGGTAACACTTCACCCCCTATAACCAGAGATGGAATATCTTGTTTGAGCCGAGATGCCGGTACCCACAGCCACTCGGTCTTGGCAAGGTTGAGCCAAAGCCTGTTTCTCCCCATCCAGGTCCGTACTGCTTCCAGGCACCAGGTCATCACATCGAGGGCATCACTGGGCTGGTTCAGGGTGGATATGAAAAGCTGGGTATCATCAGCATACTGATGATACCTCACCCCAAAACCACGGATGACCTCCCCCAGCGGCTTCATATAGATGTTGAACAGAAGAAGAGAGAGCCCTGACCCCTGGGGCACCCACAAGTGAGGGGCCTTGCGGCCGACCTCTACCCCCCCGCCAACACCACCTGCGAGCGCCCCGAGAGGTAGGAGGAGAATCACCATAGAACAGTGCCCCCCACACCCAACCCCTCGAGGCATCGCAGAAGGATACCATGGTCAATGGTAAAGAAAGCTGTCGAGAGATCTAATAGGACCAAGACTTTACTTTTTTTTTACTTTACTTTTATTAAACTTTTATACCGCCCTTCTCCTTTCAGACTCAGGGTGGTGAACAGCCAGAATAAAACAGTTGTACATAAAAATTAAAATAGTTTTAAAATAGATTATATAAAGTTTGGCCCATTAATTTAGAATATTTCAATTTAAAATCAGTATCAATTTAAAATCAAGATAAAATCAGGCTAGCCCGGCCAACTGAAAAAGGTGAGTTTTCAGGGCCCAATGAAAAGTCCGGAGGTCTGGGATCACTCGTATCTCTGGGGGTAGATCGTTCCAAAGGGTGGGTGCCACCACAGAGAAGGCTCTCCCCCTGGGGGTCGCCAGCCGGCATTGTCTGGCTGACGGCACCCTGAGGAGGCCCTCTCTGTGGGAGCGAACTGGCCGGTGGGAGGCAATTGGTGGCAGAAGGCGGTCCCGTAAATACCCCGGCCCTAAGCCATGGAGCGCTTTAAAGGTGATCACCAACACCTTGAAGCGCACCCGGAAGTCCACTGGAAGCCAATGCAGCTCCCGGAGGAGAGGAGTCACATGGGAGCGTCCCGTCGCTCCCATAATCCCTCGCGTGGCCGCATTCTGCACCAGTTGGAGCCTCCGGGTGCACCCCAAGGGGAGCCCCATGTAGACAGCATTACAATAGTCCAGACGAGTAGTGACGAGAGCCTGAGTGACCGTGCGTAAGGAGTCTCGATCTAGAAAGAGACGCAACTGGTGTATCAGGCAAACCTGATAGAAAGCCCCCCTGGCCACGGCCGTCATATGCTCTTCTAAAGACAGCCGTGAGTCCAGGAGGATGCCCAAGTTGTGAGCCCTTTCCGTGGGGACCAGTGATTCGCCCCCAATAACCAGCGATGGCGCCAGCTGGCTATACCGGGATGCCGGCAGCCACAGCCACTCGGTCTTAGAAGGGTTGAGTCAAAGCCTCTTTCTCCCCATCCAGACCCGCACGGCCTCCAGGCACTGGAACATTACTTCCACGGCATCGTTGGGATGGTCTGGGATGGAGATGTACAGCTGAGTATCATCAGCGTACTGATGGAACTCCACCCTAAAACCATGGATAATCTCACCCAACAGCTTTACATAAATGTTGAACAGGAGTGGTGAGAGGACCGACCCTTGTGGCACCCCGCAAACAAGGCTCCTCGGGGTCGACCGCTGCCCCCCTGTCAACACAGATTGTGACTGGTCAGAGAGATAGGAGGAGAACCACCACAAAATGGTGCCCCCCACCCCCAATCCCTCCAACCGGTGCAACATGATACCATGGTCGATGGTATCAAAAGCCGCTGAGAGATCTAACAGGACCAGGATAGAGGAATAACCCCTACCCCGAGCCCTCCAGAGATCATCCACCAACGTGACCAATGCCATTTCCGTGCTATACCCAGGCCTGAAAACAGACTGGAGCGGATCTAAATAGACAGCTTCATCCAGGTACTGGGGAAGCTGCCGCGCCACCACACTCTCAACAACCTTCGCAATCAAACGAAGGTTGGAGACTGGACGATAGTTAGCCAAAACAGCCGGATCCAGAGAGGGCTTCTTGAGGAGGGGCCTCACCGCCGCCTCTTTCAAGGCGGCCGGTACGACACCCTCACTCAAGGAAGCGTTGATAATCCTCTGGACCCAACCTCGTGTAACCTCCCGGGAAGCCAGCACCAACCAGGAGTGACACGGGTCCAATAAACATGTGGTCGTGTTCAGCCATCCTGGGATCCCTTTGCAATAAAGTGAAGGTTGGAGACAGGACGAAAGTTGTTCAAAATGGCTGAATCCAAGGTAGGTTTCTTGAGGAGGGGCCTCACCACCGCCTCCTTCAAGGCAGTGGGGAAGCTACCCTCACCCAAGGATGCAGTAATCACTGCCCAGATCCAGTCACGCGTAACCTCATGGGCTGCATAAACAATCCAGGAGGGACACGGGTCCAGCAAACATGTGGTAGCACTCAGCTTCCCCATGATCCTGTCCACTTCCTCAGAGGTCACAGGATCGAACTCCTCCCAGATGACAAGACCTGTTGTCTCCCCCCCGCATCCGACCCTGCCCAGTCAGAGTCCAGACTGTCCCGAATCTGAGCGATCATATCCAGCAGATGCTGACTATGCTCCTCGGCCTGCCCACGCAAAGGGTCATCCCCCACTCCCCGATTCAGAGACGTCAGAGGTGGTTTGGGAGTTCATGGCTTCCATGACGGCCATGGACCTGACCCAGTTAGTGCAAGGCCCCACTCACACAGGGGAGCACACTCTGGACTTGATTTTCATCTCTGGTTGGTGGCTGAATGATCTTAGTAGAGGGGACCTAGACATTAAACCCTTGTCATGGACAGATCATTCGCTCCTTCACTTAGACTTTCAAGCCGCTTCCCCCCGCCGCAGGGAGATGGAACCGACCAGATGGTTCCATCCCAGGCGCCTGATGGATCCTGAAAGGTTCCAGATGGAGCTTGGGCCGTTTCCTGAGACTCTGGCACATGACTTGACTGAAGACCTGGTGGCCGCCTGGGATAGTGCAGCTGCAGGGGCTTTGGACCGTGTCGTGCCTTTGTGGCCTCTGACCCGATGCCGACCTCCATTGGCTATTTGGTTTTCCAAGGAGCTGAGAGAGATGAAGCGTCGGAAAAGATGCCTAGAGAGTGTTTGGAGGACTAGTCAATCCGAATCTGACTGCACACCGCCCCGAGTCCTTCGGGAAGAGGGCGGTATATAAAAATAATAATAATAATAATAATAATAATAATAATAATAATAATAATAATATTTGAAGACCTGTTGGAGGAACTGGGTATAGCTAGTCTCGAGAAAAGAAGGACTAAGGGCAGTGGTGGAATTCAATTTTTTTTTTACTACCGGTTCTGTGGGCATGGCTTAGTGGGCATGGTACAGCTTGGTGGGTGTGGCAAAGGAAGGATACTGCAAAATCTCCATTCCCACCCCACTCTGGGCCCACCCAGAGGTGGTATTTGCTGGTTCTCCAAACTACTCAAAATTTCCGCTACCGGTTCTCCAGAACCTGTCAGAACCTGCTGAATAGCACCCCTGCTGGGGGAGGGGGGCATGATAATAGTATTCCAGTATTTGAAAGGTTTCCACAAAGAAGAGGGAGGTCAGTTTATTTAACAAAGCACCTGTAGGCAAGAGAAGAAGCAACGGATGAATACTAATCAAGGAGAGAAGGAACCTGGAATTAAAGAGAAACTTTCTAACTGTGACGACAATTAACCAGTAGAACAGTCTGCCTTCAGACATTGTGGGTACTTCATCACTGGAGGTTTTTAAGAAGTGACTGGATAGCTCATTCTGATTGATTGATTGATTGATTGGTTGATTGATACATTACTGTCCACTATGCCTTCTTCCATCCTAAACCAATGCCTTTGAATTCCCCTACACAAATGAAAGACTTATATATTCATGTTCAATTGACCTCGTTGGGTTCTGGCTATTGATACAGCTTTTTGAGATCCTGTTGAATCCAGATCCAATCTTTTAAAAGTTTCTCATCCTTAAGAACTTTAAGATAGGTTGACTTCAAATCCCAGAACCGGTAGTAAAGATAAGTAGAACCCAACCCTGCTATGAATACTCCCTTTAGCTCCTCTACAAAAAGAAGTGAAAGACTTAGAGCAGTGATGGCTAACCTTTTTGCTGTTGCATGCCAAAAGCAGGGGGAGCGGTGTGTGTGTGTGTGTGTGTGTGTGTGTGTGTCATGTGCGCATGTGCCCATACCCATAATTCAATGCTCCCGCCCCCCCTGTGCATGCACATGCGACCCCTTCGCTTTTGGCATGCAATGGCACAGTGGGTACGGTAGGCCTGTTTTTTACCCTCCCCAGGCTCCAGAGGCTTTCTAGGAGCCTGGGGAGGGCAAAAATGGGCCTTCCCCACCCCCCTGGAGGCCCTCCAGAGGCTGGAAACGGCCTGTTTGCTGACTTACGGTGGGCCCGGAAGTCCCATTTTTCACCCTCCCTGGGCTCCAGAGCTTTCTAGGAGCCTGGGGAAGGCGAAAATGGGCCTTCCCCACTCCCTGGAGGCCCTCCAGAGGCTGGAAACGGCCTGTTTGCTGACTTACAGTGGGCCCGGAAGTCCCATTTTTCACCCTCCCTGGGCTCCAGAGGCTTTCTAGGAGACTGGGGAAGGCGAAAATGGGCCTTCCCCACCCTGTGGAGGCCCTCCAGAGGCTGGAAATGGCCCATTTGCTGACTTCCAGTGGGCCCGGAAGCCCCAAAAATCAGATGCAGGCACCAGAGCTGAGTTAGGGCAATGCTCACGTGCCCACTGATATGACTCGCATGCCATAGGTTCACCATCACAGGCTTAGAGCATACACAGAGTATAACCTAATTCAGCTTTTGTTAATTGCTGCTGAGAGGAGCTCCATTGTAACTGTTAGATCAGGCGCAGGAAAGAAGACAAGACCAGCGGGGTCTGCTCACAAGTTTTATTCAGCTCTTAAACTAAGTCAGAACAGACGAACGGCTGTGCTGCCGGAGCCCTTTTTATAGCGCTCCGGCAGACCAGCCGTCCAATGACAGCGGTTTAACTTTCCCGCCCGGAGGATCAACCAATCCCCGGCCGGATGTCCTTATAAGGACATAACAGTAACCTAATGTGCCAACTGCAAAGATAAAGCCTCTAAGCAAATTGCCAAGCTTAGTCTAGCTAAAGTAACTTCTTGTGAAATGCAAAATGTGAATTCTGCCTGTTTGCTGTGACTTAAAATATGTATTCTAAGCAACCTAACGTGAGATGGCATTCCCTGACAAAGCTCTGAGTTATACTGTACGCCAGAAAATGTATTTCTTTCCCCTTCTAAGGTCCATTGTTTTCAGGGCGCTGAGAAAAATCATGAGGTTTGCATGATATGAAATTATGTTTCTATAGCAATGACGATCTATGCAAGCTGTGTAAACTTGTGAAAACGATCTATGCAAGCTGTGAAAAGAGGTTTCAGTAAATGTTTTTTTGCGTGCACTTGCTTTTCTCTCTGCCTGCTGTTTAAGGTGGGAGACTGAAAGGACCACCCAGTTTTGCTTTCTAGCTAGCAATAAAAGCCAATTATCAGTTGCCTCGTGTTCAGAGTTTCATTGGGTTTATCAGATTCTGAGCTGCATTCAAAAACCTTACATAAGAATAAAATCATATAAAGGAAGGATCAATAAATCTTAAACAGAAAGTACAGCTAAAAGACAGAGCTCAAACTTTGATAAATGCAAAAATCCCTTCCTAAAAAGTTCTGGGCAGAATCTGTGAATGAGTTCATCTCAGTGTAGTGACCTTTTTTTTTTCCCTGAAGAATTTTCCTAAAGCATAATTATACTGGGATTCAAAGTATTAATTGAGAGGATGCAGAGAAATCGGTTGTTGACAGCCTGGAAGAGAGCAAAGAAAGTTTGGTTCTCTACTTTAATCCCTACGGAGCCACCTGTCCAAACTTACAGCAGCAAAAACAACTGAGCGGTGTTTTAATTATAGAGGCGAGAAATCCTGGCACAGTTCCAAGCTCCTCTGAGACATAACAGGAGAAAAAGTTATTATGAGCAACTGCACCTGTGGCCGACTCTCGCTTACGGACTGAGCTAATCATGTTTATTCCTACTTTTGGCACAGATCCAAACTCTTTCATCTAACCAGGGCAGCCAAGGGAGTTTGCAGCCACAGCTGTCAGATGTCGAACTTGATGTCTCTGTGGAGCTGGGGATCTCAATGCAGAATGAACTCCTAGTTGCCATCGTGATGTTAAAAAAAAAAAAGCTCACTTAACAGAGACAATAACCAGAGAGAAACAAAATTATGATTTATTAATTGCAAAGGCAGCAGGTGATATAGTAAGTCACTGAACTTTTGCAACCAAGCAGGCCCAGATGAGAACTCTCCTGGCTTCATAGAATTATGGCACATTCAGGCTAGTCTTAGTGTGCATCTATTATTATGACTCTTGACTGTTGCCAGGAGACAGTGCTGACTCCTGGCAACTGCTGGTCCCTGTAGTTTCCTAGGCAAGTTTTTTTCCGAAGTGATTTCTCCTTGTCTAGACTGAGAGCGACAGGCCCAAAGTTTGCCTGAGCCAAAGTATAAATTCATGGTCTAACAGTTTCTAGTCTGATGCTTTCACCACTGTATCAAATGAGCTCTTTACATATCTTAATAGGAAATCCCTTTGTGGGGGGAGGAAAAACTGTGACTCCCTGTTGTCATGCTTATTTTTCCCTTCAATATGTTTCTCTTCGCCTGGTTAGGATGGACATCCTGATTGGTGGAGGGATCCCTGCCAATCAGAAACAATTAGCTCTACCCCTTGTATTATTTTTCCAGCTCTTCCTCTAGTTTCCTTGCCTCGTTTGACCTCTATTTTTAAAAATATTTCTATTAAAAGTTTTGCAAAAAAAAAAAAACCCCATAAATGCACACACTATGTCAACTCACAAAGCATTCCTGGCCTGCTCTCGAGTTGCCATAGGCAAGGGGGATGGAAAAACGGTGAAGCAGCATGACAGCCAAAAACAAAAGCATATTCCAGACATATTTCTCTCAAGGCTGTCTCCCAGGGTTACCCACAGCGACCAGAGGGGAGTGATCTCTACAACCCGCGAAATTGCTCTGTTGGCAAATGTGACTGATGATATACCCTGGGGGAAGGGGGGAAACAGGGTCAAGCCTGGGCCGTAAATTACATGGGGTCAGAGTTGGTTTTACTTGGAACGTGCTGACATGAAGCTTCTAATAAATCACTGGATTTCTTTTGAAGCTTAGCTCGAGGCTCATGATTTAATTAGGGCATCTATCAGAACCCCGACACACTAATTACAAAGAGAAGCAAAGAAAGAAAAATAAAAAGTGTAGAAAGTAAAAATAAAAATGAATAGCAAAGGAAAAAACTTCCAAATTCCTTTGCAGAAAATATGGTAACTATGATTTCAAAATTGTCCATTGCTCTATCGGAGGGATGAGTGTGACTCTTTGGTGTCAATCATAAAGTAACCCCGTGATTCTGTTTAAACCCCTTTTTTCTATTTTCTCACTGAATGAAGTGGCCTCAGTTCCTTTTAGGCAGGGAGAAAAATGTAAAATAGTATTCAGAAGAGGTTGTGAATGGTAAATGCTTGCTTCTGCTTTGGGAGAGGGAGTGGTTCAGGGATGGGTTTCACTTACCTTTGCTACTGGTTCACTCGTGTGCCACTTCTGCTCATGCACAGAGCGTATTTGATGACGTCTGGGCGGGTGGGCCGAGTCTCCCACTGCCGCTGCTCCAGTTTCTCTGAACCAGGGTGAACCAGTAGTAACCCACCACTGGAGTGGTTGAAGGTGTAAGGCATAATCTCCAATTTTTCCAACTCAGCAGACCAGTGGAGGTGGCAGTGGTTGATCATGGGTGGGGGAAGGGATTGTTTCATGCACGCACCAATTTTAGAAATGCAGCTGCGTGTGTGCACACATGACTGTTCAACCACCCCTTCTGTGGCTCGCTTCTGAATCGGCCATAGCCTACCACTGGGCTGAGGTTATGGAGCCCCCAGCGTAAGGGATCAGAAAGCTGATTCTCCCAGGTTGCAAAGAGCCTGTCCCATGAATTCAAGTACCGAATAATCAGCACAGGGAAAAGAAGAATGGAAAAAAGAGAGAAAGACAAGAAATAGTACTCATGAGGGCACTTCTAATTGTAAAGACCTTCACCCAGGTCTTTACAAATGCTCCCGGTTCGGACCAGTTCGGCCGATCTGGTAGCGATTGTGGCAGGTGGTTCAGAGAACTGATAGTGATAGTGGCGCGAGGCTCTGCCCACCCGCCCAGTTGTTGTTACCCTCTGCACATGTGCAGAAGGTTTTGCGCATGTGCATAGGGTCCGCGCACATGTGATGCACACGAGCAAAGTGTGCATGCCCGCGGGGTGCATGCACTTCCAAACTGGCAAGGAAGGTAAGGAGATTTCACCACTGCCTTCACCACTTCTTTTCATCTGTCATCCTATAATACCCTCTACCCTGATATTTTTATGGAACTGCTAAATTGGTTGGTGAATAGAATAGAATAATGGAAGGGAAGGGAAGGGAAGGGAAGGGAAGGGAAGGGAAGGGAAG
>WNWU01000210.1:447241-476325 GCA_012654045.1 Ptyas mucosa
GAATAGAATAGAATAGAATAGAATAGAATAGAATAGAATAGAATAGAATAGAATAGAATAGAATAGAATAGAATAGAATAGAATAGAATAGAGATGGCTAACCTTTTCCAGGCCGATGCCATACTTGTGCCAGGATGTGGAGCGGGTTTCAAGAAGGAAGTCATGGAGACTCTCATCCCTTCAGGTTATTCTTGTCCCAAAGATGCTTTTCCGAAAGGCAACTGGGCATTTTTTTGGGGGGGGGATCCTTAAAAATGTTTCACTTCTCATCCAAGAAGTTAGAACAGAATAAAGTTCTTTTTTGGACTCCAAGGTCTTTCTCACAATTACTGTTTTTGAGCTAAGTTTCACATAATCTGTACTTGTACCTTTGATTTTTCATGCCCAGAGGTATAAAACTTTGCTTTTCTCCACATTAAATTTCATTTTGTTGGATAGGGCCCATTGTTCAAATCTGTCAAGCTTTTTTTAGATCCTGATGGTCAACTCGCAAAGCATTCCTGACCTGCTGTCGAGTTGCCATAGGCAGGAGGGGGAAAACTGATGGAGCAGCATGGCAATCATAACCATTCCATGCATACCTTTCTGAAGGCTTTATCCCAGGTTACCTGCAACAGCCGGAGGGGCATAATCTCTACAGCCCATGAAAGTGCCCCATTGGAGAATGTGATTTATGACACACCCTGGGAAAAGGGGAGAAACAGGGTCATAATTGGGCCGTAAATTACGTGGAGCAGAGCTGTCTTCACTTGGGTATGTGTCAACATGTTGCTCCTAATAAATAACTGGATTTCTTTGGAAGCTTGGCTCAAGGCTCATGGTTTAATTAGGGCATCCATTGGAACCCTGACACTGAGCTAGTCTTCTGGGGTATTGGCTATTCCTGCTGGTAAGTTGGGTCAATTGAGTGGGAGACCGCCATCGTGATGTTGATCTTATTCTGTGCTTGGTTGCCACATTATATTTTAGCTTTTGGATTTATATATTTGTTGTTACTGTCATTATTGTTGTTGCAATCATTATTTTATGTTTGTGTTGTACATCACCCAAAGGCCTAATGAGAAGAGGCAAAGGAAAGCAGTCGACAAATGTGAAAAGAGGGTAGAAAGTAACACTTTTTTCTCCATTCCCTCAAAATTGGCATGAAGGAGAAGTTCTTCCAGATGTTTCCCTCAATCAGGGTAAAGATTCAGAAGAAGAGGGGAACTCAGCCAGGAGCAAACAAGGAGGGAGTGATTGTTGCTGATTAACAGATATTTTATCATTAGTCATATAACATGATATATAAATATTGAATGGGAAAAGCATCTCTCTCATTTCACTATTTTTAAAAAATTGGATGAAATACAAAAATGCCCTAAACTCAGAACAAAAGTTTCCAGTCCCTTTATAAGTCAGAGACTCTTGTGCCTCATTATATTCTCTCTACAATTCAGATGGGGCCTAAATAGGATAATGAAGCATTTGGGGAAAAAGATGCAAGCCAAGAGACCAGCCCCAGAGGTCAAGATGGAGAAGATCTCCACAGCCACCATGGACTTCCCTTTGGTGCTCAGGTAGGTGGGGAGGAAGCTGATCCAAACACTGCAAAAGACCAGCATGCTGAAAGTAATGAACTTGGCTTCATTAAAGCTGTCAGGCAATTTCCTAGCCAGAAAGGCCAGAGTGAAACAGACGAGGGCCAAAAAACCCAGGAAGGCAAGGACAACGTAAAACATTGAAGCTGAACCTTCATTACATTCCAAGATGGCCTCTCCTACCAAGGAGTGGAAGTCCATGTTGGGAAATGGAGGAGAGGTTCCCAGCCAGATGGCACAAAGAACTGCTTGGACCAGGGGACAGGCTAAGACAATGGAGTTGGTCAGTGGTTTTCCTAAGAGTTTCCTAGACTTATTCCCGGGCTTGGTGGCCATGAAAGCCAGAACCACCATGACAGTTTTTGCCAAGATAGAGGAAACTGCAAGGGAAAAGAGAATGGCAAAGGCAGGTTGTCGAAGGAGACAGGTGAGCTTCCTTGGTCGACCAATGAAGAGGAAGGAGCAGAGGAAGCAGAGCAGGAGGGACACCAGGAGGATGTAGGTGAGATTTCGGTTGTTGGCCTTGACGATTGGCGTGTCATGATGTTTACGGAAAATCACAAGGACTGCAAAAGTGATCAGAGAAAGGAAAAGAGCTAGAGAAACCAAAATGTATCCCAATGTGTCTTGATAGGCAAGGAAGTGGATCTTCTTGGCAATGCATTGGTCCCTGTCCTTGTTGGGATATTGGGCTTCTGGGCAGGGTTCACAGTGAGCAGCATCTGAAATGAAGATAAAATGATACTATTAAAGTTCTTAGTCTTTACTAATGGATTCAGGTGTATCTGCCATTGGCATTCTCCCTCCTTCTGTGGTGACATGACTATTCCCTCAAATGATTGATTGATTGATTGATTGGGTGATGGAGTGACCCACTAAGCACTTAATGGGGAAATAAAAAGGGGAAAATCAACCTTCATTCACAATGACCCCGGAGACAGATTAACCTGAGAAAAGGACCTGATCAGCTCCACCTAATGCGATCAGTTTGACATCAGGTTCCCTTGTGGGAGAAAAGGCCCTCTCCAGTCAATGGGCGCTCCCATGACAACTGTGGCTTTCAGTATGTGAAAGATTGACAGCTGGATTTTCCATCTTATACTGGAACTTCTAAAGGCTCGCTAACTTAGAAGAGTGAGGAAAATCCTCAGGGACGACTCTCACCCTGGTCCTCACATCTTTACCTTCCTATGATCGGGAAGGAGATCCAGAAGCATAGCCAGCCACACAAACAGATTGAAGAACAGTTTTTATCTGTGGGCTGTCAGACTCCTGAATGTGAAATAACATCATAACTACATAGTACGATGGATTTGCAGGGCCGGGACAACGTGTAACATGTTCACACTGATGCAATAGGACTGGGGGCATTTGTTAATATGATTTATTGGGTTAGGGATTTTCTGTCTTTATTTTTTATTTATTTTTATTTGTCAAGAACGTATTAGGTAATATATATAAGTATAAGCATGGATTGGATACATAAAATAGATACAAATAGAGGAAACATTAGGACAGGTATGGCAGGCACACTGGTGCTGTTATGCACGCCCCTTATAGACCTCTTAGGAATGGGGTGAGGTCAACAGTAGACAGTCTTAGGTTAAAATTTGGGGGGTTTTGGGATGAAACCACAGAGTCAGGTAGTGCATTCCAGGCATTGGCCACTCTGTTGCTGAAGTCATATTTTCTGCAATCGAGTTTTGAGCAGTTCACTTTAAATTTGCATCCATTGTGTGCTCGTGTATTGTTGCGGTTGAAGCTGAAGTAGTCATTGACACGTAGGACATTGTAGCAGATAATTTTATGAGCTGCGCTTTAGGTCAGACTGAAGGCGGTGTAGCTCTAAGTTTTCTAAGCCCAGTCTTCACTGTAAATTGTATTGTGTGTGTTTGGGGAGCGGGGTTTTCACTGAGGGAGCTCAACCAATCTCATTGTACATATGTTGTGCACTGACAATAAAGATTTGAAACTTGGAAGACAGATAGATCTTTAGCCTGAAGGCCTGCTGTTTCGTATGTGTGTATGCTACTTGTTGGTAATTGCTGGGGGGGGGGGTTTACAAAATGGGAGAAAGAAGGGCATGCAATTGTACACTGAGTGTTGTAAGTGAAAAAGGCTCTTTTCCTGACCAAAAGTGATTTAAAAGTAAATTGTTTATATGAAAGGGAAAGGAAAGAAAGTTCCAGAGCACAATAACACTAAGAGGTCTCTGGATCAACTTGTACAAAAAGCAATGGATGGAAGCTAATCTAGCAGAGAACCAACCTAGAACTAAGGAGAAATTTCCTATTAGAACAATCAATCAGTGGAACAACTTTCCACCAGAAGCTGAGAACGCGCCAACACCGGAAGTATTTAAGAAGAGATTGAACAGTCACTTGTCTGAAATGGCATAGGGTTTCCTGCCTGAGCAGAGGGTTGGACTAAAAGACCTCCAAGGTCCCTTCCAACTCTGTTATCCTATACTTCATATTCACTCATTCAGAATTTCTGTGTAGGAAAAAGTTAGTGAGCCCAGATAGATGGATCTCCTCTTCAACGATTGGTTTAAATCTGAAGTGATTATTCTGTTTGGAGAGTCCAGTAGTAGTGCCTATGTACAGTTGGCTGTGTCTATTCGCGAGCACTTGAGAATAACATTAGTTCAGAATGTTTGGATTTTAATTTCACATTCCAAATTTACCGTGAAGGGATATCGAAGCCTACTGAAAGTAATGAAACCCTTCCATGGGGCTTTGCATTTTAGGGACCACACCAGTGATTTATCAGAATTCAGCCAATTCCTCCTGTCTTTAGATCCTTTGAATCCACAAGGGGACTTCTCCTCCTCAGCCGAAGAGGTTGTAGAAAAAATGTTTTTAAAAGAAAAGAAAAAAAAAAGCCTCTGCCGATCTGGCAACTCAGCTGGGATTGTCAGAGGCTTTTAAAAGCATTTTTTTAAAAATCTCTTCAGCTGAAGAGGTTGTAGAAAAAATGCTTTTAAAAGTTAAAAAAAAAAGTTGGCCACACCCACTCAGTCACATTAACCCCACCACCACCAAGCCACGCCCACAGAACCGGTAGTAAATTTCACCATTGCTCCTAGGGGACCCATAAATAGGGTCCTGAAACTATCCTGTTTTAGATAGTTATAGAGTGAGAAGGTGGTCTTTGGGGCAGGACAGCTTAAATATAAACACTGAAGGGTTCTGCTGAAAACTATCAATATTTTCTATCAATAACTATCAATAACTATTTTTCTATCAAGAACTATCAATAGAAATCCTAATCATATCAGGAATGACAAATGAATCAATATTTTGATCGATGGCTTCCTTGATACCGGAAGATCTACATTTGAAGTGTGCTCTACCTGTCTGATTAGAAATGGTCCCTTCTGGACAAGAGTCACACTGGTAGCAGCAAACCTGCTTGCCCTCTGGAACTCTTCTCCTCTCTCCTGCATGGCACCTCTTCATGCCACACCTGGCAAAGGGCACCTTCTAAAAGAGGAAAGGGAAATGCTTGAGGTGGCTTTAGCAATGAACATGCTTCATTTAATTCTTCTCCACATTCTTGTTTCCATCTTTAGAATGCCTTCAAACGAAATGCATGAGCTTGGTCTACCAGAAACCATGGCGGATTTCAGGGGAAAGTGGCACTCCCAAATCCACCAATGGATGCTGGATATCAGAATTGGCACCTCGGGGTGCAAAGGAAGGTTTGTGACATCGAGTAACAGCTTTTCCAAAACAAAAAATCATGAGGATCCATTGAAAGAGAATGGTCCATGGAAATAAGTTTTGGAAGTTCTAATTGCTTCCTGTGTTTCAAGACTTTTTTCCCAATCCCAATCTTTTGCAAGACAAATTAGTTCTCAAATGTAAAGCTGTTTACATGGGGCCATTATGGAAGCAGAATCTTCGCCAAATGGCTGCACTATTTTCTGAGTGTGGATGATCTGCATCCCCAGGAGAATATGAGTTTTTCCCTGAGAAGATTCTAGCTCACCTTTGTAGGCCACACAATTGCATCCGAATTAATGGTGAAATCCTGGCCAGGAGGAGCCCTAGGATCTATCTGCCCAACTTTGACAGGGACAAAAGATTGATTGGGGAACCAAAACCAGTTGAGAAGATCATAACGAGAAGATCCCAGACCATCTTCTGAGAAGAAGACTTCATCTCCAGCACTATTGTTGAACTGGACGTTCTTCAAATAGGGAAGAAGCTGAAAGGAAACAGACCTTCAGACATTGGAGTGCTTGCTGAAAGCCACCCATGAGACATCATGGCATCTATCATTCTGTGGTGGCCATCATCCTAGATTATGATCTCTGAGAACCTTGAGGCGTTCCCTTGGTGGAGGTCTAAGTAATCAGGATTAACACCAAATATTTGTCTCCTTCAACTCTGGGTTCATCACAATCATACCTACATACAAATATTGTAAAGATACACTCCAAAATTTATTGTACGGTTTTGCTCCCATGATATTTGGCTATCTGATTACATTGGCCAAAGGCCTTGTAAGGTCTTGTAGCACTAACAATAGCACTTAGACTTATATACCTCTTCATAGTGCTTTACAGCCCTTTCTAAGTGGTTTACCGAGTCAGCCTATTGCCTCCAACAATCTGAGTTCTCATTTTACAGAGGTGGGATGACACCTCTGACCTGGAATGGCCTCTCCACGAAACTCAGACAAAGGTCCTCTGTCCAAGGACTATTGAGGACTTCTGAAGATCTTAGGACCTTTTTGGAAGGTCAAACCTCCATGAATCTTATGGACAATTGGTTTGATTTATTTCTCTTTTCTTCCCTCTACCCTTTTTCAACAAAACATTGCATTCATTTTTTTAAAATATAGTCGCTGTTTTAATCTCTTGGAGATGTAGTAATATGATGCCATGCAGATATTTAGTCAATAACTCAAGAGATAAGTGAAGGGAGCTTCCTCTCTCTGTCTTATACATTAGCAAAAAAAAAATAAAAAAAATTCAAAACATAAAAAAAAAAATAGATGGACATGATCTCGTAGACGACCCTCACTCTGTCAAAGACCTTGGAGTACTCATCTCAAACTATCTAAGTTCCAGAGCTCACTGTAACAGCATTGTCAAAAAGGCATTAAGAGTTGTTAACCTAATCTTGCATAGCTTCTTCTCCGGTAATATTGTCCTACTAACTAGAGCATACAAAACATTTGCTAGACCAATTCTCGAATACAGCTCATCTGTCTGGAACCCGCACTGCATATCGGACATTAGTACAATTGAGTGTGTCCAGAGATATTTCACGAGAAGAGTCCTCCACTCCTCTGCTTGCAACAGAATCCCTTATGCCACCAGGCTTGAAATTTTGGGCTTAGACAATTTAGAATTATGCTGCCTTCGGTCTGACCTAAGCGTAGCACACAAAATTATCTGCTACAACGTTCTACCTGTCAATGACTACTTCAGCTTCATCCTCAACAATACATGAGCATACAATAGATACAAACTTAAAGTGAACTGCTCCAAACTCCATTGCAGAGTGGTCAATGCCTGGAATGCACTACCTGACTCTGTGGTTTCTTCCCCAAGCTCCCCAAACTTTAACCTTAGACTGTCTACTGTTGACCTCACCCCATTCCTAAGAGATCTGTAAGGGGTGTACATAAGTGCACCAATGTGCCTTTAGTCCTTATCCCACTGTCCCCATTTATTCATATCCATTTCCTGTATTCATAATGATGTTTATACTTACATCTCTTAACTTATACATGCTTGACAAATAAATAAATAAAATAAAAATAAAGTACATAAGAAGTCACAGAAATTACCTGCCATGATTGGACATTTGAGAACTTCTTTCCAAGCTTCAGCATAGCTGGTCGTGCTTCTGATCCGTAAATTGCATGTAATGCATGTACCACGGCATAAATGGCATTGTAGATATTGTAACTTTCACCTGTCATGCTTCTTTCAAAAATTAAAGATGGTATGTTCTGTAAATTCTCTTTTCCTGTACATGGAGGTTTCCCCTTTTGAGGGACCTGGTTTGATCTTTGGATCTTGCAGTCAAAGACCGACTCCCACCATAGTGGGAGAAGGAAGTCCCCTTGTGGATTCAAAGGGTCCAAAGACAGGAGGAATTGGATGAATTCTGATAAATCACTGGTGTGGTCCCTAAAATGCAAAGTCCCATGGAAGGGTTTCATTACTTTCAGTAGGCTTCGATATCCCTTCACAGTAAATTTGGAATGTGAAATTAAAATCCAAACATTCTGAACTAATGTTATTCTCAAGTGCTCGCGAATAGACGCAGCCAACTGTACATAGGCACTACTACTGGACTCTCCAAACAGAATAATCACTTCAGATTTAAACCAATCGTTGAAAACAAAAAGTGATTTGAATATTCTATTAAGCAATTCATGAAATTCAAAGATTTCCATGAAGGCTAGGCAGATTTCCTTCTCCTGGAGCATTGGTGTCAGAGTTGAGATGAAACGTTCTCCCCTGTCATCTTCAGAGGCCAAAAGACCAACCCAGTTCCACTGGAAGTACAGGAGCAGCTGGACTAAACCCACATACTGAGGAGACTCCTTGGGATTAATCCGGAAGAAGGAAGGATAAACTCTTCTCTCTCCCTGAGAGGACTGAAAGCCAACACCAAGCTGGAGGAAGAGAGATTCTTCTTTCAAAGACAAAATAAAGTTTTGTGGTGAGTTTAGGGCTCCCCATTGTGTGGTTGATTACCCCACCATTCAGGCTCTCCAATTATGAATAGCCTGGCTAGGTGGCTCAGTGGGTAAGATGCTGAGCTTGTCGATCAGAAAGGTCGGCAGTTCGGTGGTTCGAATCCCTAGTATAGGTCTCCTATGTGAGCAGAGGGTTGGACTAGATGACCTCCAAGGTCCCTTCCAACTCTGTTACTGTTATTCTGTTACTAGTAAACATAAACTTTTCCCCATCTTAGAAACAGCCCCTAGTTACACATTTTGTCTCATTGTGATATGTCGGAAGCCAACGAATCAAATTATCAACCTGATACAGAAAATAAACCGCATTGAAAAAGGTGGCTACAATTTTTGAAGAAAAGTTAGGGAAAAATTGAAGAAGCTTCTTGGGTTTGGAAGTGAAATGTCTTTGATTTAGGAAGAAATTATTCTTGGCAAGTACAATTTTCCAGAATGATCTCCTCTGTCTTTTTGTGGTTATGCAAAAATGTATATTGACACGTAAAATATAAAAATCAATTCAACTATATCGTGGATTCTCTAAGTTACCTATTGTACTTCTGAAGATTCCCCAAAAACATCTCTGTGTGTTCTATTGTTTTTGTATTCCATACTGTATTCAGTGAAGCCCCCTTACCTGTGGGACCTTGAAGATGCTGAAGATGGAGGCCATCTGCCTTGAGGATTTGGGGTTGTCACCTCCAATGACAGAGAGCAGAGGGTCCTGCCTGTCACATTTGTAACCTGGAACCACTGGGCCTCGTGTGGAGAGAAAGGAGAGGCTATTTAATGAAATATTCCTCTCAATCCGGCAATTGTCATAGATGTGGAACCCAAGAGTGATGTTTGGAAGGAGATTTGAATCCCTGTTGATCTCTTTGACTGAAAACACCAAGGCCAGGAACTGCTGGTAATTCTTGGATTCAACTCTATAGTGAGAAAAAACATTGGGGAACATTGCAGGAAAACTTGTGTATACTTGTGGAATTTCCCTTATCTTTTGTGGTGGTCTTTGGAGCAGGAATCCCCAGGTTCCATTGGCTTTGGAGTTTTTTAAAGGATATTCCTTGATTAACATTTGTTGGCTTTTTAGAAAGGATAAAATCCTGTCTGTCCCCCTCATGGACCATTTATATCACTTTATTGTTCCTTCATTTTGCTCCAGTGGCTATAACCTTTCCCAATTATGCCTCTACATCCTATTCATTTTGGTTCTCTCTTGGAGAAGATAGAGGGATAGAGGGATAGAATTAATTTTACATGAGGCATTAATACCAGTTTATAATACCTTGGTAAGACCACATTTGGAATATTGCATCCAGTTTTGGCCACCATGATATAAGATGTTGAGACTCTAGAAAAGAATGCAAAGATTATGGGACTGAAGGCTAAAGCATATGAAGAACAGTTGCTGGAATTTGTTTGTTTGTTTGTTTGTTTGTTTGTTTGTTCGATTTATATGGCGCCCTTCTCTGGAGACTCAGGATGCCTTACAATGCATTAAGCCTTCACACATTAGTATTTACCTGCTTAGTAGGGCTTTCGGGGGCCCCCTAAGCGGTGTTCTTTTTTATACAAAGTCAGCTTATTGCCCCCACAATCCGGGTCCTCATTTTACCTACCTCGGAAGGATGGAAGGCTGAGTCAACCTTGAGCCTGATGAGATTTGAACTTGCAGTAATTGCAGGCAGCTGGTGCTAGTTAACAGCACTTTAGTCTGCTGCGCCACCAAGGCTCTTTTGGGGTATGTCTAGTTTAATGAAAAGAAGGACTAGGGGAGAGATGATAGCAGTCTTCCAATATTTGAGGGACTGCCACAAAGAGAAGGAGTTAACCTATTCTTCAAAGCACTTGAAGTCAAGACAACTTAGACTTCCAGAGTACAATAGCACTGAAAGATCTCTGAATCAACTTTTCTCTACCTGTTAAGGCAGAGCAAGAAGCAATGGTTGGAAACTAATCAAGGAGGGAACCAACGTAGAACTAAGGAGCACTTTTCTTACAATGAGAACAATTAATCAGTGGAACAACGTGCCTCCAGATGTTGTGGGTGCTCCAACATTGGAGGATTTTAAAAAGAGTTTGGACAACCATTGTCTGAAATGTTACAGGGTTTCCTGCTTGAAAGGGTTTTTGATTGGAAGACCTCCAAGGTCCCTTCCAAATCCGTTAGTTGGTTAAGCTTCTTTAGATCTGATAACTGTTTCTGAGCACAAGACTCCAGTAAGGGTCAGAGCATAGATTTATTGATGGTTATTATTCATGAGCATTGCTGATTTCAAAACTGAATTTTCTGAGGGAGGGTTATCATACCCTCACTTGAAAAGGACTGAGCTCACATCGTGAACATAAATTGTTTTAACTTCTACCCTTAAAATGACACTATAGGACTCTGCACACCAGAACAACTAGACACAAGAATAGATTTTTGCTGAACGCCATCACTCTGCTAAACAACTAATTCCCACAACACTGTCAAATTAACTGCGGTATTACTGTATTAGTAATTGTATTACTATTCCTCTTCTCATCCTTACTAGTACCTATCTCTTCCCACTTATGGCTATATCCATGTTGCTTATATCTTTACAACTTATATTGTTTTTATTGTTTCCTATTATGATTTGTTTGCTTATTAGTATCCTATGATTATCACTAAGTGTTGTATCTTATGATTCTTGACGAATATATTTTATTATTCCTTTTTAAAAAAAAATATTAAAAATTTTCCTTTTACATATATATTTTATGAACAGAGTATTGACCGGGTCACATCTTATACAACTTCTAATATCATTATATATATTTTATAATCTATTCCAATCTTCTTTTTTGGTTTTTCCAAATCCAATTTACATATTTCAATTTCTGTCATAACATTCTTTTTTCTCTACTTTTTTATTTTATCTTAATCTCTTCTTAATACATAGTGAATAGAATAGAATAACAGAGTTGGAAGGGACCTTGGAGGTCTTCTAGTCCAACCCCCTGCTCAGGCAGGAAACCCTACACCACTTCAGATGAATGGTTATCCAACATCTTCTTAAAAATTTCCAGTGTTGGGGCATTCACAATTTTTGCAGGCAAGTTGTTCCACTTATTAATTGTTCTAACTGTCAGGAAATTTTTCCTTAGTTCTAAATTGCTTCTCTCCTTGATTAGTTTTCACCCATTGCTTCTTGTTCTACCCTCAGGTGCTTTGAAGAATAGTTTGACTCCTTCTTCTTTGTGGCAACCCCTGAGATATTGGAACACTGCTATCATGTCACGCCTAGTCCTTCTCTTCATTAAACTATTGCTTAGCGCATTGTAAGCCGCCCTGAGTCTCCGGAGAAGGGCGGCATATAAATCAAATTAAAAAAAAAAAAACTAGACATACCCAGTTCCTACAACCGTTCTTCATATATTTTAATCTCCAGTCTCCTAATCATCTTTGTTGTTCTTCTCTGCACTCTTTCTAGAGTCTCCACGTCTTCTTTACATCGTGGCGACCAAAACTGAATGCAATATTCCAAGTATGGCTTTACCAAGGCATTATAAAGTGGTATTAACACTTTACGTGATCTTGATTCTATCCCTGTGTTTATGCAGCCCAGAACTGTGTTGGCTTTTTTGGCAGCTGCTGCACACAGCTGGCTCATATGTAAATGGTTGTCCACTAGGACTCCAAGATCCCTCTCACAGTTACTACTATTGAGCAAGGTACCACATATATGGTACCTGTGCATTTTGTTTTTCTTCCCTAAATGTAGAACCTTGCTTTTTTCACTGTTTAATTTTCTTTTGTTAGATAGTGCCCAATGTTCAAGTCTGTCAAGATCCTTCTGTATCTTGAGCCTATCTTCTGGAGTGTTGGCTATTCCTGCCAGCTTGGTGTCATCTGCAAATTTGATGAGTTCCCCATCTATCTCCTCGCCCAAGTCATTGATGAAGATGTTGAAGAGCACTGGGCCTAAAACAGTGCCCTGGGGTACTCCACTGCGTACTTCCCTCCATGTAGATGCAGTTCCATTGAGAACTACACATTGAGTGCAGTTGGTCAGCCAGTTGCAAATCCATCTGGTGGTGATGCTGTCTAATCCACATTTTTCTACTTTATCTAGTAGTAGGTTATGGTCTACTTTATCAAATGCTTTACTGAAGTCCAAATAAATTATATAGACAGCATTCCTCTGGTCCACTAATTTTGTCACTTTGTCAAAAAATGCAATAAAATTAGTCTGGCATGATCTGTTTTTGACAAACCCACGTTGGCTTTTGGTTATTACTTGGTTTGCTTCTAGGTGTTCGGTGATTTGTTGTTTGATTATCTTTTCCAGAAGATAATCTTCCCTGGTATTGAGGTCAGGCTGATAGGTCTGTAGTTTCCTGGATCTATTTTTTTTCCCTTTTTTGAAGATGGGAACTACATCGGCTCTTTTCCAATCCTCTGGCAGTTCCCCTGTACTCCAGGATCTTTGAAAGATATAGTTCAGTGGTTCTGAGATTTCATCTGCCATTTCCTTCAGAACCTTTGGGTGTAACCCATCTGGTCCTGGTGATTTGAACTCATCTAGGGTAGACAGGTGTTCACTTACCATTTTCTTCCCTATTTTAACTTGTTTTCCTAAGCTGTTTTTTATGGTGCTGCTTTTGATAGCTTGGACTGTTTTTTTCCTTTTGTGTAAAGACAGATGCAAAAAAATGAGTTAAGTAGTTCTGCTTTCTCCCTGTTGCTTATCATCTTCTTGCCACTTTCTCCCAGCAATGGGCCAATTGTTTCCTTGACCTTTTTCTTGTTTTTAATATGTTGGTATAAACAATATTACCATATTTTATTTTTTCTTTATGTACACTGAGAGCAAATGCATCAAAGATAAATTCCCTGTGTGTTCAATCACATTTGGCCAATAAAGAATTCTATTCTATTCTATTTTATTTGAGTTTTCCATCCTATGTTTCTGCCCAAATTTATATTATAGGTCAACTACTTCATCAGGTCCGCACAGTTTGTAAGATGTCCCTCCTAACTTTTTTATTGTGTCTCACCTTCCAGATGAAGAGGTCTTGACATATTGAGAATTCCAGCCTGCTTTATAAGCACAGCTGTTTATTGAGAAAAGCACACAGATTCAAACTATACTAGGACATTGCAAACATCATTAGAAAACAATGTTTTTAAAATAAGTCCTTAAATTCAAAACAAGGCAAATAATAATCTACATTGATCCACTCCAATGAAACCTACCCCTTTAGGAAGGAATGCCGTGATGGGTCATTTTGAAAGTTTAGGACACTGATGGAAATAAAGGTCTGCAGGTGTAAATCCCCACCAATAATGAGATCACCACGATTGTAATAGTCCCATTTTCCCTGTAAAGAGGCACTCGACACACATACGGTTTGCCTCCTCTTAGCAACAGTTGGAGGAAGGAGCCAGAAGAGTAGCAGCAGGAGAGGCAGCCCAGTCATTCTTGTCATTCACCACAATATAAAAATAGATGTTAAGACTCTGGAAACAGTACAGAGACGAACAAAAAAAAAATGATTAGGTTGAAGAATGGTTACAAGAATTGGGTATGTCTAGTCTAATGAGCTGTGGTGGCACAGTGGTTAGAATACAGTACTGCAGGTTAATTCTGCTGGCTGCTGACTGCCAGCAGTTCGATTCTCACCAGCTCAAGGTTGACTCAGATTTCCATTGTCTGTAAAATGAGGACTCAGATTGTTGGGGGTGATATGCTGACTCTGTAAACTGCTTAGAGAGGGCTGTAAAGCTCTGTGAAGCGGCATATAAGCCTAAGTGCTATTGCTAATGCAAAGAAGGACTAGGGGAGATATGATATCACTGCTCCAATATTTGAGAGGCTCTTACAAAGACGAGAAGGTAAAATTATTTTCCAAAGCACCAAAAAGCAAGATGAGAAACAATGGATGGAAACTAATCAAGACGAGAAGTAATCTAGAATTAAGGAGAAATTCAGAGAGAAATCAATCAATGGAACAGCCTGCCTTCAGAATTTGTGGGTGCTCCATCACTGGAAGCTTTCAAAAAGAGACTGAAGACCTCACTGTTCCGTTCCAACTCTATTATTTTGTGTTCTATGCCTTCTTTCCTCCTAGATCAGAAATCAAGGTTTGTGCAGAATCTCGATTGTAGGTAGCACCAGGCCAAATTGATATCAACCATGATTCTTCTTATCTGTGTCTGGTCTGTGGCCAAAGAGAAAACTAAAGCCAGCTGAGTCTCACCAAAACCAAGAGCTGCTCCTTTCAAGACAAGGTCAGCGACATGTCCTGCCTCCACTGGGAGACATCAGACCATATTTCTTTTAAGCTGGTTTTAGCTTTGAAGATTTGTGAGTGTAGAAATCCACAGGGGATTCATTATGAATAACTGTTCTTCTGATAATTGCAATGAAAAGCAATTGTCCTATTCATTTATCACTAGATTTTGTCTGCAAACTAGAAGGGGAAAGACATATTTGTGTCTTGTTGTTAAACCATAGAGCAGATGCACTTGAGAGTCAAAGTGGGTATTTGACATATAACTAAGTACCTGCACATAAAATGGAGTTTGTTATATGCCATGGTTTGTTCAGACGGTATTAATGATAACAGGGCATAGTGGTAAGGACAATCAGTTTTACCTTGGTAAGTGAGAGCAATAATAACACAATACTACCTGGTTTATTTAACCCACATGGCTAGGTATGAAAGTAGATATGTTCTTATTGCATAAATCTGGAAGATAGGCAGAAGGATATCTCAAGCCGTTAAACTCTACACAAGTATATACAGTAGAATGCTGGGAGCCATGTGCAGATCTGTATACTGGGGAAACAAAACAACCACTTCACAAATGCATGGCACAACATAGGAGAACAAACCCATCAGGACACGTTTCAGCAGCCCACCTGCATTTAAAAGACAAAGGCCACTCTTTTAAAAACAGCAAAGTCCACATTTTGGACAGAGAGGACCACTGGTTTGAAAGAGAGGTCAAGGAGGCCATCTATGTCAAAACTGAACAGCCCTCTCTCAACAGAAAGGGAGGGATATGTCATCATGTATCTCCAGTCTACATCACAGTTCTTTCAGTCGTTCCAAGAAGAATCCACACCCATTTTGCACCCCTCAGGTAATCCTAAGGACACAGATAAATATCCAAGTGTCCCAGTAGTGGGATTCAAATCCTGGTGCTATTGGTTCACTATCAGGTCACACAGGCATGCGTGCTTGTTTTGGGAGCATGCAGGCATGCATGCTTGCTATGGGAGAGCGCAGGCACATGTGCTCGCTTTGGGAGCATGCAGGCACACATGCTCGCTTTGGGAGCGTGAAGGTGCATGTGATCGCTTTGGGAGCACGCAGGCACACATGCTCGCTTTGGGAGCGTGAAGGTGCATGTGATTGCTTTGGGAGCGCACAGGAATAGAATAAATACTTTATTACGGTCGTCGACCAGCAATATACATACAATAAATTAAAAATAATATTGACATTAATGGTAAATAGTAACATCCCTGTTATGAAAATACATGATCTCAAAACGTTAGGGTCACTCCCTAATTTACATGAGTGGGGAGCCAATAAGTATGTGAGTAAATGTATTTTTCCAATAATTGTTATAGATATCTCCAAAAAAATTGGCACCAATTGACATTATATAATTCTGTAACCAAGTTTTTTCTTGTGGACATTGCAGCGACACAGAATTTTGCCACTGCACGCGTGATAACTGGGTTTGAGTCTTGGAGGAGAAAGTCTACATAAAAGTCATCTGTCCTCCCTGGTAATCTCTCTAGTAAGGGGAGAATATATATTGACCTACATACTCTGTATAACTCATAGTACTGGGAGCGCACAGGCGCGCATGATCGCTTCGCATGCACAGAGCGTTTTTGATGATGTCTGGGTGAGAGGGAAGAGCCTCCTGACATTGCCTCTACCGGTTCACTTGAACTGGGGTGAACCAGTAGCAACCCAAGTGGCCTCAATGACTCTTTAAAATAATGCAAAAGATCAGCTGTTTACAAGGAGCATAGATCCTTCCATTCCACACCATCCAGTCAGAGCTGAGGAACCTTCTTGGATGAGAAGTGAAATGACTTCAAAGAAAAACCAGAAAGTCCAGTTGCCTCTTGAAAAAGCACCTTTGGGACAACTAGCAACTAGTTGGGGCAGAAATGTTTGTTTGCTGTTTGTCTTGTGAAGTACATCTTTAGAAATGTCAGCTGGCAAGGAAAGGGCCCCGTTGCCCATGTTAAACCTCTGGATTGGCTGGGGTAATATGAAGGGGTACAGGGTGTTATGTGGTTCTTCCCTTTCTCTGGAGATGGTTCCAGTCAGTGTTGGATGGAAGGGAAAGCTTGAGCCCCTGATATTCAAGCTGTCTCAATGAGGCCCACCCAGTTCTAGTTCCAGTATCATCCTTATACTGATGGTATTTCTTTGTACAACTATTGACTGATCAATGTGATTAAGATTTTTTTTCTCAGTACTCAAAGGCTTCCTGCATAGTGAGGGTTGGAAGAAATATCCATCTGGTTCAGTTCCAAGTAGGGAGAAAGACACTGGGAACATGGAGGCTGATTGGAAAGATGGCTTAATGAAGCAGAACCATCAAACACATGGTCCTGGTGCAGCTGACCACAAGGAGTTGAGAGAGAGAGATATTTATACCCACTCTTGGGTCTTGCACTTGAACTTCCTGTTCCTGTGCAAGAATATGTATTCTATGTATTGGTTATTGTAGGGGTCAATAGCTAACTTTGTGGGTTGTGGTGTGGCCAACTGGGTGGGTGAGGCCAGCTTGACACCACTCCCTGGGCATGCCGACTGAGTGAGCATGGCCAACTGGGTGGGCGTGGTCAGCTTGATGCCACTCCCCAAACTGTTGGCATGTTTCCTCTTAGTACTGGGTAGACTGTCCAAAGCCATATTGGCCCGATGTTTCCTCTTCATAATAATAATAATAATAACTTTGTCATTGTAAGTGTATACACAGTATATCCATACAACAGAATTCACTTAACACCCAAAGACCAGGTTCAACGCACATAACAATCCCCAAACACACTTCCACCCACCACAATTCCCCACCCTTGAACCACCCAAACATCCACACAACAGACCAAGTAATACTGTCCAACAGCTCACTGATGGTGGCCCTTTAGTTGATTGTTGAATGCAATTATAGCTCTGGGATAAAAAAACTATTCAGAAAACATGTGGTCTGAATTTTAATTGTTCTGTATCTTCTGCCAGAAGGCAACAGTCCAAAAAGATTGTAAGCAGGATGGGAAGGGTCTCTGAAAATGTTATGCAACTTTCTCAAACAGCAAGATTCGAAGATGTCATCCAGGGCTGGTAGCTGGAGTCCGATAATATTCTGGGCAGTTTTAATGATTCTCTGCAGAGCTTTTTTGTCTGCTACAGAGCTGCTCCCATACCATGCAAGAATGCCATATGTCAGGACACTCTCAATGGTACTGCGATAGTAGGACAGAAGTAGATGCTGAGATAGATTTATCTTCCTGAGCATTCTCGGGAAGTACAGCCTCTTCTGTGCCTTCTTCACAAGCATGTTAGCATTCATAGTCCGTGAGAGGTCCTCTGAGATATAAGTGCCCAGAAATTTAAAACTATCCACCCTCTCCACCTCCTCACCATTTATGTACAAAGGTAAATGTACATCTCTCTTCCTCCTGAAATCAGTTATAAGTTCTTTAGTTTTTGTGGTGTTAAGTGTGAGATTATTTTCATTACACCACAATGTCAGCTCTTGTACTTCCTTCCTATAAGCAGACTCATTGTTCTTATTAATGAGCCCCACCACTGTTGTGTCATCTGCAAATTTAATAATTGCATTGGTGTTATACAATGGGGTGCAGTCATGTGTGTACAAGGAATAAAGGAAAGGCCTTAGCACACAACCCTGGGGGGCTCCTGTGCTTAGTATCAGAGTAAAGGAATGGTGAGATCCTATCCTTACTGACTGTGGCCTACCTGTCAGAACATCCTTTATCCACAAACAAATCCTCTGACATACCCAAACTGGACATTTAAAAAAACAACTTGTTGGGTAAAATGGTGTTAAAGGCAGAGCTATAATCCACAAATAACAGCCTCGCATATGTCCCCCGTTGTTCCAAATGATTCAATACAGTATGGACAATAAGAGACATAGCACTGGGTAGATCGAGACAAAGCCACACTGGCCTCAATGTCGCCTTTTCGCATTGGGTAGACTAGGCCGAAGTGATGCGGGCTAGCCCCTTACATTTTCCCGGATGGCGGCACGGACCAGATCCAACCACATCGTGGGCCGGATCTGACCACATCACAGGCCAGATTTGGTCCACGGGCCTTGTGGGGTTGTTGTTTTTTTTTAAACAAAACATAAAAACAACCATCATCCATTACAATTACAGAAAGTGTGTCGATCGGTTACAATTCTTTTGTGCTTACTCCCATATCCAAAATTTACAAGTTATTTGTCAATTTATTATATCTCATTATATTATTCTCATTTAACATTTATTTAACAATGGCATTTATCCCCTAAAAAAACATATCATATATTTTATTATTACATTTATTTCATATTTCATACTTCATTTCCATGCTTTCTTATCTAGCCATTGATAAAATAAACCCCATACCGTATAATATTGCTTGTCTTCCTGTTCTTTAATTTCAAATGTCAATTAACTCATTTCAGCACATTCCATAATTTTCTTAATAACTTCATCTTCCGTAGGTATTTTCTCCTTTTTCCAATTTTTAGCAAATACAATTCTAGCTGCTGTTAAAATGTTCACAATTAAATATCTCAATTCTCTATTACATATTTCTGGTAAAATCCCTGATAAAAATATTTCTGGTTTAAAGTCAATGTGTTTCTTTGTCATTTTTTCCAACCATGTGTGGATTTTAGTCCAATATCTTTTAGCTTCTACGCATGTCCACCACATATGTGCCCGGTGTCTGATGACATTTCCAACACTGTTCCGATTTGTTCTTGAACATTCTAGCAATTCTCGTCGAGGGTAAATGCCACCTGTAAAATATTCCACGGGCCTTGTGTTTGACACCCCTGCTCTAACTATTAGTTAGAGATTTTGGGTTAACAAAATCACAAATGAAGACGTGATAAGCCACCTGGAAAAGCAAAGGGAAATAATCAAAGCGATTAAAAAGCAAAAGTTAGAGTATTTTGGACATGTGATGCGACACCCAGAAAAATACAGAATCCTTCACTTAATCCTCCAGGGAAAAATTGAAGGCAAACGAGGCCCAGGCAGAAGAACATCATGGCTTCAAAACCTAAGGGACCAGTTTGGACAAAACTCAGCAGCACTTTTTCATACGGCTGTTGACAAAAATAGGATTGCCAACATGATCGCCAACACAATTGCCAACATGATCGCCAACGTCCGATGATGGACATGGCAGAAGGAGAAGGAGAAGGAGGAGGAGGAGGAGGAGGAGGAGGAGGAGGAGGAGGAGGAGAAGAAGAAGAAGAAGAAGAAGAAGAAGAAGAAGAAGAAGAAGAAGAAGAAGAAGAAGAAGAAGAAGAAGAAGAAGAAGAAGAAGAAGAAGAGAAGGAGGAGGAGGAGAAGAAGAAGAAGGAGGAGGAGGAGGAGAAGGAGAAGGAGAAGGAGAAGAAGGAGGAGGAGGAGGAGGAGGAGGAGAAGTAGAAGAAGGAGAAGGAGAAGGAGAAGGAGAAGGAGAAGGAGAAGGAGAAAAAGAAGGAGGAGGAGGAGGAGGAGGAGGAGAAGGAGAAGCAGCAGCAGCAGCAGCAGCTCTAACTATTATGCTATCTAGACACATCAGACACCAAGATGTGTTTGAAAGAGAAATGGAGTGAACTACTCATACGAAGCTGTTGTCAGAGAGCTGCAGAACTTTTGTGCACATTGATTATCAGGAACAATTCGGTCTTTAACTGGAGGATGATACATGTGCATATTATGGGACAGTATACAAGAAGAAGAAATAGGTAGAACAATGATCAGGCATGCCAATGAACGTAGAAACACAGAAAATAATCTGTTGCTAGGGATGAATTTTGATAAACTGAACATAGTTAATAGGAGACTGATACAGTCATGGTTGGGAGGAGATAGTGGAGTGTAGTAAAAGAACCTGGAAGAATTACAGGCCATTATTTTTTGGTGTAAATTAAAGTTTAAAGGACCGGTAAAATCCAATTTTCCTTACTACCGGTTCTGTGGGCGTGGCTTGGTGGGCATGGTGTGGCTTGGTGGGTGTGGCAGGGGAAAGATACTGCAAAATCTCCATTCCCACCCCACTCTGGGGCCGGCCAGAGGTGGTATTTGCCAGTTCTCCAAACTACTCAAAATTTCCACTACCGGTTCTCCAGAACCTGTCAGAACCTGCTGGATTTCACCCCTGGTTTAAAGCAATGGCAATCTGCAAAGGAGGGAAACCGGACTACAGTTCTTTTATTTGTTTTATCCTATATATTTTTTTATTTTTTAATATAATAATTCCATCTTCAATTAAACAGTGTGCAGTCCAGGTACAAATAATCAAGATTTACAACAATATTCATTACATTAAAATTAATTCTATAATATTAAAATATTAAACAAATTAATCATATTTGCTTCTCTCTCTTAACATCTTCTTTATTTTACTAAACTTTTTCTTTTGTTTCCCTGTTTCTAACTTCCATTTTTGTTATCTAACCATTGATAAAATGTCCCATGTTATATAATATTCAGTTTGTTCTTTCTCCTTAATTGCAAGCATTAATCTATTCATTTCTGCACATTCTAATATTTTCCTAATCACATTCTCATCTGTGGGGATCTCTTGACTTTTCCAATTTTGTGCAAATACAATTCTAGCTGAAGTTAATGTATGAATAATTAAATATACATTCCCCTTACAATATTTTTGGGTAAAATCCCCAGCAAGAATATTTCTGGCTTTTTATTTGTAATAAAAAAAATGATATGCTGTTAATATAATATAATATAATATATTATAATAGCGATGGGGCGCTCCCATGTGACACCTCTCCTGCGTGAGATGCATTGGCTTCCGGTGGACTTCCGGGTGCGCTTCAAGGTGTTGGTTACCACCTTTAAAGCACTCCATGGCATCGGACCTGGGTATTTGCGGGACCGCCTTCTGCCGCCAATAGCCTCCCACCGGCCAGTTCGCTCCCACAGAGAGGGACTCCTCAGGGTGCCGTCAGCCAGGCAGTGTCGGCTGGCGACCCCCAGGGGGAGGGCCTTCTCTGTGGCAGCACCCGCCCTCTGGAATGACTTGTCCCCGGAGATTAGAAGGATATCAGATCTCCGAGCCTTTCGCCGTGCCCTAAAAACTTTTCTTTTCCAACAAGCAGGGCTGGCGTAACCCCCCCCTTTTTTTTTGAGATATTAGACTTTTAATTGTATAATGGGTTTTAACTGGAAGATCTTAAACATTTTTGGCCAAAGTGTATAATTCTTTTAAATTTCTTTTAAATTTTGTATTGGTATGTTTTTTACTTGGTTGTGCACCGCCCTGAGTCCAGTAGGAGAAGGGCGGTATATAAATTTAATAAATAAATAAACAAACAAACGAATGAATGAATGAATGAATAAATAAATAAATAAATAAATAAATAAATAAATAAATAAAGAATGACCAAACCAATAAAGTTGAGAGCAAGTCTTCAGACACCAAACACACGAAGAATAAATCTGTTTTAATGGGTTCACTCAGACAGGCACCAGGTCAATGGAGAGAGAGCCATTATTTATTTATTTATTTATTTATTTATTTATTTATTTATTTATTTATTTATTGGTTCGATTTATATGGCGCCCTTCTCCAGAGACTCAGGGGAGCTTACAATGCGTTAAGCAATAGCCTTCATACTTTTGTATATACCTGTTTAGTAGGGCTTTTGGGCCCCGCTGAGCGGTGTTCTATTTTATGCAAAGTCAGCTTATTGCCCCCACAATCCGGGTCCTCATTTTACCTACCTCGGAAGGATGGAAGGCTGAGTCAACCTTGAGCCTGGTGAGATTTGAACTTGCAGTAATTGCAGGCAGCTGGTGTTACTTAACAGCACTTTAGTCCGCTGCTCCACCAAGGCTCCTCATAGAATTTCAGTTAGCCTAACATTTTGACAGAACTTCCTTTTTTAACGATCAGTGAGAGACATTAGTTCTAATTTCTTTCCCTTCCAGTTTTTACATCCAAAATTGTTCAAACTTAGCAGGCTAAAACTGATTGCCATATGCTACCATACCCTTGTAGAAAGTCAGCGCCTACCCCCCTCCTAGAAGAACGAAATATTTTGAGGAATATTTTAAAAAAAGACAGAATATTATATTTCCCCAAAGGGAGAAATGGAGAAACATGTTTTTTTAGAGGCAGAAAGCAACCTCCACTTTCCTTAATGGCCTACAGCAGATGTCAGCTCTTAAGAGATAAAGAGCTTATTGAAAAAGGAAGACAAGTATCTAGATAGTTCTATTCATAGGCAAAGCAAATACTGCAGGCCGAAATCCATTCAAGACAGGATCTTATGAAGCTCCCTGCAGCAAAGTCTGAACAAGGCAGAATGGTGGGATTAGCCCCTCACTCAAGATCCAACAGAGGACAAAGCCATTAAGGTTACCACCTTTAAAGCGCTCCATGGCATCGGACTTGGGTATTTGCAGGAACCGCCTTCTGCCACCAATAGCCTCCCACTGGCCAGTACCGTCCCACAGAGAAGGACTCCTCAGGGTGCCGTCAGCCAGGCAGTGTTGGCTGGCAACCCCCAGGGGGAGGGCCTTCTCTGTGGCAGCACCTGCCCTCTGGAACGATTTGCCCCCGGAGATACAGAGGATACCAGATCTCTGGGCTTTTCGCCGTGCCCTAAAAACTTTCCTTTTCCATCAAGCAGGGTTGGCGTAAACCCCCCCCCCCTTTTTGAGATATTAGATTTTTAATTGTCTAATGGGTTTTAGTTGGGAGGTTTTTTAAATTTTCGGCCAAAGTTTATAATTCTTTTAAATTTTTAAATTTTGTATTGGAATGTTTTTTATTTCTGGCTGTGCACCGCCCTGAGTCCAGTAGGAGAAGGGCAGTATACAAATTTAAATAAATAAATATTTATTTTATTTATTTTAGATTTCTATACCGCCCTTCTCCCTGGGGACTCAGGGCGGTGTACAGCCAAGTAAAAACACATAATATAAACATTAAGAACAAATTAAAAAGAATATCTAAATTGGCTCCAAAATTTAAAACCCCCCCAATTTAAAATTGCTTAAAAGGTTTTGCTTAGGCCAGCCCGGCTTGTTGGAAGAAAAATGTTTTAAGGGCCCGGCGGAAGGCACGGAGGTCATGGATTTTTCTTATCTCAGGGGGCAGCTGATTCCAGAGGGTAGGAGCTCCCACAGAGAAGGCCCTCCCCCTGGGGGTCACCGGCCTGCATTGCTTGGCTGATGGCACCCCGAGGAGACCCTCTCTGTGGGAGCGCACGGGTCGATGGGAGGTCATCGGTGGCAGAAGGCGGTCTCGTAGATAACTGGGCCCTATGCCATGGAGCGCTTTAAAGGTGGTAACCAACACCTTGAAGCGCACCCGGAAGACCACTGGGAACCAGTGCAGCTCGCGCAGGAGCGGTGTTATGCGAGAGCACCATGTAGCCCCCGTAATTACCCGCGTGGCCGCATTCTGGACCAGTTGGAGCCTCCGGGTGCTCCTCAAGGGGAGCCCCATGTAGAGAGCGTTACAGTAGTCCAGGTGAGAGGTGACGAGGGCATGAGTGACCGTGCACACGGAATCCCGATCAAGAAAGGGCCGCAACTGGCGAATCAGGCGTACCTGATGAAAGGTCCCCCTGGCTACAGCTGTCAGATGTTCCTCTAAGGACAGCTGCATATCCAGGAGGACTCCCAGATTGCCTGCCCTCTCCACGGGGGCCAAAGACTCGCCCCCGATAGTCAGCGATGGCGTCAGCTGGCTATATCGGGATGCCGGGAACCACAGCCACTCAGTCTTGGAGGGGTTGAGCTTGAGCTTGTTCCTCCCCATCCAGATCCATACAGCTTCCAGGCACTGGGACATCACTTCAAGGGCATCGTTGGGGTGGTCTGGGGTGGAGATGTACAGCTGGGTGTCGTCAGCGTACTGATGGTATCTCACCCCAAAACCACGGATGATCTCACTCAGCGGCTTCACATAAATGTTGAACAGAAGGGGCGAGAGGACCGACCCTTGTGGCACGCCACAAATGAGAGGCCTCAAGGTCGACCTCTGCCCCCCTGTCAACACAAACTGCGACTGGTCGGAGAGAAAGGAGGAGAACCACCATAGAACGGTGCCCCCCATCCCCAACTCTTCCAACCGATGCAGCATGATAGCATGGTCGATGGTATCAAAAGCCGCTGAGAGATCTAATAGGACAAGAACAGAGGAACAACCTCTGTCCCGAGCCCTCCAGAGATCATCAACCAATGCGACCAATGCCGTTTCCATGCTGTGACCAGGCCTGAAACCCGACTGGAACGGATCCAGATAGGATGTTTCCTCCAGGAATTGTGGAAACTGTCGTGCAACCACACTCTCAACAACCTTCGCCACAAAGCGAAGGTTGGAGACAGGACGATAGTTAGTCAATACTGCTGGGTCCAGGGAGGGCTTCTTGAGGAGAGACCTCACCACCGCCTCTTTCAAGGCAGCGGGGAAGTGACCCTCACTCAACGAAGCGTTAATAATTCCCTGGAGCCAGCCTCGTGTAACCTCCTGGGAAGCCAGTACTAACCAGGAGGGACACGGGTCCAATAAACATGTGGTCGCATTAAGTCTCCCCAACATCCTGTCCATGTCGTCCAGAGTCACAAGGTCAAACTCCTCCCAGATAACGCTCTCAAGACTATTCCTTGTCATCCTGCCCGGATCTACCCAGTCAGAGTCCAAATCCCGTCGGATCTGAGCAATTTTGTCATACAGATATCGTCCGAAATCCTCAGCCCTGCCCTCCAGGGGGTCCTCCCACACTCCCGGTTGAAGCAGGGAGCGGGTCACCCTGAACAGGGCTGCCGGACGATTCTCTGATGATGCAATAAGAGCGGAAAAGTAATTAGACTTTGCCGCTTTTATCGCCACTAGGTAGGTTTTAATATGCAACCTTACCAGTGTTTGATCAGATTCAGCGAGACTGGCCCTCCAACCGCTCTCCAGGCGTCTTTTCCAGTGCTTCATCTCCCTCAGCTCCTCAGTAAACCAAGGGGCCATGAGGGATCAGCACCGGGTCAGAGGCCGCAGAGGCACGACTCGGTCTAAGGCCCTGCTAGCGGTCTGATCCCAGGCCGCCACCAGGTCCCCGACCGAGTCGTGTGCCAGAACCTCAGGAAATGGCCCAAGCTCCATCTGGAATCTATCAGAATCCATCAGGCACCTGGGGCGGACCCATCTTATAGGCTCCGCCTCCCTGCGGCGGGGTGCAGCGGTTTGAAGATCTAGGCGAAGGAGCGAGTGGTCTGACCATGACAAGGGTTCCATGTCTATATCCCCTATAACAGACCCACTCAGCCACTGGCCAGAGACAAAAATCAAGTCCAGAGTGTGACCCCCTCTGTGAGTGGGGCCATGAACTAACTGGGTCAGGTCCATGGCCGTCATGGAAGCCATGAACTCCCGAACTATCTCAGATGTCTCACCAACGGATGGCAGATTGAAATCACCATGACCATAAGCCTGTGTGTATCAACTGCCACCATGGCTATCACATTGAGTAGTTCGGGCAGGGCCATTGCCACGCGGCAGGGAGCCAGGTACGTGAGCAACAGGCCCATTTGAACCCCATGACCCCATCTCACAAAGAGGGTCTCACATCCGGCAATCTGTGGCACAGTGGATTCCCTCGCACCAAGATCTTTGATAATCACCGTTACCCACCCGCCCCTCCCCTGGGCCCTCGGCTGATGGAACACTCTGAAACCCGGTGGGCATATCTCAACCAGGGGGACCCCTCCCTCCGGGCCCAGCCAAGTCTCAGTAATAGCTGCCAGTTCTGCTCCCCCCTCCTGTATAAGATCATAAATGAGGGGGGCCTTATTTACCACGGACCTGGCATTGCATAACATCAGCCGGAGGCCCAGGTCCTGAGTATCTAAGCCACCGAGTATCTGAGTAGAGTCTTGGGGACCGGGGCGTGCAATTGCTCTCAAACAGCAAGTGCGCGCCCCCCGCATATGATATGGTCCCCTACTCCAGCCATATCTGCCCCTCCCATTTACCGTGCTGATGGAAAATTCCTCCTCCGGGTGATCCTCCAGCCCCCCCCCAATCCCTTGTTTTGCACCCTCCAAACAGTCCCCCTGTGCCGGGCTTGGCTCTAACCTTGAAGGGTTTGCCCCCCCAAACCCTTTGGTCATCCTCCCGATTCCCCTTAAAAAATCATTATTCCCATCCCTCCTCCCAGATTCCCTTAAAAATTTCATTAAAAATTTTGATAAAAACCTCCTCAACCCCCTCTTCGCTACATGCCATCTCTTGGGGTTCCAAAACCCGTCATCAAGATAGGCCCTCGATAACACGGAGGGCCAGGCCCGCGAGAGGGGGGAGTCTCACAGTACGAAGAGATCAGCGGATGTATACATCTTGGTTCCAAAGTCTGCCTGGGGAGAATGAAAAAGGACCAAGGATTCCAGGAAAGTTTTAAAAAGTCCAGGGGAGAGAGTTTACCATTCCGGCAGGTAATCATATCGGACTCCACTGTCCTCCCACGACAGTGGGAAGGGGTCTCAGACAGCTGTCCCAGGAAGCAATGACCCGGTCGCCCTCTCACGGTGACCCGGGGCAGCAGATCTTATCCAATGGCAGCTGCAACAAAGACGATTCCCTCGATATCCCCACCCCAAATTTATAATAAATATAAGTTTATTATTTATAATAAATAAATAAAAGTCACAATAGGAATTGCCCAACACCCTTTTAGAACACAATCCCCTGCATTGCATCATCTCAGAGCAGTCCAAAGTTCAACCAAACATGGGACCTCAGAGAAGCACCTAGGATTTGCATTTCCTCTTTTGCCTATAGAACCACCTATGACCTCTACATGACCCCACAACAGTCAATAGAATACATGTTCTTGCACAGGAATAGGAAGCTCAAGTGCAAAACCCAAAGAAGGTATAAACCCCCTCCCTCTCAACTCCATTTTATCAACTGCCCAGAACCATGTGGTTCTGCTTCATCAATAAACCATCCTCCATGTTTCCAGTGTCTTTCTCTCAGCTTGGAACTGAACTAGATGGATATTTCTTCCCACACCCCTTTCTTTCTTTCTTTCTTTCTTTCTTTCTTTCTTTCTTTCTTTCTTTCTTTCTTATTCGTATTTCAATGTTTTCCACCCTCCGAGGACTCTGGGTGGCTTACACCAAAGACAGTATACTAAATAGCATATTGACCCCAACAATCTGGGTCCTCATTTCACCCACCTCGGAAGGATGGAAGGCTGAGTCAACCTTGAGCCGGTGAGACTTGATCCGCTGATCTGCTGAACTAGCAGTCAGCTGAAGTAGCTGCAGTACAGCACTCTAACCACTGCGCCACCTCGGCGCAGTGGTTAGACACACAGGCCAAACTCCATCTTGTTTGCAGGTGCTCAGTTTCATGCAGGCCAAATACAAAACTTGAGTTTGATTCTCAAGTCCATCTGCTCTATGGATTAACAACAAGAGACATGAACATGTTTTCCATTCTGGTGTATGAACAGAAGTTAGTGCTAAGTGGGGAGGACAAAATCCTTTCCTTGCAGTTATCAGAAGAATAAACATTTTTAAGGTATCCCCTCTGGATTTCTACCCACAAAAATCTTACAAGACAAAGCCTGCTTTAAATATATATATTCTGAGTTCTCCCTGTGGGGGCAGGAACTGTCACCTTATCTTGTCTTGAACTCTTGGGTTTGGAGAGACTCAGCTGGCCTCTGGTCACAGCTTAAACACACCTAAGAGGAAGCACAGTTGATATAAATTTGCCCTGAGGTCATCCGTTTGGCATAACCGGTCTCTAGGGTGCTCAAGCTCTGGTGAGATTTCACGTGTTCCCTGCAATTCAGCTTCTGCACAGACCTTGATTTCTGATCTAGGAGGGAAGGTGAGAAGAATGACTGGGCTGCCTCTCCTGCTGCTGCTGCTGCTCTTTTGGCTCCTGCCTCCAATTACTGCTAAGAGGATGCAAACCATGTGTGTTTTGAAGAATTCTTTCAAACTTAAGGGGCAATGGGACTACTATAGGCCTGGTGATCCAATTATTGGTGGGAATTTACCTCTTGCAACTCTTGTTTCCTCCAACTTCCCAGACTTTCGAGAACACCCGTTCGAGCTTCCTTTTACAATATTGTAAGTTTCACCTGAAAGAAAAAGATGTAGATAATTGTTTGCTTGGTTTGGGATTCAGGGGCTCCTTTCAGAAACACTTGTGATGATGTATGAAATGTTCTAGCATAACTCAAATATTTAGCCACGGTGGCGCAGTGGTTAGAGTGCAGTACTGAAGGCTACTTCTGCTGCCTGCCGGCAGTTCGAATCTTACCAGGCTCAAGGTTGACTCAGCATTCCATCCTTCTGAGGTGGGCAAAATGAGGACCAATATTTTTTTGGGGGGGGTGGGGGGGCAATAAGCTAACCCTGTAAACCACTTAGAGAGGGCTGTAAAGCACTGTAAAGCAGTATATAAGTCCAAGTGTTATTGCAAGTGCTAGTGCTGTTTGTAATATAGTAGAATAGAGTAGAGTAGAGTAGAGTAGAGTAGAGTAGAGTAGAGTAGAGTAGAGTAGAGTAGAGTAGA
>WNWU01000210.1:478247-495709 GCA_012654045.1 Ptyas mucosa
TGGTGGGATTCAGCCAGTTCACACCACTTCAGGAGAACCGGTTGTTAACTTTCTGAGCAGTTGGGCAAACTGGTTGTTGGAAGAAATTATTAGGGCAGAGAGCCTTGGATAGTACAGTGGTCTAAAGCACCCTGTTATTAACACCAGCTGCCTGCAATTATTGCAGGTTTGAATCTCACCAGGCTCAAGGTTGACTCAGCCTTCCATCCTTTCTAAGGTGGGTAAAATGAGGACCCGATTTGTGGGGGCAATAAGCTGACTTTGTATAAATATACAAAAGTATGAAGGCTATTGCTTAGCACATTGTAAGCCGCCCTGAGTCTCCGGAGAAGGGCGGCATATAAATCAAATTTTAAAAAAACAAAAACCGGTTGTTAAATTACTTGAATCCCACCACTGTATCTATCTATCTATCTATCTATCTATCTATCTATCTATCTATCTATCTATCTAATAACCCAATGAGATTTCTCTATGGAGATTCTCAGTCATCCAGGTCATGGTTGTCCCAAAGGTGCTTTTTCAAGAGGCAACTGGATTTTCTGTTTTTTCACTTCTCATCGAAGTGAAACGTTTTGCTTCGCTTCTCATCGAAGCGAAGACGTTTCACTTCTCATCGAAGAAGCTTCTTCAGCTCTGACTGGATGTGTGGAATGGAATGATTTATACTCCTTCCAGACAGCTGGTCATTTGCATGAGATTTGCGATTTGCTTCTCCCAAAAACAATAGCAACAATAACGACAAAGGCAAGACAAACTCTGACCAGCCTGAGCTATCTGGTAATGTTTCCTAATAATTTTTGTCATCCTAGATACAAATCCAAGTACTATCAGCACTTCCTAGCCTTGATATTTTCAGTCAGAGAGGTCAACAAGAATTTGATTCTCCTGCCCAACACCACACTTGGCTTCCACATCTATGGCAATGTCCAGATTGAGCTATCCATTTTCTCAAACTGCCTCTCCCTGCTCTCCACTCAAAGCAAAATGATTCCTGGTTATAAATGTGACAGGCAGGACACTCTGCTCTCTGTCATCGGAGGTCTCAACTCCAAATCCTCAAGGCAGATGTCTTCCATCTTCAGCATCTTCAAAGTCCCACAGGTAAGGAGGCTCCACTGGATAACAGTGTGTTAGAAGCACATGCAGAAGCCAGACTCAAAATCCAAGATTTTTGTGGGAGGAGGGGCACAGCAGGAGCATGTGATTTAGAGAATCTGTGCTATAATTGAATTTGTTTTTATGTTATATGTATCAAGAAATATTTTTATAGCAATTCTCAACCTATAACAGTTCATTTAGCGGCCATTCAAAGTGACAATGGCACTGAAAAGAGTGACTTATGACTGTTTTCACACTTACGACCATTGTAGCAGCTATAATCAAAATTCTGGGGCTTGGCAACTGACTCATATTTATGACAGTTACAATGGCCTAGGGTCATGGGATCAATTTTTGTGACCTTCTGACAAGCAAAGTCCATGGGGAAGCCAGATTCACTTAGCAACCATGTTACTAACTTAACAACTGCAGTGATTCACTGAACAATTTTGCCAAGAAAGGTCTTAAACTGGAGCAAAATTCACTTAACAAATGTTTCACTTAGCAACATGAGTTTTGGACTCAATTGTGGTCGTAACTCGAGGACTACCAAAGAGATAGATAATGAGATATTTCTGAAATTCTCTACTTGCCAAGAAGAATTCCTTCCTAACATATTCTTCATAAAAGTATAGGCAACCTAACAGTACAATTTATCATCTGTGTCATGTTGCTGGTTTATGCTCTTGGCTTCTGACCTGTCCCAGCCAGGCAAAATACATAACTGATGGCTCTTGCTAAGAAGGGGAGAAGTTTAAGCCTTCCACTCAAAATGAGTCAGCATGACTGGTGGGGCAGGAAACAACACAATGGGAACCCTTAAAGTCACCATAAAAGTTTACTTTGTCTTTGAAAGATGAATCTCACATTCTCCAGCTTGGTGTTGGCTTTGAGTTCTCTCGAGAAGGCGGAACAGCTTATCCTACCTTCTTCCAAATTAATCAGAATGAATCTCCTCAGTATGTGGGTTTAGTCCAGCTGCTCCTGCATTTCCAGTGGAACTGGGTTGGTCTTCTGGCCCCTGAAGATGACATTGGAAAAGGTTTCATCTCATCTGTGACACCGATGCTCGAGGAGAAGGAGATCTGCCTGGCCTTCACTGAAACATTGAAATCTGATGATAAATACATTGCAGTGATAAAGTTGCTTGACATTTTCGAAGCCTGGCTTAAAAATGAAGTGATTATTCTGTATGGAGATTCCTCTACTATTACGTACATTCAGGTAGCTGTGCATCTGTATGAACCACCAGGAAAGTTATCCTTTCAGAAAGTTTGGATCTTAACTTCCCATTGGAAACTTAGTCTAGGGAAATCTCAAAACATATTGCAACTTTTAAAGCCCTTCCATGGAGCTTTGCATTTTAGGGATCATACAGGGGATGTCTCAGAATTCAGACATTTCATCCTGTCACTAGACCCTTTGAACCCACAAGCGGACGTCTTTCTCCCACCATGGTGGGAAAGAGTTTTTGACTGTGACATCCACAAGCCAGGCACTTTCCGTCCAAAGTGGGGAAAACAATGCACAGGAAAGGAAAAATTACAGAATCTGCCATCTTACGTATTTGAAACGAGCATGACAGGTGAAAGTTACAATATCTACAATGCCATTTATGCTGTGGCACATGCATTACATGCAATGCATGGATCCAGAGCCCGACCGACCATGATGAGGCTTGGAAAGAGGATCTCAAATGTCCAGTCATGGCAGGTAATCTCTAGGACTTTTTGTCCAGTCCACAGTGTCAGGGTTCCAAGTAATACACTCATAGCAAGCAAAACTCCGAGGCAGGTAGATTCCTCAAAGAATAGGTTTATTTGGATATATCATATTGGCACAGATCTGGTGAAAACTGACTCTGAAGTTTCCCGCGGTTTTCACCTAATTAAAAGTAAACATTTTTTTCCTTTTCCCCAAACAATCAGTCACATGGTCCAATCAAGCTGCCATCTGGTTGCTAGGTAATATCACTCCTCCTCTCTCTGACCAGATGTGAGAATGTCCTTGGTTCCCAAGAGAAAATATTTTGTTTTGGCTACAAAACCCCAGCTATCTCTATTCCCTCCTCCCTATCCCTCAGCTCCAGTGTGGCAACACTAAAGTGGCAAAATGGCTTAGGTCAGGTCAGCTTCAGGGTTGACACGCAGATCCTTATTGAAGAAGGTTCTTATTTGTATTTCTTATCCAACTACTGATTAAATCTGTATGTTACCATATCAAAGGTTATCTCAGAATAGGTTTAAAAAGGAATTATTTAAAAACCAATAAAATGAATCAAGTGTAATGTTTTATTGATGAGCCACGGTGGCGCAGTGGTTAAAGTGCAGTACTGCAGGCTACTTCTGCTGATCACCGGCTGCCAGCACTTTGGCAGATCGAATTTCACCAGGCTCAAGGTTGACTCAGCCTTCCGTCCTTTCCGAGATGGGTAAAATGAGGACCCAGATTGTTGGGGACAAGAGGCTGACTCTGTAAACCGCTTAGCAAGGGCTGTAAAAGCACTGTGAAGTGGTATATAAGTCTAAGTGCTATTGCTATCGAAAAGGGGTGGAGTGTAAAGAAAAAACAAACTAGTTGTCCCTAAGAACTATAGAGAAAAGGCTTTCATATAAGATCTTCAATGGTTGCCCGAATTTCAGGGTGTAACCATATCAGGGAAGAAGTCTTAGCCCATAGCAAAATGGCAATCTGGATTCCTGACATTCAGTAGGAACTCTGAATCCGACTTGTAAAAAGACACTCAATTCAACATCACCTTACTTTATGTTTATATGGCTTAGCATCCTGTTTGCCCCACTCCATTTATTCAGTTTGTCAGTTGTTGTACTGTTCAGTTTGTTACAGATACTTACAGATTAACAGAGTTGGAAGGGACCTTATAGGTCATTTAGTCCAAACCCCCACCCAAACAGGAGACCCTACACCATTTCTGACAGATGGCAGTCCAATCTCTTCTTGAAAGCTTCCAGTGATGAAGCTCCCACAACTTCTGAAGGCAACTTCTGTTCCATGGGTTGATTGTTCTCACTGTCAGAACATTTCTCCTTATTTCCAGATTGAATCTCTCCCGGATCAGTTTCCATCCATTATCCCTTGTCTGGTCTTCAGGTGCCTTAGAAAATAGCTTGACTCCCTCCTCTCTGTGAAGACTGCTATCCTGTCTCCCCTGGTCCTTCTGTTCATTAGACCAGCCATGCCCAGTTCCTGCAACTGTTCATCGTATGTTTTAGCCTCTAGTCCCCTAATCATCCTGGTTGCTCTTCTCTGCACTCTTTCTAGAAACTCAACATCTTTTTTATAGTGTGGTGACCAAAACTGGATGCAGTATTCTAGATGTGGTCTTACTAAGGCTTTAAAGAATGGTATTAGTACCTCACTTGATCTTCATTGTATCCCACTGTTAATGCAATTTAGGATTGCATTGGCTTTTTTGGCTGCCGCTGCACACAGCTGGCTCATATTTAATTGGTTGTCCACTAAGATTCCAAGATCCCTCTCACAGTTACTGCTATTAAGCTTGGTTTTACTCAGTCTATATGTGTACTTTTGGTTTTTCTTGCCTAAGTGAAAGCAATTATGTGAAAGCAGACTCTGTGAACCTCAGCACACACAACAGGACTCAAGCTGATCCACCTAAAGGTAAAGAAGCAATAGATTGAAACTAATCAAGGAAAGAAACAACCTAGAACTAAAGAGAAATTTCCTGACCGAACAATTAATCAGTGGAACAACTTGCCTCCAAAAGAAACATAGATCCCATTAAGTCTCATTTGTGATTTTCAGTCAAGTGCTCCAATTTCTGAATATCTTTTTTTCCCAGATTCTTGCTTATTTGAGGAATGTTCAGTTCAACAACAGTGCTGGAGATGAAATCTCCTTTTCAGAAGATGGACTGGGATCTGCTCATTATGATCTCCTCAACTGGCTTCTCTTCCCCAATCGATCTTTTGTCCCCATGAAGGTTGGGCAAGTAAATCCTGAGGCTCCCCCAGGCCAGGATTTCACCATTAACTCTGATGCAATTGTCTGGGCCACAAAGGTGAGTTGGAAGGAAATGTTGTAAATTCAGGGAAAGAGTCATACTCTCCTGGATGTAGAATATCCTAACTTGAACATTGCTCTCAGAAAATAAATTGGGATCTGCTTGTTAGGATGTCCTGAATTGTATTGAACTGAGTTGTAGCTCAATGCTACAAGTCTTTCCTTCACGGTTGAGGTCCCAGTTCCAATCTCCAAAATCCATTTGTGAGTTGGCAATACCACTGGTCTGAATCACCCAGAAGATGTTCCTGGTTTATGGTAGACCATAGTGAAGATATGGTCTGTACAAACCTCTTAGGAATGGGATTCCTAAGTAGACAGTAGACAGTCTAAGGTTAAAGTTGTGGGGATTTGGGGAAGTAACCACAGAGACAGGTAGTGCATTCCAGGCATTGACCACTCTGTTGCTGGAGTTGTATTTTCTGCAATTGAATTTGGAGAGGTTTACTTTGAGTTTGTATCTATTGTGTGCTCGTGTATTGTTGCGGTTGAGGCTGAAATAGTCATTGACAGGTAGTACATTGTAGCATATAATTTTGTGTACTATGCTTAGGTCAGACTGTAGGTGGCATAGTTCTAGGTTGTCCAAGCCTAAAATTTCAAGCCTGGTGGCATAAGGTATTCTGTTGCAAGCAGAGGAGTGAAGGACTCTTCTTGTGAAATACCTCTGGACTCGCTCAATTGTATTAATGTCCAATATACAGTGCAGGTTCCAGACAGACAAGGTGTATTCGAGAATTGGTCTAGCAAAGGTTTTGTATGCCCTAGTTTGCAGTACATTTTTTAAAAAGCATTTTCATTCACCATATCAAACATTTCTCTTTTCTCTTTCAGAAGGTGCCCTTGGCCAGGTGTGGCATGAAGAGGTGCCATGCAGGAGAGAGGAGAAGAGTTCCAGAAGGCAAGCAGGTTTGCTGCTACCAATGTGACCCTTGTCCAGAAGGGACCATTTCTAATCAGACAGGTAGAGCAGATTTCAAATGTAGATCTTCCAGGATCAAGCAAGACATTCAATAAATGATAGTATTAACCTTTTTTGGCCATTTTTGGTGGGATCAATATGTTGCAAGGTATTTGTATTTTTTTTTCAGCAAAATCTCTGAGTTTCTGGATCTAAATTGCTCTCACTAACAAGACACGTAACAGGTTTCTGACTAGCCTTTTTACGGCTACTCTCTCATCCTGTCAATAAAACTTTTTATCAATCATTTCCTGAAGGAGTGGAGTGTGAAGGTTAGGGTTTAATTTTTATTCTTGAAGGTGTGCTTTCTCTGTCAGCACTATCGGTCTCCCAGGAAATTGATAGACCTATAGTCTGTAGAGATTCTCAGTCATCCAGGTCATGGTTGTCCCAAAGGTGCTTTTTCAGGAGGCAACTGAACTTTCTTGTTTTTCTTTTGAAGATGCTTCGCTTCTCCTCCAAGAAGCTTCTTCAGCCTGACAGGATAGTGAGGAATGGAAGGATTTATATTCCTTGCAGACAGCTGGTTGTTTGCCTCCTTTTAGAGGGTCATTGAAGCACTTGAAGGTTTATCCATGCCACGTGAGTGGTGCACCTGGTTCCTGCGGTCTGCAATTTTTTCCCTCTGGAAATCCATTCCTTATTCCCACACCATTCCAAGGGTGTTCATCCCAAATTGTATAGCTAAAAATCTGTAGAGATTCTCAGTCATCCAGGTCATGGTTGTCCCGATGGTGCTTTTTTTTTCAGGAGGCAACTGGACTTTCTTGTATTTCTTTGAAGATGTTTCCCTTTGGGATGATAGACCTGTAGGAGATCCTTTTATCTGAATATGTGGATTTGAAATATAAAACAAAGAGGTTCAGCCAGAGAGATATTGTGGCTCTGGATCTTTCTTTCTTTTCTCCCTAAGTATCCCCATAAATCATTTTTGATAAGGAAAAGAGACTTTTCACAACATTTGGAACACATGCTTATATACTCCTCTTTTACAATTTGTCATCTTCTCAGCACACACCAACAGATAGAATGGAATGGAACGGAACAGAATGGAACAGACTAGACTAGACTAGACTAGACTAGACTAGACTAGACTAGACTAGACTAGACTAGAATGGAATGGAATGGAATGGAATGGAATGGAATAGAATAGAATAACAGAGTTGGAAGGGACCTTGGAGGTCTTCTAGTCCAACCCCCTGCACAGGCAGGAAACCCTACACCACTTCAGACAAATGATTATCCAACATCTTCTTAAAAATTTCCAGTGTTGGAGCATTCACAACTTCTGGAGGGAAGTTATTCCACTTATTAATTGTTCCCACTGTCAGGAGATTTCTCCTTAGTTCTAAATTGCTTCTCTCCTTGATTAGTTTCCACCCATTGCTTCTTGTTCTAACCTCAGGTGCTTTGGAGAATAGCTTGACTCCCTCTTCTTTGGGGCAGCCATTTAGATATTGGAACACTGCTATCATGTCACGCCTAGTCCTTTTCTTCATTAAACTAGACACACCCAGTTCCTGCAACCGTTCTTTATATGTTTCAGCCTCTGTTAATTTACAGATACACCAAATAGCAGAATACCTGATCAATTAATTATAAGCCTTTTGGGGTTCCAGTGTAAAGTGTGTGAATGCATGTGGGGGAGGAAGTTGACAATCTTTCTGACACCGAAAGCCAGAATAATCATGGAAGTGTCCAATCACTACACAGAACCTTATTTCTCTAGTAAATTGATCAGGATATCAGAAGGAAAACAGATCCTTCTCTCTGGCTAACCTAACCCAAGGATCATAATGAATAGAGGATGGTTTACCATTTGGATATCTGGTAAAATCACCAGTGAATAATTTCATTGGTAAACTTGTGGATTGGCCCCACCTCTTACCACACATAGCAGATGCCCATAAATCTATTGACAAAGGCTCTCAATTTCAGATGCAGCTCACTGTGACCCCTGCCCAGAAGATCAATACTCCAACAAGGATAAGGATCAATGCATTGCCAAGAAGCTCCACTTCCTTGCCTATCAAGAGACCTTGGGATACACTTTGGCTTCTCTTGCTCTTTCTCTCTCTGTGATCACATCAGCAATCCTGATGATTTTCCTTAAACATCACGACACACCGATCGTCAAGGCCAACAACTGAGATCTCACCTACATCCTCCTGGTCTCCCTCCTGCTCTGCTTCCTCTGCTCCTTCCTCTTCATTGGTCGACCCACAAAGCTCACCTGTCTCTTCCAACAATCTGCCTTTGCCATTCTTTTTGCCCTTGCAGTTTCCTCTGTGTTGGCAAAAACTGTCATGGTGGTTCTGGCCTTCATGGCCACCAAGCCAGGGAACAAGACAAAGAAACTCTTAGGAAAACAACTGACCAACTCCATTGTCTTAGCCTGTCCCCTGGTCCAAGCACTTCTTTGTGCCACATGGCTGGTCACTTCTCCCCCATTTCCCAACTTGGACTTCCACTCCTTGGTAGGAGAAGCCATTTTGGAATGTAAGGAAGGCTCAGATTTGATGTTTTACACTATCTTCGCCTACCTGGGTTTCCTAGCCCTCATCAGTTTCACAGTGGCCTTTTTGGCTAGAAAATTGCCTGACAGCTTTAATGAAGCCAAGTTCATTACTTTTAGCATGCTGGTCTTTTGCAGTGTTTGGATCACTTTCCTCCCCACCTACCTGAGTACCAAAGGGAAATCCATGGTGGCCGTGGAGATCTTCTCCATCTTGGCCTCTGGGGCTGGTCTCTTGGCTTGTATCTTTTTCCCCAAATGCTTCATTATCCTATTTAGGCCCCATTTGAATTGTAGAGAAAATATAATGAGGCATAAGAATCTCTGATTTATGTGTGGTTTGGAATTGTTTCTTGTTTGGTTATTTTGGAATTTGATTTTTTTAAAACCATAAAATGGGAGAGGACCACTTGTATTAAATAACTGGAAATCAAATTATGTGCCTATCAACAAAGTGTCTAATAATCAGCAACAATCATCCACCATTTTAGTTCTTATTAATTCAGTTTGTCCCCATCAAGTCACCAGTGATCAATTTAGGAATAAACATTGATATTAAAGATAAGGATGTAGTTTGCAACAGGACAGTTTCCCACTTTATTTTTTTTTTATCAAAAAAGTCTTTCAAAATATGTTGGATTGTGTTCACCCTCAATGTTTTTACTGTACAGGTAGATGATAACTTATTACCATTCATTCAGTGACTATTTGAAATTATGACAGCACTCAATAAAGAGAGTTCTGTACTGTGCCCAAAGTTACAGCCATTGTACCACCTCCATAAACATGTTGTCAACCTTGAAGCTGGCTAGACTGAGGCCATTTTCCTTCCTGCTGCTTCAGTGCTGTCACATACCGGAAATGAGGGGCAGGGAGAGGGGAAGTAGAGATAGCTGGGGTGCTGTAGCCAAAATAGAATTCTTTCTCCTGGGAACCAAGGACACTCAGAAGGAGGAGACTGGGATCATCCAGCAACTGGACTGTGTGCTGATTGGACCTTGTGACTGATGACTTTGGGGAAGTGACAACATTTTTTACTTTTAATTAGGAGGAAACTGGTGGGAACTTTAGAGCCGGTTTTCACCAAGTTTGTGCCAATGTAATATATCCCAATACATTGTTCTTTGAGGAATATGCCTGCCTCGGAGTTCTCTTGGCTGTGGATGTGTTACTTAGAGCTCTGACACAGGTGGTTTTGGCATTTGTCTCAAAAGTGCTTTTCAAAAGGCAACTGCACCTTCTGGGTCTTTTCCTTCAAAACTTTTCACTTCTCATCCAAGAAGCTTCTACAGTTCTGGCAGAATGGTGAGGAATCGATTTATATTCCTTAGTAGTCATCTGGTTGTGGAGTTATGGAGCTCTAAAAGATGATTATTGACCTTCAAAGTGCTAATGACCAGATGGTTGCAAAGAATATCAATCCTTCCACTCCCCACCATTCAGCCAGAACTGAAGAAGCTTCTTCGATGAGAAGTGAAATGTTTTCAAGGGGAAAAAAAAACCCCAAGAAAGTCCATTTGCCTTTGGAAATGGTCAAAATTTCTGCTACCGGTTCTCCAGAACTGGTCAGGACCTGCTGAATACCACCTCTGGTGTTTATACTGTCGCAGCCATTACTGCTTCTCAGCTTGCCACAAAACCAGGGGGGAGGGGAGGGCAGATTGGAATGTTAGTTCAAGACAACAACAAGAAGCAAGGCCTCGAAGACAGCTGCCTCTCCACTTGAGGGCAGACGGAAGGCCCCAATTCTGCATCTGTGTTCTGCCCCAGCTACGGACCCCAAAGAACGCAGCACACATAAAGTCCGTTCAAACCTTAGTTTACTGAATAAATCAGTCTTTTATAACAACAGCTGTTAATTAATTGCATTAACAGCAGCCAAGAATTCAAAGAATAATAACTGAAAGCTTACTATGGTTGGCAGAATGCCCAGAAGCAATTTGCAGAAAGCTGATAAGATAAGCAAGACCAGACACAAAGGTATGTGAACTAAGTTGTTCCCTGCAAATTGCTTCAGTTGGCATTCCTCCTTAAACAAGCTAAGGGAGTGGCCAATTGGCCAATTAGCCCCAAGCCTTACTCTCAAGGAGACCTCCTTCTGAGGAGCCACTCCAGCCTTTTGGAAGCTCTGCGTGCCCGTGCATTGAGAAGAGGCTCCTCCTCTTCATCCTCTTCACTTAAGGGAGCTTCTGGAGGTTCTGAAGGCCCTGGCTGAATCCCCGCCTCTGGAACCACATCTTCTCCAGCCTCCTCATTGTCTGACTCAAGTGCCAGCTGCACAGGCTGCTGGCACATCATCACACCAGCCTCCTCGCTGTCTGAATCAGATATTAGCTGCACAGGCCATGTACGGTCTACAACAATCTGCCTCTGATCCTGCTTCCTCATCAGAGCCTTCCAAAGTTTCCAAAGTCGGCCCAGGCTCCCCGTGGGCCGCAACAACATCACCAGCCATTAGAACAATTCATTGATGGAACGGCTTGCCTTCATAAGTCATGGGACCTCCAACACTGGAGGTTTTTAAGAAGAAACTGGATAGTCACTTGTCTGGAATGATATAGGGTTTCTTGCTTGAGCAGCAGGTTGGACTAGAAGACCTCCAAGATCCCTTCCAACTCCAAATATGAAAAGCTCCAATTTTGGGAGGACCAAGCCTCCACAGTTCCTTTGTTTTGGTTTCTTCTAGGCTTAAATATGAGAGTTTCTGCACATCCAACAGCCTTCAGGCACTAGGACAAAACTTTGACAGCCCTGCTCAATCAGCAAAATATAGCAGAACACATTCTCTGGGTCCAACTAGTTTAAATTACTATCGCATCCTGAGAGATCTTCATATTTTTAAGTTCAATGGGAGAAGTTAGTTTTTATTTTCACCTCCTGCCAAGTATAAGTAAACCAGTTGTTTGGTATAAACTTTGGAATAATTGTTCAAACTCACTTACAACTGAGGGTCCTGTGCCACTATGTCCCATTAGCTCTCAATATTATACAAACAAACTATGGCTAAGGCCAAACTCCATCTTGTTTCCAGGGATTCATGTAGGTCAAATACCCAACTTCACTTTGATTCTCAAGTCTGTCTGTATTAGGGATTAACCTCAAGAGACAGAAACACATTTTTCTCCATTCTGGTGTGTAAATGAAATCTGTTGCTAAGTGGATAGGAGGATTCCTTTTCTTTGCAATTATCAAAAGAGGAATCCTTAATGTATCCCTCTGGATTTCTGTCCCCCAAATTATTCGAGGATAAAACCTGCTTTGAAAACTTGTTCCAAAGTCTTTCACTAATGGCAGAATATGTCATCTTATCTTGTTTTGAAAAGAGTCATTCTTGGGTTTGCTGAGACTCAGCTATCCTCACTTTGCTCTTTGTTCATGCCTGCAATTCAGCTTCTGCACGAATCTTGATTTCTGATTTAGGAAGGATAAGAATGACTGGGATGCCTCTCCTGCTGCTGCTCTTCTGCCTCTTTCCTCCAACTACTGCTAAGAGGAGCCAAACCGTATGTGTGTTGAGGAATTTGTCCAAACCTAAAGGAAGACAGCACTATTACAGGCCTGGGGATCTCATTATTGGTGGGAATTTACCCCTAGGAACTCTTATGTCCTCCAGTGTCCCTGATTTTCAGAAAGAACCATTCGGGCTTGGTTTTTATTCTTTGTAAGTTTCACCTGGCAGGGAAAGATGCATGAATTTTTTTGCTGTGTTCTGGATTCAGGGATTCTTTTTAGAAATCCTTGTTCTACAGTTCTACTGTCCTACTATAGTTCTTGTCTTTGATCATAAAACAGGCTAGAATTATCAATCATTCTAGAACTCGATATCAGGAAGATGATTGACCACATAAAACGTGAGGAAGGAACAAGACATTTGAAACTGTGCTGGCCTAAAACAAAATTGACATAATGTTAAATTGGACAGAAAAGCATAGTAGAAAACTCAAAGAAAAGCTTAATCGTTTTTCATTATCTGGAATTGTAATAAGATCAATTTTGTATTGTGGTGACTGGTTCTGATCATCACAATTTTTTTTAAAAAAATGACTTTGAGACTCTGGAAAGCATGCAGAGAAGAGCCGCAAAAATGATTAGAGGGCTGGAGGGTAACATGTACAAAGAACAGTTACAGGAATTGGGTTATGTCTAGTCTAATGAAAAAAAGGAGTGTGTGTGTAGGGGGGGGTCATGATAGCACTGTTCCAATATTTGAGGGGGTCCTACAAAGACAAGGGGATCAAACTATTTTCCAAAGCACCAAGATAAGAAACAATGGTTGGAAACTAACCAGAAGAGAAACAACTTAGACCTAAGGAGAAATTTCCTAATGGTGCAATCAATTAACCAATGGAACAGCTTGCCTTTCTCCTTTGTGACTAAGCCATACAATTTTAATCAAAGAGCATCTATTAAAAAAACCAATGAAATCTGGGACTTGCTATTCCAAACAACATCAAAAATATGGCTAGGCAAATTTAAACAGCACACACATATTTTTCTCTGTAATATTCCCATTTTTTTTTTTACTATAGACCCATACTCGAGAAGTACCAGCAGTTCCTTGTCTTAGTGTTTGCAGTCACACAGATCAACAAAAATTTGGTTCTCCTCCCCAACATCACCCTTGGATTCCACATTTGGGACAATGTTCGAATTGAGAGGAAGATTTCTTTAATCAGCCTCTCCTTTCTCTCCACACGAGGCCAAATGGTTCCAGGTTATAAATGTGACAGGCAGGACTCTCTGCTCTCTGTCATTGGAGGTGACAACCCCAAATCCTCAAGGCAGATGGCCTCCATCTTCAACATCTACAAGGTCCCACAGGTAAGGGGGCTCCCCTGGATACAGTATGGTGCAGACCAAGAACAGAAACACACACAGAAGTCAAGGATGAATCTATGTGGTTGAAGGGGTTATCCTATAGTTGAATTCATTTCTATATTTCATGTTTCGATATATGTGGTGATATAAGTCCAAAGAGACCGACCATGAAATAATTCTGAAATATTGTACTTGACAAGTAAAATGAGTTCTTTTGTTTGTAAATTTTTATTTTATTTTATAACATACAAAAACTCCAATTTCCATTGAACAGTGTGTTGTCTGAGTACAAATCATGTTATGAAATAATAAAATGTTTACAACAATATTCATTGTGTTAGTATCAATCATTATAATAATAAAATGATAATATTTATTTCACCCATTTAACATACCTTTCTTATATCGCTAATCCTTCCATATAATTCCCTATTTCTATCTCCTGTTTTTTATCAGCTAACCATTGATAAAGTAACTCCCAAAGTATTCTAGTATACTATGAAAAAGTATTCAGTTTCTTTCTTTTCCTTCATTATAAGTGTTAGCTTATCCACTTATGCACATTCTAATATTTTTTAATCACATTTTTATCCTTCATTTTTCCATTGTTGTGCAAATACTATTCCATCTGCAGTCAATCCATGTAAAATGAGTTCCTGACTTTTCTAAACTGTAGCCATATTTCACTGCAATTTATTACCTGTATCAGGTTAACCATTTCTTGGTTTCTGACATGTCACAACCAGACAAAATAGGTAACTATTGGCTCTTCCTAGGAAGAGAAGCAGCTTAATCTTACTTGAATCAAAGTCAGTCTGCCTGATGGGTAGGTTAAAAAGCATGCAATAGGGACCCTAAAGTCAGCACAAAACTTTACCTTGCCTTTGAAAGAGGAATCTCCCTTTCTCCAGCTCGGTGTTGGCTTTGAGTTGCCTCAGGAATACAGACCCATTTATCCTTCCTTTTTCCGGATTAATCCCAGTGATTTTCCTGAATGTGTGGCTTTAGTTCAGCTGCTCCTGCATTTCCAGTGGAACTGGGTTGGCCTTGTGACCTCTGAAGATGACAGTGGAGAACATTTCATCTCAACTCTGATGCCAATGCTGAAGGAGAAGGAGATCTGCCTGGCCTTCACTGAAAGTTTGAAATCTGATCAATTTATTGTTTTAATAAAGACATTACTTTTCAAAATTGTGTTTAAATCTGAAGTAATTATTCTATTTGGAGACTCCACTACTATTGCAAATTTTTTGTCAGTTCTTAATGTTTATGTAAAATATGGAAAGAGATCCCTTCAGATTGTTTGGATCCTCACATCTCATTGGAAATTTACTCTGGTCGGAGACGTTTCTGAAGGTTTAAAGACTTTGCATGGGGCTTTGCAGTTTAGGGACCACACTGGTGATGTCTCAGAATTCAGCCACTTCCTCCTGTCTTTAAACCATTTGATCAAAGAAGGCAACGTCTTTCTCGTGCATTGGTGGGAAACGCTCTTTGACTGTCATGTCCCCAAACCAGGCAAGGTCCTTCCAAAAGGAAAACGACCATGTACAGGAAAGGAGAATTTACAGGATATTCCAGATTTAGTTTTTGAAATGAGCATGACAGGTGAAAGTTACAATATCTACAATGCCATTTATGCTGTGGCACACGCACTGCATGCAATTTATGGACCAGGATCGCAACCGGCCATGCTGAAGCTTGGAAAGTGGATCTCAAATGTCCATCCATGGCAGGTAATCTCAGGGAAATTTTGTACAGTCCACAGAACAATAGAGAGGAATCTTCTCCTATGGATTTCTTCATATCGTATCAAAAGATATCATATCACTGAATCTCTGAACAGATTAAAACAGCAATTACTTTAAAAGAATAATAATAGGAATTAAATATAATGTTTTGTTGAAAGAGGGGGTAAAAGAAAAGTCACCTAAACCATTTGTGCCTACTATTCATCAAGGAAAGATCTTCATATATGGATCTGAAAGGTCTTGAGTTTCAAAGGTGACCAGGGAGGAGGTGTTACCTTGGAAGAAGATGATAATCTGCAGCGGGACAATTGAAGTCCTAATAGGCACATCTGCAGAACCTCCTCAGTTTCCCTCAGCACAGGAGAGTTTTTTCCATTTTTCTATCAATCATTTCTAGGAGGAACATCTCTGGTTTAAAATCTGTCTTTTGGAGCGTAATCTCTTCCAACCACGCTTTAATTTTATACCAAAATTTCCTCACCTTAGCGCACATCCAACACATGTGGTAGTATGTCCCTAGTTTGTGACCACATCTCCAACATTGGGTTATAAATTGGAGGACATTTTTGCCAGTCTCGCTGGTGCTAAATACCACTTATAAAACATTTTATAGCTGTTTTCTTTGTATGATACTGCCATGGTCAATTTGTATTTTTTCTCCCACAATTTTTCCCATTTATCCAATTCTATGTTATGTCCAAAATTGCTAGCCCAACTTATCATTTCCTTTACTGTTTCTTTTTCTAATTTGTATCCTAATAAGTAATTATAGATATTTCTAATCATTTTTCTTCCCGATCCTTATCTAACCCAAACTACATGATAAAGAGAATCTTTTGTACTGTTGAAAATTGAGTCAAATATTTGATGTGTCTCCTAGTTGTTCGTATCTCAACCAGGGTACCAACTCCTATCTTTTCAGATCTACACTGGTTTCCTAAGACGATGGCCATCACAAAAATGGCAGGAGCCGTGATGTCTCATTTCTGCCTTTCAGCTAATTGCTCCAATTCCTGAAGATCTCTTTTCTTTCAGATTCTTGCCAGTTTGAGGAATGTCCACTTCAACAACAGTGCCGGAGATATTGTCTCCTTTTCACAAAATGGACTGAGAACAGCTCGTTATGATATTGTCAACTGGGTTGTCCATCCCAATAAATCTTTAGTGTCTGTGAAAGTTGGGCAAAAAGATCCCCAGGCTGCCCCAGGCCAGGATTTCACCGTTAACTCTGATGCAATCATCTGGGCCGCAAAGGTGAGCTGGAAGGAAATGTTGCCAATTGAAGAAGGGAATCCCTCCCTCCTGGGGATGCTGGACATCCTTCTAAAGTGAAAACAGGCCTATTGAATCCAACAACACTTATGGATTTTGGTGAATGAGCTGCATTTCAGGTTAACAAATTTCAGGTCTGATTTGTGAAAGGTCTAACAATGGGTGGGAATGAGAAAAACTTCTCCTTGAAACCAAGATGCTATTAGGTCAGGCAGTGCTTTCCATGGACCATTCCTGTTCAGTTGGATCTTCATCATTCTTTGTTTTAGAAAAGTTGTAGCTCAATGTAACAAGCCTTCAGTGTAGGGTTTCCTGCCTAAGCAGGGGGTTGGACTAGAAGACCTCCAAGGTCCCTTCCAACTCTGTTATTCTATTCTATTTTTTCCTAATTGCATATTTGTACCCTAAGATTATCATTCAGTGTTATTCCTTATGATTCTTGATGAACGTATCTTTTCTTTTATGTAGGCTGAGACATATGCACCAAGACAAATTCCTTGTGTGTCCAATCACACTTGGCCAATAAAGAATTCTATTCTGATCTGTTCTGTTCTGTTCTGTTCTGTTCTGTTCTGTTCTGTTCTGTTCTGTTCTGTTCTGTTCTGTTCTGTTCTGTTCTGTTCTACCCTACCCTACCCTACCCTACCCTACCCTACCCTACTCTATTCCTTTGCACTCTGAGGTTCAAGATTGAAACTTTGGCATCCATTGGTGAGTCACTAGTACCCCTTGCCTGATTCACCCAGGAGCTTTTTCTGGTGTCTGTTACACCTTGGTGAACAACAATTTCTTATGAGGACATTCTCCACAGGAAAATAGGAATGTGGAAATGATTACATGAAAAGTGTTCATTGCACAGGCCACCTCAAACATTTCTCTTTTAGAAGGTGCCCTTTGCCAGGTGTGGCAAAAAGAGGTGCCAGGCAGGAGAGAGGAGAAGAGTTCCAGAGGGTGAGCCAGTTTGCTGCTACCAATGTGACCCTTGTCCAGAAGGGACCAT
>WNWU01000210.1:510709-521583 GCA_012654045.1 Ptyas mucosa
TTGACTTGTATTTTTTTCCCCAAATGCTACATTATCCTACTAAGGCCTGATCTGAATTGTAGGGAAAATATGATAAGAAACAAAAATGTTTAATTAATGCAGCCATGGGAAACATTCATATTTATCTTGTTGACATGTTTACCACCTGATGACATTTTTAAAACATGAAAACAGAGGAGGAACATGTTCATTAAATAATGCCTTATCAAAAGTTGAACTGGTTACAGTAAGCCTCTCTTTATTGAGTTTGGCAGATATAAAAATTGAATGAACAGATGGATGGATGGATGGATGGATGTTTCTATTGTGTTATTACTAAAGTAATAAAATTGACTTTAGTAAAAGTAAACCTTTAACTTCAAAAATGTTGTTGAGGGCTTTTCTTTCCTAAATGCTCAGGTTGGGACAAGCTTGACACCATCACTCATCATAAACCTCTGGACTGGGTGTGCCTCCTCTTAGCAGGAGTTGGAGGAAAGAGGCTTTCTACTGTGTTTATTAAACAGGATGTGCTAGTAGATCTCTCTCCCAAAAGGATACTCCCAACTAAAGGATACACTCATATTTATACATCGAAGATAGGCAGGGGAGACTAATACATAACCAACATATAATGTAAGGCTACATATTCATTGATAATGGATTTCAAGTTACTATAAATAATAGAACTGAGCTTACTTCCTGTGCTGGTTTTCCTCGAGAAACCCAAAGTGAGGAATAAATCAATAAAACAGGAGGGTAAAGAGGAAAACGACTCATCAATCAATCAATCAGAATGGAACTGGAAGGGACCTCGCAAGTCTTCTAATCCAACCCTCTGCTTAAGCAGGAGATCCTATACCCGTGATGGTGAATTTATGGCACATGTCAAAGGTGGCACACAGAGTCCTCTCAGTGGGCATCTGTTGCCAGCTACTCTTCTGGTTTCTGGTCAGCTGGTTTTTGTGGGCGCTGGAGCACCAAAAAATAGCCTGAAAATGCCTCCCCCCCAAATGGCTATTTTCAGATCGTTTTTTCAGTTCATTTTTGGCCCAACAAACACCATGAAAATGGCCTAAAATGGCCTGAAAATGGCCTAAAAATGACCTGAAAATGGCCAAAATCCAAGCCTGAAAACGGCCTGAAAAATGGCCAAAAACAAAGTGTCAGGGTTCCAAGGAAGACTCCCAACAAAATAAAGCTCTGAGGCCTGAGGCTCCTCAAAGTTCCAATTTATTAGAGATGTCATGTTGGCACACCTGGGAAAAACTGAATCTGAAAGCTTCCAGATTTCCCCACCCAGCTAAGAGTTCACAGCACTTCCCCACACCCACAAGTTCATCACATTGTCCAGTCAATTCTTCACACTCCACAGGATACAATCTTCAGGCAGTCTGCATCAGATGCAGGAAAAAGTCCTTGAGTACAGAATGTTGTTATGACTAACTCTCTACCACTCCAACAACAACCCCCTCCCACCTTCCCCAGCTAAAATATGTGGCAGTTTAAAAGCAAAAAGAAAATTGTCTTCCAAAACTGACACAACACTGTTTTTCAGGCCGTTTTCAGGCTGTCTTCAGGTTGTTTTCCGGGCCCGAAAAACAGGCTGAAAACACCCCCAAAAATGGCTTGAAAATGCCCCCAAAATGGCTATAGGTTCTGTTTGAATGAAGGGTGATGCAAAGAATGAGTTAAACAGCTTTGCTTTCTCTCTAATGCCTCTTACTTCCTTGCCATTTTCTCTTTTTAGTAGCTGACTGTTTCTTTGACCTTGTTCTCGTTATTTATATGTTGAAAGAAACTTTTCCAATTATTCTCTTTGACTTTTTTTGCAAGTCTTTATTCATTGTAAGAGTTCGCTTTCTTGACTTCATTTTTGCAGCTTTGGCTATCTGCTGACATTCTGCCTTACATTCTGTGTTCCCCTTTCCATTTTTTTGGACTTGTCCTTTGAAACATTTAAGGTAGACATTATGCTGCAGTAAACCATCAAGAAAATCTATCTAGGTGTTTAAGGTAAAGGTAAAGGTTCCCCTCGTACATATGTGCTAGTCATTCCCGACAATAGGGGGCGGTGCTCATCTCTGTTTCAAAGCCGAAGAGCCAGCACTGTCCAAAGATGTCTCCATGGCCATGTGGCCAGCATGACTCAACACCAAAGGAGCACAGAATGTTGTTACCTTCCCACCAACGGTGGTCCCTATTTTTCTACTTGCATTTTTTACGTGCTTTAGAACAGCTAGATTGGCAGAAGCTGGGACAAGTAACGGGAGCTCATCCAATTGCACAGGACTAGGGATTCAAACTGCTGAACTGCCAACCTTTCGATTGAAAAGCTCAGCATCTTAGCCACTGAGCCACCACGTTCCTTCTGGAAGCATTAGGAGATGTGAAAACACATGTAGAAACATTGTGGATAATATTTGGTGAGGAATGAACTTTGGTGAAAAAGCAAATGTGGTTAGGGAAAGAATAAGAAACTCATACTTAGAGGGAGTTGATGACTTTCCCCCCAAAGAACCTGAAAGAAGAAAAGGCAATTATTTAGAGGTGCAAGGATTTCTTGGAAATCGTGGTGGTCTAAAGGAAGGGAAATTATGGAGAATTATACTGAATGGGGTTGGTGCCAACTGGTTTTTACTATGCTTCCTTTGTTCTTTTGCAATTCAAAACAGTCTGCAGTTAACTAGAAAATAATTACAGTAAAAATAAAATTGCGACCAAATACATTTCAGAAAAATTCTTCTGCAAATAGCTTGGGGAACATGGGAGATCTCAGTTTTCTTTTTGACAGTACAGGGCCCACATGAGAAAAGCTTTTTTTAATTATTTTTTTTTAATTAAAATTGAGAATTTCTTCATATCCAACAACCTTCAGGCACTAGGACAAAACCTTCACAGCATTGCTTGGACTTCAAAACATAGCAGAACACTTCTCATTGCTCCAACTAGTTTGAATTATTTTAAACTAATTTAAAATTAGTTTAAACTAGTTTAAACTCTTTCCAAAGTCTCAACCTTTGTATTGGTCACCCCAATACAAAAAAAAAAAAGATGTTGAGATTTTTGAAAATGTTCAGAGAAGAGGGACAAAGATGACCAAGGGACTGGAGGTAGACCTGGTCTAGTGAAAGGAAGGACCAGGGATGATATGAGAGCAGTCCTCCAATACTTGAAGGGCTGTCACAAGGAAGAGGGGGGCAACTTATTTACCAGAGCAGCTTTAGGCAGGACAAGAAACAATGGATGGAAACTAACTAAAGAGAGAAACAAACTAGAAGTAGGGAGAAATTACTTAACAATTAACCAGTGGAACAAATTGCTAAGGGCTTTTAAGAACAGCAATCAACAATCAACCAATGGAAGAGAAGTTGCCTTCAGAGGTTGTGGGAGTGTCACCACTTGAGCTTTCAAGAAGAGACTGGACTTCTACCTTTCAGAAATGGTGTGAGATCTCCTGCTTGGGCAGGGGATTGGAGTCGATGTAGGAGACCTATCCTATTTCTGATAGGTCACTTTCACATCTGTTAATCTGTTAAGAGACTGGAGAGTAATCTATCAGAAATAGGATAGGTCTCCTATAAGAGTAGGGGGTTGGACTAGATGACCTTCAAAGTCCCTTCCAACTCTATTACTGTTACTCGGTTAAATTAGCATAACATCTTGAGAGATCTTCCTATCTACCTACTTCTATGGGAGAAATTAATTTCTCATTTAATCCGCTAACAAGTATAAGTAACCCACTTATTTGGTATAAACGGTGGAATGATTGTTCACATTTACTAGAATACAACCAATGGTCCTGAGCCACTAGGCCCCATTAGCACCCAATACTATCCCAAAAACTATAGCTCGGACCAAACTCCGTCTTGTTTCCAGGGGTTCAGTTTCATGTAGTCAGAAACCCATCTTCACCTTGACTCTCAAGTCTATCTGCACTAGGGATTAACAAGAAGAGACACAAACATGTTTTTCCTCATTCTGGTGCGTAGATAAAATCTGTTGCTAAGTGGATAGGAGGATTCCTTTTCTTTGCAATTATCAGAAGAATAATTCTTAATGGATCCCTCTGGATTTCTGTCCCCTAAATTATTCCAAGATAAAACTTGCTTTGAAAACATGTTCCAAGGTCTACCACTAGGGGCAGGATCTGTCAAATTACCTTGCCCTGTCTTTGAAAAGAGTCATTCTTGGGTTTCTTGAGTCTCAGCTGTCCCTACCCTTTGCGCATGCCTGCAATTCAGCTTCTGCACAAATCTTGGTTTCTGATTTAGGAGGGACAAGAATGACTGGGCTGCCTCTCCTGCTGCTGTTCTTCGGCCTCTTTCCTCCAACTACTGCTAAGAGGAGGCAAACCGTATGTGTGTTGAGGAATTTGTTCAAGCCTAAAGGAAGAGAGCACTATTACAGGCCTGGGGATCTTATTATTGGTGGGAATTTACCCCTGGGAACTCTTATGTCCTCCAGTGTCCCTGATTTTCAGAAAGAACCATTCAGGCTTAGTTTTTATACTTTGTAAGTTTCACCTGGCAGGGAAAGATGCAGTAATTATTTGCTATGTTCTGGATTCAGGGCTCCTTTCAGAAATCCTTGTTCTACTGTTCTAATGTCCTAGTGAAGTTCTCCTCTTGGATCATAAAACAGGCTGGAATTCTCAGTCATTGTAAAACTCTATATTAGGAAGATGATAGACCACATAAAAAGTGAAGAAGGAACAACAAATATGAAATTCTACCAGCCAAAAAAAAAATGATATAACATTCAGTTGGACAGAAAGTCATAGTAGAATTTTTTTTTAAAAAAAAAAGCTTTAGCATTTTTGTTGTCTGGTATTGTAATAAAACCAGTTTTGTATTGTGGTGACCAGTTCTGTTCATCACAATAAAAAAAAAAGATTTTGAAACTCTGGAAAGCATGAATAGAAGAGCCACAAAGATGATTATGGGACTGAAGGCTAACACATACAAAGAACGGTTACTGGAATTGGGTTGCATTAGTAATTTTTTTTTAAGACAAACAAACATTTAATACATCAATCCTCCCTTCCCTGTGACGTCTCATGTGATCTTCTAGGCTTCTTTTCCATCTTCCATAAGTTTCTTCTATCTTCATCTTCATCCAAATCATTCTAACATTTCATTGCTAAATCAATATTATAATCATCATTTATACATAATTATGGTATCAGTCATTTATATCTCTTTTCCAACCAACAGTAAAAATAATTCCATGCTTTAAAATATTCTGATTCCTCCTTATCTTTAATCATCAGGGTTAATCTATTCATTTCTGCACAATCTAATTTATTATTATTATTATTTCTTCTTCCAAAGGTATTTTCTCTGATTTCCAATTTTGAGTATATACAATTCTTGCAGATGTTATTACATATATGATAAAATATACATTTTCCTTGCAATTTTTTTCTGGAAAGATTCCCAGTAGCAACAACTCTGGTTTAAATTCAATATGTTGCTGTATCATTTCTTCCAGCCAGATTTTAATGTTGTACCAGTAATTTTTTGCTTCGGGACAAGTCCACCACATATGGTAATAAGATCCTGGTGTTTGATGACATTTCCAACAGGTAGCCTATTTATCTTTAAACATTTTTGCTACCTTCTCCGGTGGCATATGCCATCTATGAAACATTTTATATAGATTTTCCTTATATGCTGTGGACATTGTTAATTTATAGTTCCTTTCCCATAGTTGTTGCCATTTTTCAAACTCCATTGGATAACCAAAATTTCTTCCCCAGGCTATCCTCGTTTCTTTTACTTTCTCCTCCTCCAATTCAATAGACAGCAAAAAGTTATAAACATTTTTTATTAAGTTTTCCTCTGTTCCCATGAGTATATTATCCAGTTCAGTCTTTTCCATATAAAAACCATATAATGTAGCATCTTTTTCATCTCTTCATCTCATCCGCATATACATGTACCAATCTATCTCAATTCCCTGTTCTTCCAATTCTCGTTTCTCTTTCAATTCCCCCTTATCTGTTAATAACTCATTATATCTTACAATATTCCCAAAATTAAAGACATTTGGATATATTAAAGCTTCCGCTATTGATAACCATGGTGGTATTTTCACATAAAATTTATCTCTAACCTTCTCCCATACAAGTAGCAATGCATTTCTTATATATTGTCTATGGAAGTATGTATGTATCTTACTTCTACCATGCCATAAAAAGGCATGCCATCCAAGTTGTAAATCATGCCCTTCCAGTGTTAACAACTTTGTATTTCTTAATTCAATCCATTCTGTCAACCATGTCAATGCTGCTGCTTGATAATATAATTCCCAATTTGATAAACCAAATCCCTCTCGTAGTCTCGTGTCTTGCAACATTCCTAAACTTATTCTTACTTTTTTCCTTTGCCATATAAATTTCCTCATGATCTTATGAAGATATTGAAAGTAAATCTTTTCCATTTTTATTGGCACAGTGCCGATGTTCCAATATTTCAAGGGCTTCTACAAAGACAAGGAGTTCAAACTATTTTCCAAAGCACCAAGATAAGAAACAATGGTTGGAAACTAACCAGAAGAGAAACAACTTAGAACTAAGGAGAAATTCGCTAATGGTGCGAGCGGTTAACCAATAGAACAGCTTGCCTTTCTCGTTTGTCACTAAGCCATACAATTTTAATAAATGGGTGTCTATGGAAAGAAAACTCAATGAAATCTGGAATTTGCTATTCCAAACAACATCAAACATATGGCTAGGCAAATTTAAACAGCACACACATATTTTTCCCTGTAATGTTCCCAATGTTTTCTTTACTATAGACCCACAGTCAAGAAATACCAGCAGTTCCTGGCCTTAGAGTTTGCAGTGACAGAGATCAACAAAGATTTGGTTCTCCTCCCCAACATCACCCTTGGCTTCCAGATTTGTGACAATGTTCGAATGGAGAGGAAGATTGCTTTAATCAGCCTCTCCTTTCTCTCCACTCGAGGCCGAATGGTTCCAGGTTATAAATGTGACAGGCAGGACCCTCTGCTCTCTGTCATTGGAGGTGACAACCCCAAATCCTCAAGGCAGATGGCCTCCATCTTCAGCATCTACAAGGTCCCACAGGTAAGGGGGCTCCCCTGGATGCAGTATGGTGCAGACAAAGAACAGAAACACACACAGAAGTCAAGGATGAATCTATGTGGTTGAAGGGGTTATCCTATAGTTGAATTCATTTCTATATTTTATGTTTAGATATATGTGGTTATATAAGTCCAAAGAGACCGATAATATTGTCCTTGACAAAAAAAAATGAGTTCCTTTGTTTTGTAATTTTTTTTTATTTTATAACATACAGAAACTCCAATTTCCATTGAACGGTGTGTTGTCTGAGTACAAATCATGTTATGAAATAATAAAGTCTTTACAACAACATTCAAGGAGCCTTGGTAGTACAGTGGTCTAAAGCACGCTGTTATTAACACCAGCTGCCTGCAATTATTGCAGGTTCGAATCTCACCAGACTCAAGGTTGACTCAGCCTTCCATCCTTTCTAAGATAGGTAAATTGAGGACCCAGTTTGTGGGGGCAATAAGCTGACTTTGTATAAATATACAAAAGTATGAAGGCTATTGCTTAGCGCATTGTAAGCCGCCCTGAGTCTCCAGAGAAGGGCGGCATATAAATCAAAATTTTAAAAAAATATTAATTGTGTTAGTATCAATATATCAATCAGTATAAAAATTTAATAAACTTAACTTAACTCAATCATTATAATAATAAAACCATAATATTTATTTAACCCATTTAACATACCTTCCTTATATCTCTAATCCTTCCCTATATTTTCCTATTTCTATCTCCTGTTTTTTATCAGCTAACCATTGATAAAATAAATCTCAAAGTATTCTAGTATACTATGAAAAATTATTCAGTTTCTTTCTTTTCCTTCATTTTAAGTGTTAGCTTATCCACTTATGCACATTCTAATATTTTTAATCACATTTTTATCTGTTGAGATCTCTTCATTTTTCCATTGTTGTGCAAATACTATTCCAGCTGCAGTCAATCCATGTAAAATGAGTTCCTGACTTTCCTAAACTGTAGCCATATTTCACTGCAATTTATTACCTGTATCAGGTTAACCATTTCTTGGTTTCTGACATGTCACAACCAGACAAAATAGGTAACTATTGGCTCTTCCTAGGAAGAGAAGCAGCTTAATCTTACTTGAATCAAAGTCAGTCTGCCTGATGGGTAGGTTAAAAAGCATGCAATAGGGACCCTAAAGTCAGCACAAAACTTTACCTTGTCTTTGAAAGAGGAATCTCCCTTTCTCCAGCTCGGTGTTGGCTTTGAGTTGCCTCAGGAATACAGACCAGTTTATCCTTCCTTCTTCCGGATTAATCCCAGTGACTTCCCTGAATGTGTGGCTTTAGTTCAGCTGCTCCTGCATTTCCAGTGGAACTGGGTTGGCCTTGTGACCTCTGAAGATGACAGTGGGGAACATTTCATCTCAACTCTGATGCCAATGCTGAAGGAGAAGGAGATCTGCCTGGCCTTCACTGAAAGGTTGAAATCTGATCGATTTATTGTTTTAATAAAGACATTAATTTTCAAAATTGTGTTTAAATCTGAAGTAATTATTCTATTTGGAGACTCCACTACTATTGCAAATTTTTTGTCAGTTCTTAATATTTATGTAAAATATGGAAAGAGACCCCTTCAGATTGTTTGGATCCTCACATCTCATTGGAAATTTACTCTGGTCGGAGACATTTCTGAAGGTTTAGAGACTTTGCATGGGGCTTTGCAGTTTAAGGACCACACCGGTGAAGTCTCAGAATTCAGCCACTTCCTCCTGTCTTTAAACCATTTGATCAAAGGAGGCGACGTCTTTCTCGTGTATTGGTGGGAAATGCTCTTTGCCTGTCATATCCCCAAGCCAGGCAAGGTCCTTCCAAAAGGAGAACGACCATGTACAGGAAAGGAGAATTTACAGGATCTTCCAGATTTCCTTTTTGAAATGAGCATGACAGGTGAAAGTTACAATATCTACAATGCCGTTTATGCTGTTGCACACGCATTGCATGCCATTTATGGACCAGGATCGCAACCGGCCATGCTGAAGCTTGGAAAGAGGATCTCAAATGTCCATCCATGGCAGGTAATCTCGGGGAAATTTTGTACTGTCTGCAGAACAATAGAGAGGAATCTTCTCATATGGATTTCTTCATCTCGTATCAAGAGATATCATATCATTGAATCTCTGAACAGATTAAAACAGCAATTAATTTAAAAAAAATAATAATATGAATTAAATATAATGTTTTGTTGAAAGAGTGGGTAAAAGAAAAGTCACTTAAACCATTTGTGTATAATATTCATCAAGGAAAGTTCTTCCTATATGGTTCTGAAAGATCCTGAGTTTCAAAGGTGACCAGGGAGGAGGTGTTACCTTGGAACAAGATGATAATCTGCAGCAGGACAATTGAAGTCCTAATAGGCACATCTGCAGAACCTCCTCAGTTTCCCTCAGCAGGTAGCCTAAATCCAACCTCAGCTCAATTCATTTTATCGTTGAATTATGTTTCTATGAGTTAGCATCTTGTGTGACTCCACCCCAATCGTTTACTTTGCTATTTCTTGAAGTGTTCAGCTTCTTAACAGAACAGAACAACAACAGAATTGGACAGAAACTTGGAGTCTTCTATGCCAACCCTCTACTATTTCAGACAATAGTTGTCCAATTTCTTCTTAAAAACCTGCAGTGCTGGAGCTCCCACACCTTCTGGAGATAAGTCATTCTTATAATTTTGTCATTGGGTTAAAACTGGAGTTGTGGAAGCCAAAATACAAATGCCCAATGATAAAGAGAATCTTTTGTATTGTTTAAAATTGAGTCAAATATTTGACGTTTCTCCTGGTTGCTCGTATCTCAGCCAAGGTACCAAATCTTATATTTTCAGATATACCCCGGTTTCCTACGATGATGGCCATCACAAAAATGGCAATAGCCGTGATGTCTCATTTCTGCCTTTCAGCTAATTGCTCCAATTTCTAAAGATCTCTTTTCTTTCAGATTCTTGCCAATTTGAGGAATGTCCACTTAAACAATAGTGCCGGAGATATTGTCTCCTTCTCACAAAATGGACTGAGAACAGCTCGTTATGATATTGTCAACTGGGTTGTCCATCCCAATAAAACTTTAGTGTCTGTGAAAGTTGGGCAAAAGGATCCCCAGGCTGCTCCAGGTCAGGATTTCACCGTTAACTCTGATGCGATCATCTGGGCCTCAAAGGTGAGCTGGAAGGAAACGTTGGCAATTGAAGAAGGGAATCCCTCCCTCCTGGGGATGCTGGACATCCTTCTTAGGTGAAAACAGGCCTATTGAATCAAACAACACTTTTGGATTTTGGTGAATGACCTGCATTTGAGGTTAGCAATTTTAGGTCTAATTTGGGAAAGGTCCAACAATTGGTGGGAATGAGAAGAAATTCTGCTCGAAATAAAAGATGCTATTAGATCAGGCAGTAATTTCCATGGACCATTCCTGTTTCTTTGTTTTAGAAAAGTTGTAGCTCAACCTAACAAGCCTTCAGTGTAGTTTCCTGCCTAAGCAGGGGGTTGGACTAGAAGACCTCCAAGGTCCCTTCCAACTCTATTATTCTATTCTATTGTTTTCTGATTGCTTATTTGTGCGATAAGACTATCATTAAGTGTTGTACCTTATGATTCTTGATGAACGTATCTTTTGTTTTATGTAGGCTGAGAGAATATGCACCAAAACAAAATCCCTGTGTGTTCAATCACACTTGGCCAATAAAGAATTCTATTCTATTCTATTCTATTCTATTCTATTCTATTCTATTCTATTCTATTCTATTCTATTCTATTCTATTCTATTCTATTCTATTCTATTCTATTC